>BSDF01000043.1:0-436477 GCA_027925045.1 Hypotaenidia okinawae | reverse complement strand
ATTTTCCCACTCAAATGCAAAAATTTTCTGGCTGGCTTCATGTAGAGGGAGGCAAAAGAAAGCATCCTTCAAATCCAAGACTGTGAACCAGGCTAAATCTGGGGTTAATGTGGTTAGTAGGGTATCTTCAGCTTTTTGTTGACGGCTCTTAAATCTTGGACTATTCTATAGGACCCATCGGGTTTCCTAACTGGGAGGATAGGTGTATTGAATTCCGATTCACACTCCCTTAGTAGTCTGAGTTCTATGAATCGTTCTATTATTAGACCAATTCCTTCCCTGTCCTCCCTTTTCAATGGGTATTGTTTAATTCTTACTGCCCTCTGTCCTTCCTTTAACTTGATCAGTATTGGTGATGCTCTCTTTGCCCGCCCTGGTACATCAGTTGCCCAGACTCCAGGGTACACTTGATCATCAATTCTTGTGTCAATTTCTCTATTTACAGAAATGTCCATTAAGGATAAACTCATGACTTGACCGTATTGGTGATCATTTACCTCCAGAGTAACTTCCCCTTGCTTAAATTTAATTATTGCTTCCAATTGTTCTAACAAGTTCCTACCAAGGAGGGGCTTTGGAGAATTTGGCATATATAAAAATCTGTGGACCCCTATTTGTTTACCCAATTTATATTTTAAAGGTTTACAAAAGTAGGCCTTCTCAGCCTGGCCAGTTGCACCCTTCACTGAAACATAAATATTTTCCAAAGGCATTAAGGCTTGATTCAAAATCGAGTAAGTTGCTCTTGTATCTACGAGAAATTCAACTTCCTTTTGTTCTTCTCCAAGCTCTATTTTTATCAGGGATCGCTCAGGTCGGTTAGTCATTTTTCTGTTTCTACCTGAGCTATCGTTTTCCTTGGGTTGTTGTACCTTCTAGTATCCTTTTAGTGCTCAGGGCACTCGTTCTTTTAATGTCCTTTTTTCCTGCATATCACACACTGATCTCTACTCAGAGGTGTTAACCCCTGAATTGGTTTGGTTTTAAATCTTTGGAGTTCATTATTTCTTACTACTGCTAGTACCCTCTTCTGGTTTTGTTTGCAATCTTCCTCTCTGTTACTAAATATTCTCCACGCTTCTTCCAGCAAAACCTCCAGATCACGACTTTCTGTGGGACGTAATTTTTGAAGTTTGCACCTGATATCCCCTGCGGACTGCCCCAGAAACAGAGAAACTAAATGTTGTATTCCTACCTCTGATCCAGGATCCAATGGTGTGCTGCGGCGCATCACATCCCTCAGTCGGTCCAGGAATTTGGACGGGGACTCGGAAGGGCCCTGTTTTACTGCATATAGAGCTGACCAGTTTATAGTTTTGGGGATAGCTCTTTCCATCCCCTTAGCAATCCACTCCTGGAATGCCTTTAACCTTTCCATATGTGCTGATCTATTAACATCCCATTTTGGGTCTTGAAGAGGGAGGAATTCCTTAGTGTCATCTCCCCTAATTTTATAGTAATCTTCAGCCAAATCTCCTGCAACCTTCAAAATTAATCAAATGTTCTAATAACAATTGAATGTCATTCCAATCAGGGTTATATTGTCTTATTATAAATTTAAAGTGTTCCGTGACACCAACTGGATCAGATCGATATTCCCGGGCTACTTTCTTCCAAACCTCTAAATTCATAGTGGAAAAAGGTACCTTAATTAACATGGTTCCACCGTCCAGTCCTTAAAAATATCTTTTAGATCCTGTTCTGGTACCTGGTAAATTTTATCAGGTCTGGTACACCTCTGCCCTATACTGCACGCCAAGCAACACCGCTTCAGTTTACCTTTGTGTTTTTATTTTCCCTCTCGAGTGCGAGTACCATAGGATCTTGTGGTGGGACTAACCCACACTCCCTTTGCCATTCTGGATGGTTTTGGAGGGTATAAAAAGTATCTAGATATGTAACTTCATCCCATTTTCTATCTCTTAGAAATAACATCAGTTGTAATAGGGTGTTATAATTTAGAGTTCCATTCAACGGCCATTTTCCCCCGCTGTTTAGTTTATAAAGCAGACACCACTGATTACAATATTTGATGAGAGTCTTTTTTTGCTCTTCTTTTTCCACAATATCTTTCCAATGTGCTAAGATGAGTCATCAACCCTGTTCAACAATCTCTCTCCCACCTATCCTCTGATATTTCCCACAAGGTTGTTATCCCTAATTTCCAGCCACAAAATAGTGATGCACGCAGGACACTGACACTCGTAGGTAAAGTGCAGGCTACTGTGGCAGCCGGTGTACTTGATGACAGGTTAAGCACTCAAACTTCACCCAGGCTTTGTGTCTGTGGGGATGACCGGCTAATTGATCAAGGCCATTTTTACATTTCCTAACAGCAGCTTGAGCAGGAGCACTGATAAGAAGCTAATAAGCACGGAAATCAAGGCTGTAACAGGAGCTTTTACATTTCAAAGTAGTAACCGGATTTTGATACTGTGCAGCTGGTTCCCCCCTTTTCTTGGCCCCTACCTATCTGTATGAGAACTAGCTATCCGTGTGAATCAGCTGTCTTCCTTGAAGGTGTAAAAGGCTGCAGCTTGCTTGAATAAAATGGAGTGTTTGCTTTTAACCATACTGGTGCCCAAGCACCTCCTGCCCTTCCAAAGCCCTGGAAATTTTTATCTCTCCGCTGATCCTGGATTTTGGGACAGGGGAGCAACAACATATGTAATGCTTGATTTTTACTATAATTTGAAACCACCAGTTTAGCTTTTTTCCACCTCTAATATTCTTTCTACTTTACAAATCACAAGTTAAGGTTTCTCCAGCAATACTAACAAGAATTATATGGGGTTGGTTTTTTGTTGTTGTTGTTTTTTGTTGTGTTTTTTTGGTTTTGGGGTTTTTTTTTTCTTCTAATATATTCTCAGTTCAAAACTGATTACACCAAACAAAACAAACCGTAAGTTTCTAGTGGGTATTTTTCTCCTTCTCACACAGACATGCTGCGGCTCAGTCACTCACTCCTCACACCAGAGTTAACTCATTTCACTCCCACAAACAGTTTGTCAAATTCAAATCAATTTTCAAAACACAGTTCCTTGTAACAATATCCAAAGTCAATACCAATAAATCAGTGCCCCCAGAGCAGTGATGCCCTTTGTGAATCAAACCTATCTCCTGTGTGACAGACAGGAATTCTTCCACTCAGTTTCTCTCACACTGACCACACCAAACACAAATGATGGTTTGCACAGAAAGTTTTCACAAGCAGTTTAAATTTGTCATACGCTTCATCCATCTCCGGCCAGTCTCCTCGCAGAGATTCGGAACCGCAGATTGGGACCCCGCACTCCCTTCGCAGTCGAACTGCGTCTCACTCACTCAAACACTCAAATCATTCAAACAACACACGGTAATAAATCTCTAAGTCCTTTACAAAGTTACCAATCCCAGCTTTCATCTAACATTCACCAGAACTCTTTTTTTTTTTTTTTTTTCCTCTTCCGTCTGTTTCTAACCAGTCTCCTAGTGGAGATGTGAGACCATGGATCAGGATTCTTCACTTAGTTTATGATAAACTTAGTTGCACAAGCACTCATACATACAGCACCAAGTTTCTATGACAGATATACCATAATAACAAAGCAACAGATGACACTGTACAATAACTCAATTTCACAATCCCTCATTCACGCATCATGCACACCACACCAAACACCAAGATTTACACCAGATAGCAAGGTTTACGACAAACACAGACACTATAGCAGCAGGACAACAAAACAGTGATTCTATTCTACACGTGCACGTCAAGCTATGTCTGAACAGCTTTGTAAGGAACAGCTGCGAAAAAAAAAGATAAAACCAACCAGACGTAATTACGTGAGGGCCGCTTACCCGTTCCTGTCCCCTATACCCTCTGTGGACAGGTCCGTTATGGCTCCCGATAGGGATACAGCGGTTACCCCGGATTTGCTCGATCTACTCCCAAGATCGCTAGCGGCCACCCCTATTGGTCAGCAAATCCCCCCTTTACCATACCAGGGTACCCTTCCCCGGGGACTGTGCTGCACGCCAGACGTCTCTGCGCGATTTACCAGCTGCCCCAGCCATGCGTACGACTTACAGGCTCCCTTGGACCCCCTTGGTCCCTTTATTAAACATACCGTTTATATCCACAGCTTCAGGAGGTTGTTGTCTGTTCTCCGGGTGAGCGGCCGGGAGCGGAGGCTCCTCTGAGGAAAATACCTGGGGTGCACCTAGGAGAGTCCACTCCACGGCTGCTCCCTCGGTCGAGCAGAGATCTCCTGCCTGGCTCGCCAAAATGACGTGTGGAAAATAGACTCTATAACTCGGAAGTTATAAAGTAGGTATGTTTATTCAGCGCTGGGTGCGCGGGGGATCGCTCCGCCACAAACATGCACACCCCACACAGCAAGCCGTCCGTTTACTTATACAACATGATAATGAATATTTATTTTATGCCTATACATATTAATTACCTGTACCCGCCTACTCTCGCCTTGTATGCTAATTAGCTTATCATCCTTCACGTTTATGCAGATCCTTCCAGGAATTGTGGGCGAGGGTCAATTTTTTGTCTGGAATCCGAGGGTCTTGCAAGCTTGCACTGTTCTTATCTGTTTGGGCTAACTGATAAGGAGGCCTATGGATGTATTCCGGCCATCTGTTTCTTCATTGACATCTCTGTGATCAATATCATCTTGTTTCGTCCTGTTTCCTAAATCCTGAATTCCTGTTTTCTTACAATGCTTCCTTGAGAAACCAGAAGGTCTAAAGCCAGTTCCTGTGGGCCTCTTTTCCTTAATTGTTTCAGGCTACACAATTACTTGACTTAAATCCTGTGAGCTATTCTTTCTATTTCTATATGGCCTCCCTATATCAGACCGACCCCACATTTATACAGTGAAATAATGAATATTCTATTACCACCTATACATAATTATTACTTAAACCCGCCTATTCTCACTTCTCATGCTAATTAGCTTGTCATTCTTTTGCGCTTATGCAGATCCTTCCAGGAATTGTGGGCGAGGGTCAACTTTTTGTCTGGAGTGCAAGGGTCTTGCAAGCTTGCACTGTTCTTATCAGTTTGGGCTAACTGATAAGGAGGCCTATGGACGTATTCCGGCCATCTGTTCCTTCATTGACATCTCTGTGATGAATATCATCTTGTTTCGTCCTGTTTCCTAAATCCTGAATTCCTGTTTTCTTACAATGCTTCCTTGAGGTACTAGAAGGTCTACTTCCCTACAAGCCAGTTCCTGTGGGCCTCTTTTCTTTAATTGTTTCAGGCTACACAATTACTTGACTTAAATCCTGTGAGCTATTCTTTCTATTTCTATATGGCCCCCTATATCACCATGGGAATTGAAATTGACATCATTGGGATTATAATTGGTATTTTCATTATCATTTTTACGCTTTGCATATGCAAGAAATTTTTGTGACTGTTATCATGAGTTACTTTACAAAGCACTTAACTGTTGCATATCCCTTTTGTCTGTGCCCTTTGAAATAGGCTCCCAGATGAGCCCCCAAGCTGTTAGAAATGCCAAAGGTCCTAAGAAAGGACTCGTGGTAGACATACTCGTGAAGCAGTAATTTATTATACGTTCTTGCAAGAGTGGGTGACCTAACAGAGTGTTGCAGTTTTGCATAGTTGGCTACCGAGAGAGGGCCAGGTCTGGCAGAAAATGGCTGCTGGAATCCTCTGCAGGCCTGCTTATAGTGCCTCTGAGAATCACATATAGGAGACAAAGACTCCACCAGAACACGGAGTGCCAGGAAGACCCCAATTTTGGCCCGTTAAGGGCATTGGGATGTCTATTTGCATATAAATGTAAGCAGTTGACAGACACAAAAGGCCTGGAAGGCTGGGGGAGGAGTAGGTGCGCCCAGGTACCCAGGCGAGGGAGAGATTGCCCCTGCAGCCCGAGCTGAAGCCCGTGGAGTAAAGGACCCATGGAGGAGGCAGAAACCTGACCTGCCCAGTGGAGAGGCTCCACGCTGGATGGAGCCGGTGGAGACATAGAGAAGATGCCGTGACTTACGTTGGGATGAGCCCCTGCCAGCACAAGCGACCTACAGAGATGAGCCAAACAGGTTTGCTGGAGGAGACATCATAGCCCCGTGGAGGACTGGGACTGAGAGACACTGTGATTTGTTGCTGCCTGCCAGAGCAGAGATGAAGCCCGGTGGGAAGAGATTTGCCTTGGAGAAAGTTCGTGGAGGAATGGCTCTTGTGGGTGAGATCCTACGGTGCAGCAGGGGGAGGGTGTGTGGAATGGATGCCCCCATCCCGGCTGAGAAGGAAACCATCTTGCAAGGGGCTGACTAAAGCCCCCATCTCCTAGTCCCTGCCCCCCTGTCCTGTGCTGCGAGCAGGAGAGGGGAAGAAGGGAGCAAAATCATGGCTGAAAAGGGAAGTCTGCTTTAGAATGGAGGGGTGGGGGGAAGGTGTTACCGAGACCCCCATTTTCCCCAGTCCCTGCCCGTCCTGGGCTGCGACCAGGAGGGAAGAAGGGAGCAAACTTCTAACCAAAAGCCTGCTAAGGAGGGAGTGGTGGGGGAAAAGTGTTTGCCTGGTTGCATTTGTTTCAAGATTGTTGGTTGCACTCCTGACTGGTTCTTTTTCACTGTTTTTCTCTTTAGTGTAATAAATTAGATAACTTTCTCTTCAGCACTCTGTGTAGAGTCTGTTTTGCCCGTGTCATTAGCGAGTTTGCCTCTTGAGCCGCCCAATTATGTTATTTCTCCCCTGTCCAACTAAGAAGGGGAGTAATAGACTGATTTTGGTGGGCATCTGGCCTTTGGCCAGGGCTCAACCACCACACAAAGTAGGCACACTTTTGGTCAGAGTTTGTAGCATTTTTATACCATATTCCCGTCCGAAATCCCTCAGTTTTTTCCAAAATTTATGGGCTCATCTAGGCACCTTCATGTTTGTCAGGGTCCTGAGTTATCTTACAAAGCACTTAACTGTTACATATCCCTTTTGTCTGGGCCCTTTGAAGCCAAATGTGAACCTGCAAATGCTTGCCTTTATCTTCACTGTCCAGGCAGCTGAATAGTGGGGCTTAAATGGGACAGGGGCCTAGTGTTGGTTGAAGAAAGTCAAAGCTCGATACAGGTTTCAGTTTGAATTATGCAGCAGCACCTTCCTGTGGGCTATTTCCGCTGAAATGGGACCTTAAAGCAATTCAAGACTGAGTCACATTATAACTGCCCTTCCCCCTAAATCGCCTGATAACTTCAGCATTGCCAAAGCCTGTCAGTGGAGCCAGATTTCCTTACATTCCAACCCATGACCTTAGTCACGATTTAACCACTTATCTCATTGTCCAGGATATAAATTTCATCTTTATCTTTTAACAGAGCTATGTATTCTAATTGAACCCTTATTTGAGAGAGAGATTTTGCCATAATTCTTTTAACACAACCAACAGCAAAACTATATTAACAGTATTCCCCCTTATTTTATGTGCTATCCTAAATTCCCTACAAAGGATTTCTGATGAGGCAGCCTGAGTCCTCTACTTCGCAAGTCAGTAAAAAATACAACAACCCTTTTCAGTTTGCAAAAGCAACATTTCTCAGCATTTTCCACAGTGTGTTTCTAACTACAGGCAATTGTCAAGCCCCATGGTCGTTAACTCAGAGGGCTGCGTATTGGTCTGGAGGGCTGAATTCCCTGGAGGGGAGATCCTCTTGCCATAACTGGCATGGTGGATCAGTTAGTGGAAAGCGTGCAGAAAGCAGCTTGTCTCCAAATGATGTATGATTGGGAACTTAAGCCCCATCAGAGCTCCTGGATGATGATACCTGTAGACCCAGAAAGGATGATCCCCCTAATCCAGGGACTTCCTGACTCCCTAAAATCTATTGGAATCAAATTGCAAGGGAAAATTCAAAACAATCCAGAAGGAGAAAGAACTATGTCCGCTTTAGAGGAGATGGTAACCCCTAACTGTTGGCGGCTGGGTAATAAAATATGGATTTGGGGGGAAGTAGTGCAGGAATTAATTAATTTTGGGAGGAAATATGGCCCTGTGAGTGGATCATTCTAAAGAACTGAAACCAGAATCATATGGGCTGCAGAACAAATAAAAAATCGTCAGTCACCAGAGGGGAAGGGGTGGAATTTGAAGTTGCTCCTGAATAATAATCTTGGGAGGGAAAAACCCCTAGGTCGACAGGGGTTGTGGCATTTTGGCCTTCAGAAAGGCATTTCCAAAAACCTCATGGATGAAGTCCCAACCCAAAAATTAGAAAAACTAGTGCAAAAATGGTCAGGGAGAAATGCTACCCTTGGATTAGTCCCTGAGGCTCCACCCTTTAAGGAAGAGGACTTTAAGGAAGAGCCGGTGGGAAACTTCAGCTTCATCTGTGTGAGGTGCGACCAGGTGGACGATCTGCTTGCCATGGGGACTGAACTAAAAGAGGAGGTGGAAAGACTGAGGGCTATCAGGGACTGTGAACAGGAGATTGACTGGTGGAGTAGCTCCCTGGCATCCCAGAGGGAAGCGTGCCAGGAAGACACCCCACAACTGGTGATGGTCCCCCTGCCTTGTCCTGATCAGGTGGAAGAGAGAGTGACCTGAACCCCAAGGAGGGCTGGAAGACAGTCCCGGCTTGCCATCCTAAGTGTTCCCCCTGCCTGCCTACCCCGCTCCCCCAGGTTCCCCTAAGCAATAGGTTTGGGGCCCTGGAAGTTGAGGAGGAGGTAAGTGAAGAGATGAAGGCAGCCCCTCTGCCTCAGAGGAAGCGGGTGCCTAGAGTGAGGCGATCGACCGCACGCCTCGAGACTGCCTCTGTTAGGAAAGAGAGAAGGGTAATTGTGGTAGGAGATTCCCTTCTCAGGGGAACAGAGGGCCCCATATGCAGACCTGACCCTACACGCAGGGAGGTGTGCTGCCTCCCTGGAGCCCGGGTCAGAGACATCTCCATGTTATATATGTGTCCATCTGATTCGTGTTAATATGGAATAATGTTGGGGGTGCGTAATGACATACCCTTGTATGGCCATGGGCCTGGGAGGGACAGTTTAAGATATTTGCATGTACTGAATGAGGTGTGTTGAAGCAGCAACAAACTATATAAAAGATGTGCAAAGCTTTGCCTAGAGGACCGCAATGTTTGGCACATTAAGGGCATTGTGATACCTCAGAGAACAACTTGTCCCTGAGAAGGAGGTGATAAAGAGGAAGAAGGAAAGAAGAATAGGAAGGCGCCTCAAGTCTGCAGAACCCGCTGCCTGACTATGTTAGCAAGACAAAAGCTATGTCTTGGGGGGGGAGTGCCTGGCTCACACTCCAGCATGTCAGTTTAAGCTGGCGGGCGGTGCTATCCCTGTAAAAATATATAAGCCAGAGACTGGAACTGTACAGTGTGCGTTTTGGTGGAGCGAAGACTCCCTGTGCACCCAACATTGCCTGTGCACCACAGCGCTGTTTGCTTGCTTTTATTCTTTTAATAAATTGTTTGATTTGGTTATAATCCTGTTTGGGACCAAGTAATTTATCATAACCAGAAGGCATCCAGGGCTGGTGAAATCCTCCGATTACTACCCATTATTGATAATTCAAGCAGGCAGTGATGCAATCACGAAGTGTAGCCTGCGAGCTATCAAAAGGACTTCCAGGACCTAGTGCGCTTTGTTGAGGGAGGGGGTGCTCAAATAATATTTTCCTCCATCCCTACTAGTGGGATGAGGGGTCCATGAGTGAACCCCATCCTTGCGCAAGCTCACTTCGTCTTCGACTGTTCTTTCGTAACCATAGCCAGTTTCTTCATATACTTATTGTTTTAACTCAAGGTCCATAACCAGTACCCATTGTTTTAATTCAGAGTCCATAGCGATTTTCCATAGTGATAAAGGCACACACTGTCTTGTTCTTAAAAGCCTTAACATACTTTATGTTCTCAGAGCTGCTATAACTGCTTTAAAATCAAAATTATATCCTAAACTAAAACCAAAATCAACAAAAGTTAAGCTATTTTATTAGGGTGATTGTAACACTCTGGCACAGCAAGTCCATGAGGAGCACAAAATCAAGTTATTTAATTTTAGCTATGCTATTTAATATGTAATATCCTCCCTTGGAGACTCTTAAACTGTATTCTGAAGAACATCTGCCATGGACTGATTGTGTTATACACCAACAATTTAGTGGCTATCCTCACCTAGAATTAAATCCCTTTGGGATATACACTGGACTTCCCCATCCTTTCACATCACCCACCAAGTGCACCCAGGTCCCTGAACAAAAGCAATCCCACCAATGGGTTTGCCTTTGCCTGAAGCAGGAACAACCCAGACTGTCTTCCCCAGCAGGTTCTTCATGTGCACTACAGGGACTTTATCCCCTTCTACAGTCTGTGGGAGTTTTGATTGGGCGGGGTCAGCTCGATTTGTAGATCCCCTGGAATTAACTAACCAGGTGGCTTTGGCTAAATGCGTATCCCAGGTTTTTAGGGTTCCACCACCCATTGCTTTTAGAGTAGTTTTTAACAGCCCAGTGTACCTCTCGATTTTCCCAGAGGCAGGTGCATGGTAGGGGATATGATATACCCATTTGATGCTGTGTTCTTTGGCCCAGGTCTCTATGAGATTATTCCAGAAAAGAGTCCCATTGTCTGACTCGATTCTTTCTGGAGTGCCATGTCACCAGAGGACTTGTTTCTCAAGACCCAGGATGGTGTTCCAGGTGGTGGCATGGGGCACAGGATAAGTTTCTAGCCATTGCTTCTACCATTGTGAACACATGCCGCTTGCCTTGGCATGTCTGTGGAAGAGCTATGTCATCGTCCTCCATACCACAGAGGCTTTAACTGCTTGGCTTGCTTGATCAAGGTACATGTTTCACATTCATGGATGACCTGTGAGATAGTGTCCATGGTCAAATCCACCCCTCGATCATGAGCCCATCTATATGTGGCATCTCTTCCTTGATGGCCTGAGATGTCATGGGCCCAGCGAGATATAAATAATTTGCCCTTACATTGCCAATCAAGGTCTACTTGAGCCACTTCAATCCTAGCAGCCTGATCCACCTGCTGGTTGTTTTGATGTTCTTCAGTGGCTCGACTCTTGGGTATGTGGGCATCTACATGATGTACTTTTACAGTTAGGTTCTCTAACTGGGCAGAGATGTCTTGCCACAATGGAGCAGCCCAGATGGGTTTGCCTCTGCACAAAAAAAAGCTGGATGGCTTTTACCTCTGCAAACTGGCTGGATTCACCTTCTCCTTTGGCAGCTTCTGCAACTCCGGTCGTGTCGAATCAACAATGCGACAGGACCCATCAGTGAACAGGGCACATTGCTTCTCATTTTCTGGCAGTTCACTATACAGTGGGGCCTCTTCAGCACGCATCACCTCCTCCTCTAGTGATATTCCAAAATCTTTGCCTTCTGGCCTGTCTGTGATCACTTCCAGGATTCCTGGGCGATTTGGGTTCCCTATTCAAGCTCACTGTAATCAGTGCAACCCACTTGCTCCACGTAGCATCGGTGGCATGGTGCATAGAAGGGGCCTTCCCTTTGAACATCCACCCCAGCACCAGCAGTCAGGGTGCCAGGAGGAGCTGGGCTTCAGTTCCAATCACTTCTGAAGCAGCTCAAACCCCTTCATACACTGCCAGTATTTCCTTTTCTGTTGGAGTGTAACTGGCCTCAGATCCTCTGTAGCCCCGACTCCAAAACCCCAGCAGTCGGCCTCAAGTCTCCCCTGGTGCTTTCTGCCAGAGACTCCAGGTAGGGCCGTTCTCCATGGCTGTGGTGTAGAGAACATTCTTTACATATGGCCCTGTCCAGACAGGCCCAAGGGGTGCGTTTGATCTGTTTGAAGGCTTAACACTGCTCAGAGCCCCATTGGAAATCATTCTTCTTCCAGGTTACATGGTAGAGAGGGCTCACAATGAGACTGTAGTTGGGGATATGCATTTACCAGAAACTCACAGTGCCTATGAAAGTTTGTGTCTCCTTTTCATTTTTTGGTGGAGAGCACTACTATTATACTGATAACATCCAATGCCCCAGCTACACTCAGACTGTCCTAGAGACACAAAACCCATGTCCCTCTCCAACCAGCTCCTTTTATGGGGAAGTGATGTCAGGTGGTGTGGAAAACAGCCCAAGCTAACTCAGCTCACCTGTGAAGACTGCTTGGGGAGGTTGGCTCTGACCTGGCCAGAACCAGTCTGACATTCCCTGACTCTCTCCCCAGACTGTAGTCATCACCTGTAATGCCAAGTTTGGTGCATTGCAAAATCTACCCAGGATCTGGGTAAGCAGGCATCCCTGAACTCTGCATCGTTCTGTTTACAGCACTGTCAAACCCTGAGCTATTGAGCTCTATCAAGAGGTTTTCAACTCTGATTTAATTATAGACACATCTTGGAAAGGGCTTTCCAGATGATTCTTCTGTTTTCTTTAACTTCATTTGGGCTTTTTTCTCATTGGTGGTCCAGAGGCAAGCTGAGCTTCATACACAAAATTGAAGAGCAATAATTGAACCCAATTCAAGGTCCCTCAAGGCTGTGCATTTTGATAAAGTCACCCATCAGGCCCTTTTGGGGCTTTACTGGGCTATAATTGTCAGTTTCCATTCTGCACAAGCACAAACATCTATCACCTCTGTTTGCTAAGGAGAAACCTATGGTTACACTCAACATAGTTAAGGTCAAAAGTACACACAAAGGGCAGCTGGGTCCTTTGACACAACATCCTTGGAACATCTCTAATATCATGTCTTGTCAGTGCTTGAGGTGCAAACTAATACTTTTCTTTAATCTTCAAGCAAGTGAATGAGGAGCAAGACATTGCTTCTGAGGGATGTTACTGTTTGTTTTCAATTGCTGCAAATTACAAATTGCTGGAGATTACTTGTTGGAGGCTTTCTAGTGGACAATGGGCATGTGAGCAATCCAGCCTTTGAATTGTAACAACTGCATGCGTGCTGTGAGGCTTGTAACCAATCAGGGCGCATGATTGTATGTGCTCAACCAATAGGGGCCGGACGCGTGCACACAGTGGGGGCAGAGCTATCCAGAGGCGAGCACATGGCATCAGTCTATATAAGCTGAGGAACAGTTTGAATAGACGACATTCATCTGATCATATTGATCTCTGAGTGTTTGTCCAGGATCTACCACAAATGGCACCTGAAAACTGGGACCCTCAGGTACACTGCTAGAGTTGCCAACAGCAGCTTGATAGACGCAGGAAGGAGGGTGGAAAGCCGGTCGAAATTGGTTGCTGCCCTGGTGACCATGTTCCACAGTGCCCAGTGGACAGGGAAAAAGAGGTGCACCTCAGACAAGGTCCAAAAAGGAATCTTACTTGAAAGGCAAGTGAGCGGTCAGGTAGGAGATGGGGTGAAGCTCCTCCGACATACAGTCTCAGTGAGAGGAATTACTTATGAGACACAAGCGCTGGAACGCTTGCTGCAGTGGGCACAGGACAGAAACTTCATCCCCGGGGTCAGAACAGCATTTAAGTTGTCCACCTGGGAAGCCATAGGAACTAGCCCTTGGGACACGATTAGCCGCAGCGGCAAGGAGGGGAAGGAAGCCGCTGAGCACTCCATTTTGTGGAGATTAATAAGAGAAGCTTTATGTGTGGGGAAAGAGGAGCGGACTGCGGTTGCCTCGGCCTTTGTGGCTCTAACACCTGATGAAAAAGAAAAGAATGTGATTGCTGCCCCTTCTACCTCGTTATGGGGTCTCGGGGCCCTGCCATGCTCCCACCGCTGCCATTTTCTCCGCCACGTGGTCTTGAGCTACCCACCAACACCAGGAGGGCGGGTCCCGGGAGGGCTAGCCTTGCCCACTCCCGTACCACTGGTGTATCCTATGCCACCGCCCACTAGGAGGCCAGACGATTTTTCTCAGCGATGGAAAGGAATTATAAAAGAAGCCGTTGTGGAAGGCTCCTTTATTCCTCAAGCCTTTCCCGTTGTGGATGACCTGGGGAGAGTGGGATATAGATGGGAAGCTTTTGACTGGAGTATTAGAAAAGGCGCGGTCTGCTATTGCTATGTATGGGTTACCTATTGATTCCAATTGATAGCTTGCAGGTAGCAAATGTGTTGCTTACACCGTCATAACTAGATCCAAGTACAATATCTTGGAGAGATGGGAAAAATTGTTTTGGGATAAATGGGCTGGAAATAAAATCTTACCCGCCACAATGCCGTTTTTGTCAGGTTTAAAGAGGTTTGCTAGGGAGTTGTTTGGAAACATGAAACTGGGCTTGATTATCTAAGCTTTGTTTCAGCTCTCTGTGTGTGGCCTCTTGTTAATTACCAGAATTTTGTGCCAAATAGAGATGTAAATTTGTTCCTGGTTTAGTGCTTTGTCATGGTAAGGAAGGTGCAGAGGCCTGCACAAACAGGAGTCCCCTAGGGTGGGACAATCTTTTGTATAGGAATGTTGTGGTTAAAAGTTCTGAAACCTGACATGAGGCTGCTGCATCAGCCATAAGAAGGTATAAAAGTTTGCTCAGTTGTTACTAAAGTTGTCTTCGATCCACCCGTTAACTGTAACCACTTCAGTGTTAGTGTCTTAAGATTTAAGATTTTACTACACTGTTTAATACTACCCCTTTTTCTGAACAAAATGATCTCTCTGGTAGTTTTAGGTTTGTGAGGGATAAGAATTCCCTGGTTTAAAAGAAAGATGCAGAGTGAACAGATCACTGTGAGTAAATTTCCCCTAATTCATTCACTCTTTAAGTTTTCTGTTTTCCTTTGTATTACAGTGATAGAACTGAAGCTGCATCCTTTTTGCAAGGGGAGATGGCTGACCCTGTAATTGCAGCATATGCTTGTTGTCATATCCTACAGGCCTGACAAGAGCACTTCACTCTGAGGTTTCTTTAAAAGCAAGCTTCTAAACTTGAGTGAAGTGACTTTACGTTCACTGCCAGTAGCGCCTTAGATTTGGGAATTGCAGGCAGATAAAAATTCTCAAATTTTGAAATCTAATATTGGGATGTCTCTCTGTTTAGTATTTGGTTTATTTTTAAGAAAGGGACATCTTCTGATGTAAAGGCCAAATGCATGTAGCCAGATGCATTTGTTTTCTGAAGCAGGGACTGTTCTTACAGTCTTGGGAAATACTGTGCCTCAGATTGAGTCTTGCTTCTTAGCTTCTTATTTGAAATAGCACTAGGAAAGAGCCTGTCACCTAATTCTTTGAGAATTTATTTCTTGAACTACCTTACTGCTTTGTCAAACACCCAAGTGCTGTCCACCAATCAGTGAAGATGCCGCCAGTTTTGCCAAAATTGGGGTATGCTTTTAAAACAAAAAGGGGGAGAGCCTAGTACCCCGTCTGAAAGACTGATTCAAAGTACAGTTCAAAAATTTAAACACAGGACAGTGTGAAGGACCGGCTGAGGTCAAATTGTCTGGTAAGGGGAATGGTTTGTACATTGCATGGGATGCAAGCAGCAGAGAGAGCATGTATGTATTAATCCTGGATATAGCAGGGATTGTCTTGGTGCTTTAAGATAGAAATTTTAAAAATTTTCATCACTCCAGGAGTTAACACATGTGTAGGTCCTCATGACATCTGTAATTACTGAGCATTTTCCTTTAAACTGTCTTGAATGTTGCCCTTTTTGATTGACTTGAGATACATGCCACACACTTCATAGTTTGTAATGCAGTAGTAAATTATGTTTAAAGCTTAAAATGTAGTTTGCATTGGTGTTTAAATTCTAGATTAATTTTGTCTTTTCTTCTCTTCTATGTGGCACTGTTTAGGGGGATTGAGAAAGTACTAGTGTGAATTTGTAACTCTGAACTGTAAAAGTGTAAGGGGAACATGTTTTATGCATTTGCATTTCATATTACTGTGTTATTGCTGGTTGCCAGTATTGTATTTTGGGTTGGCTTTTGCCGTTTATAAAAGGTGTGTTAATGGTGTTGATTGTTGTAATGATAATATTAGTAATGTTGCCGTGCTTTTTGCAATGCATATCAAAAATGGTTACCAAAGCTGTAAATCAAGTCTGGATTGCTCAAAAGAAAGAAGGGGGAGCTGTAAATCAAGTCTGGATTGCTCAAAAGAAAGAAGGGGGATTTGTTGGAGGCTTTCTAGCGGACAATGGGCATGTGAGCAATCCAGCCTTTGAATTGTAACAACTGTGTGCGTGCTGTGAGGCTTGTAACCAATCAGGGTGCTTGATTGTATGCACTCAACCAATAGGGGCCAGATGCATGAACACGGTGGGGGTGGAGCTATCCGGAGGCAAGCACATGGCACCGGTCTATATAAGCTGAGGAACGGTTTGAATAGATGACATTCATCTGATCATATGATCTCTGAGTGTTTGTCCAGGATCTCCCGCAATTACTGTTTGTGTAGACTTGGAAAGTGATTTATCTTGAAATGAACACATATAGCACTAGTATTGGACATTAGGCTCTTTCATTTGTTTATTGCCCTTTGCAGACCACTGCTTTTATTTCAGTTGCTGCTTCTGTTTATTTGTACATATGTGGTGGTTTAGCCCTGGCTGGAGGCCAGATGCCCACCAAAGTTGCTCTATCACTCCCTTTTTCAGCTGGACAGGGGAGAAAATATCTATTGAGAGGCTCAGGAGTTGAGAGAAGGACAGGGAGAGATCATTCTGCAATCAGTGTCATGGGCAGAACAGACTCAACATGGAATAAAGAAAAAATTCTGTGGAGGAATGGCTAGCTAACAAAGGCCACACAGACATAAACCAGCTGGCCGAGCTGGAATTTGAGAAACATCGTACACAGCTAATCTAGTTGCTAATATAGCAAGGACGTTCTTCCCTTAGCTACACAAGTTACAAACAACAGGTTGGCGCTTTGGTCAGGCGTGAGAAAGGGGGGATGCAGTTAACCACAGATGAGGAATTAAGGGCAGGACTGACCTTAAAAGCAGTAACCAATGATGAGCCTGGCTTTTGCAATATGTAATGAACTAATTAGAACTATTATAAAAGATGACTGTACTATTCAATAAACGAAGCTTGATGATCACTTGCATCAAGTGGCCGCGCCTGTCTTCCCTCCGTCGCAACAAAATTCTAATTTATTACACACACACACAATGAAAACAGTTGGATAATGAGAAGTAAAATTAACTCTTAAAACACCTTCCCCCCACCCCTCCCTTCTTCATGGACTCAACTTTATTCATGATTTCTCTCCCTTCCTTATCCACCCCGCAAGGTGTCACAGGGGGAGATGGGGAATGGGGGTTTCGGTCAGTTCCTCACGAGTTGTTTTCTTTCACTGGGGGGAGGATTCCTCACACTCTTCCCCTGCTCCAGTGTGGAGTCCCACCCACGGGAGACAGTCCTCCATGAACTTCTCCAATGTGAGTCCTTTCCCATGGGGCTTCAGGTCTTCACCAACTGCCCCAGTGTGGGTCCCTTCTATGGGGTGCAGTCCCTCAGGCCCAGACTGCTCCAGCCTGGTCCCCCACAGAGTCACAGTTTCCCCCAACAAGCTAGCTCCGGCGTGGGTTGGTCTCTCCATGGGCTGCAGGTTTCACTGCCAGGAGCTTCCTTTAATGCAGGATATAGTGTCTTCCATGTCTCCATCTGTTCTGGTGTGGGGTCCTCCATGGGCTGCAGGTGGGATCTCTCTTCCTCCCCCTGCTTCTTCACTGACCTTGGTGTCTGCAAAGTTTCTTACATCTCCTTTCTCTGGTGGCAAAAAGTGGCCACTTGTGGGTTTTTTCCTCTTAAATATGTTACCAGAGAGGTGCTATGACCATCGCTGATTGGCTTGGCCAGCAGTGGGTCTGTCCTTGAGCTGGCTGGTATTTACTCTGTCAGACCTAGGGGAAGCTTCTAGCAACTTCTTGCAGAAGCCACCCCTGCAGCCCCTCCTCCTCCACCAGAAACTTGCCACAGAAACCCACAACAGCATGGCATGTATCTTCCATGTTTTCTAAGGTTTTCATTTTCAGTAGCTTCTGCTTGCCCAGTTCCTTGCTGTGACATATATCAACAGGCTGATTAAATTCTGAATCTGACTTTTGCAGCCTGTGTGCTCTGCTTTCCATATCTCTAGTGCTTAAAACTCTGATCTGTAACATGTTTACCTGCAGTTGCATCAAAAGTTCATAAAGAAGCTAACTTAGCTAGACTGCAGTTTCAGAATTTGTTTGGTCGCATCTATCAGGAGACAGTCTCCTGATAGATGCAACCAAACAAAATCTGAACATATCTGCTTTCACCAGCAATACTACTCTAAAGCTTTTAGATCTCATTATTGTCTGACCTCTTTTGAGGTCCCTTCCAACTTCTAATGTTCTGTGATTCTGTGATTCAGTGTCCATACTGATGTTGTAGAGTATTTGGGAGAAGCATTGAATGTTGGAAATCCTCCTTGCTGTGAAAGACCAAAGATTGTTTATTTAAGAAAAACACTGAGGTGTAACTCACTCCCAGTTGCCAAATACTTGTATGTGATAAATATTTCTATGTAAAGACATGAGTTATGAAAACAATACCAATAAAAAGGTATAACCACACAGTATCACAGAATCATAGGGGTTGGAAGGGACCTCCAGAGATCATTGGGTCTAACCCCCCTGCCAAAGCAGGTTCCTTAGGACAGATCGCACAAATAGGCATTGAGATGTATCTTGAATATCTCCAGAGATGGAGACTCCACAACCCCCCTGGGCAGCCTGTCCCAGTGCTCTGTCACCCTCACCGTGAAAAAGTTCTTCCACATATTGGTGTGGAACTTCCTGTGCTCCAACTTGAAGCCATTGCCCCTTGTCCTGTCTCCACAGACAACTGAAATAATGAGATCTAATGACATGAAGCTGAAGCTAAACAGATCCTTTACAGATAAAAGAGGCACTTGTTTTTACCGCACCAACTTACCAGCTAGTTTTTTAATCCCTCCAACCACAGTTTTGTAGTTAGAGTTGAGCTGCCTTTCCCATGGCTCATATACAATAGCTCAGAGCTGCAAAGGTTATGGTCTTGAAAAGGATTATGTGGAGGAAATTATTTGACCTTTGAAATGTATAGCTTAAGGTAGATGGTTGCAATGGTCCATCTTAGTCATAAATTCAAAGAACCTAGCAAAATTTTTATTTTTAAGCTCTCAGTACCTTAAATCCTGCAGTGAGATCATGGCATCAGAACAATATCCTCCCACATATTGTTGAGAAGCTGGACTGTATTGCCAGAAAGACACTTCCTAAATACAACAGGACAAAACTTACTTTTGCAGAAAGTAGATTTTGCTGTGCTGAGAGAGGACACTAAATGGCAGAAGCAGAGATAACTCATTGAGTTCTCCCTAACATCTTCTGGAAATATGATGGCTGTCAAAGTGTCACATCAGGCCTCTCCAAAGAGCTTCTTTTGTCACACCAGTTGAAGAAATCAACCTGCCTCCCTGGTGATGCAGAGCAACAGAGATGGAGGCCCTAACACATACTTCCCTGTGGATTACACAGAAAAAGCATTGTAAGAAGGACTGAGATTTTTTTGCTTCAGTCATTCATCATGATATGCCAAGAGCTAAAATAAACATGACAGTTTTGTAATAAGGTCCCAGTATATTTTTAAGGCTTAATTTTTTTGTTATGGCAACATTTTTATTTGGTGATATCTTCACCTGCATAGCAGTAATATATGCTTTACATCTCTAAATAAAGCTAATGAAGAAAAAAATTTTTAGGTTCTTTGAATTTTTGCTTGATCTATTTTGTCTGTCAAAATAACAATAACTTTTAAAATTATATAGTTGTAAATAACTAGTTTTTGAAAGCACAAAGAGAATGTTCAAAACCTATAACTAAAGCTTTGAAAAACCAATAACATAAAGATAAATTTTACCTCAAAGGACTCTAAACAGTTAATCAACTAATATAGAGAATATACACAGAGATCACTTCCAACTTTGCTACCAATCTTGAACAGATGGAGTAGAAAACTGGGGTAAATCCCATTGAGGCTAATCCATACAAACATATGCTTAATTAGCATAGTGTGTCTTACACAGTGTAAAACAGAAACATACTGTATTGCAGTAACTGGGGCCTTGAGCAGCCTGGTCTAGTGAGGGGTGTCCCTGCCCATGGCAGGGGGTTAGAACTTGATGATCTTTAAGGTCCCTTCCAACCCAAACCATTCTATGATTCATTCTATGATTCTATGAACTGATCACAGCATAAATTGGTTTATTTTTATGCTTCCTAGGGAGGCAGCAACTTTTTTTATTATTATTTTGCAGATTTCACTGTAACAAATTAATTTCAGCTTGCTGGAAAAAGCAAACAGAAAGTTGGAATAAGGAATATAGAAAAATTAATTATACCAAGGTTTGCATTTATGCTGAATTTTGTTCCTATGACTGATCCCACTGCCTTCAGCTGGCTTATCTACTGCATAAATTTAAACATGTACACAAATCCTTGCTGAACCAGGGCCTACTATTAATTCAGAAATAAAGCTATCATTCCCCCAGGTCTACTCACAAATTACATTTGTTTATTTAAATCAATAAAGATAAACCTGTGTAAATCTCTTTGTAAACAAGGCTATTTCACTTTAATGATGGCTTATTTGGGGTTAGCATTAGAAAGCCATATTTTTGCTTTTAGTACATTATTTTGAATAATAGTTATGTAAGTCCACTTTGACAAGGGCAAAATGGTCACCTTACTAACAGAGACATAGACAAAGCAGAGACATTTAATGCCTTCTTTGCCTCTATCTTCAGTGCAGTTGATGGGCTCTGGGACTCCACATGCCTCAAGTTGGAAGACTATGACTGAGGTAATCATAAATTTCTAGTGAACACCAAACTTGTGGGCGATTTGCTGCTCCAGATGGATCCATATAAGTCCATGGGCCCCGATGGGATTCATCCCAGGGTGCTCAGGGAGCTGGCTGATGTCATTGTGAGACACCTCTCAATTATTTTTCAACAGTATTGAGAATCTGGAAAGGTTCCAGTTGACTGGAAGCTGGCAAACATTGTCCCAATTTTCAAGAAGGGTAAGAAAGACCCTGGTAATTACAGGCCTGTCAGTTTCACCTCAGTGCCTGGTAAAATTATGGAGAAAATCATGCCAGGAGTTACTGAAAAACACCTAAAGGACAACACAGTTATTGGCCACAGCCAACACAGGTTCAGGAGAGGAAGGTCCTGTCTATCCAGCTTGATTTCCTTTTATAACAAGGTCACCCAGCTGGTTGACCAAGGGAAACCAGTTGATGTTATTTTTTTGGATTTCAGTTGTGCCATGGGGCTTGAACGACAAAGCCGCAAGCGCTGCTAGGTTAATAGATGAGGACATGATGGAACCTTTAGGCCATAAACCATGGCATGTGGCAAGATTGTAATAAACAAAGTTCCAGGCCCCCCACTGAGACAGGCACCAGAAGAGGCCTTGAGTACCCTGTCCTCAAAGATAAGGTATGCCTGTTGTCTGGGGAGGTCTTAGGATTTGTGTTCTCATGATAAAAAAAGGTTGCTGGCGTGACAGTAGACCACTGACCAATCAGATGCAGTCCCACGAGCAGTGTATGTATGAAAAGACCAATCTGTTTAAAGCACGCAGTCTTCTGAGCATATTTAAAGGAATGATTTTATACAATAAATTGACTTTTGCTTGCATCAAGCTGTGTCCCATCTCTCCGTTTGTCTCAGCATTCAGTAAGGCTTTAAATACTGTGTCCAGCATACAACTAGACAAAGCCATAATGCCTTGGCCAAGCAATTGGCAGACAGGTCAGGCCCAGAGGGTGCTAGTAAATGGGGTTATATCTGGCTGGTGGCCAGTCACTAGTGGGGTTCCCCAGGGCTCCATTTAGGAGCCAGTTCTTTTTAAGATTTTCATAAATAGCCTGGACATAGTAAATGTGCAGATGACACCAAATTGGGAGGAGTTGTTGACTCTGTTGAGGGTGGAGAAGCCTTGCAGAGACCTGGACAGATCAGAGAGCTGGGCAATCACCAACAGCATGAATTTAACAAAGGAAAGTGCCACATTCTGCACCTGGGAAGGGGCAACCCTGGCTACACATACAGACCTGGGGATGAGACGCTGGAGGCCAGCTGTGCTGAGAGAGATTTGTGGTTCTTGGTCCACAGCAAGTTAACCATGATGGGTCCTGAAGGAATTGGCTGATGTGGTTGCCAAGCCACTCTCCATCATATTTGAAAAGTCATGGCTGTCAGGAGAGGTCCCTGGGGACTGGAAAAAGGGTCACGTCACTCCCATTTATAAGAAAGGGAGCCAGGAAGACCCAGGGAACTACAGGCCAGTGAGCCTCACTTCTGTGCCTGGGAAGATCATGGAAAAGATCCTCCTGGATGACATGTTGGAGCACATGAGGGATGAGTGCCTGATCCGGGACAGCCAGCACGGCTTCACCAAGGGAAGGTCGTGCCTCACCAATCTGTGACCTTCTATGATGGAGTGACGGCATCGGTAGATAAAGGGAAGGTGACCGATGTCATCTACCTGGACTCGTGCAAGGCCTTTGACACAGTCCCCACCACATCCTTATCTCTAAATTGGAGAGGTGTGGATTTGATGGGTGGACCATCCACTGGATAAGAAACAATGCAGACAAAGGGTGGTGGTCAATGAGTCTATGTCCAGGTGGAGGCCGGTGACAAGCGGGGTCCCCCAGGGGTCTGTCTTGGGACCGGTGCTCTTTAACATCTTTATCAATGATGGAATCAAGTGCACCCTCAGCAAGTTTACTGATGACACCAAGCTGACTGGTGTGGTTGACACAACAGAAGGAAAGGAAACCATCCAGAGGGATCTTGACAGGCTGGAAAGGTGGGCCCGGGTGAACCTAATGAGATTCAACACTGCAAAGTGTAAGGTGTTGCACTTGGGCCGGAAGAATCCCAGACATAGATACAGACTGAGCTCCTGGAGAGTAGCCCTGCTGAGAAGGACCTGGGTGTCATGGTGGACGAGAAACTTAACATGAGCCAGCAGTGTGCTCTTGCAGCTCGGAAGGCCAATGGTATCCTGGGCTCCATCAGGAGAGGGGTGGCCAGCAGGGACAGAGAGGTGATTGTCCCTCTCTACTCTGCCCTCGTGAGGCCCCATCTGGAGTCCTGTGTCCAGATCTGGGGCCCCCAATACAAGAAAGATGTAGAACTGTTGGAGAGGGTTCAGAGGAGGCCACAAAGATGATTAGAGGGCTGGAGCACCTCCCTTACAAAGAGAGGCTGAGGGAGCTGGGCTTGTTCAGCCTAGAGAAGAGAAGGCTCTGGGGGGACCTCATTGCAGCCTTCTAGTCCCTGAAGGGAGCATACAAGCAGGAGGGGAATCAACTTTTTAAAAGGGTAGAGAATGGCAGGACAAGGGGGAATGGACTAAAGCTAATGGAAGGAAGGTTTAGATTAGATATTAAGGGGAAGTTTTTTACAGAGAGAGTGGTGAGGTGCTGGAATGGGCTGCCCAGAGAGGTGGTGAATGCCCCATCCCTGGGGGAGTTCAAGGCCAGGTTGGATGGGGCCCTGGGCAACCTTGTGTAGATCCAGGCCTGGAGGTTGGTGGCCCTGCCTGTGACAGGGGGGTTGGAACTCTATGATCCTTGGGGTCCCTTCCAACCCAGATCATTCTATGATTCTATGATTCAGCCAGCAGTGTGTCCAGGCAGCCAGGAGGGCCAACCGTATCCTGGGCTACCATCAAGCACACCATTTCCAGCCCTTCCAGGGCGGGGATTGTCCCACTCTATGCTGAGCTGGTGCAGCCTCGCCTTGAGGACTGTGTGCAGTTTTGGGCACTACAGTACAAGAAGCACACACAAATATTGGAGAGTGTCCAGAGAAGGGCAATGAGGATGGTGAAAGGTCTGGAGGGGAAGTCTTATGAGGAGAGGCTGAAGTCCTTTGGTTTGTTCACCCTGGAGAAAAGGAGGCTATGAGGAGACATCATCGTGGTCTATGGCTTCCTTACAAGGGGGAGCGAAGGGGCAGGCACACACACAGCCCTGAACCAGCCATAGCATGTGCTGCTCCATGTCAGACGGCAAGCCAATAAATGTAGGTTGGGAACACAGAAGGGAGATTTGGATATATCAAAAGTTAGCCTCTGGGATATAAGAGAAGAGGGGGGCATGGATTTATGGCAGTGGAGAGGAGAAGGGGATGTCTGACAGAAATCCATAGAAAAACTGAGCTTAATTAGTTTGATGTTCATAGAAAAAAAAATTATCTCTGAATGCAGTGAAACCTGCACAAAGCTGGCTGAATATCCTGTATGTTTCCAGGTATAACATGCCTGGAACACCTTCTTTTCTTTCAGAAACCTGATGGTAATCTGTTAGTAGCTCTGCATTGTCTGCAGAGGGTATCTTCTCCATTTTACTTTTTTTTAATTTCATGACCAGCTTGAATCTCAAACTGATGAAATTGGGTGAAAAAATACAACCAAAAAAACCCCCAAATAAGCTGCACATCTACTTCAATCTGTGAAAATTCAAGGACAGACAAGGCAAGTGGGAGATTTCTGTGAGTCTGAAGCCTCAAAAAGCCGGAATCAAAACTCATTAGCCTTGGTGACTATTAAGCAGGTATCCTTTATTGCAGCGCTGGGCACACAGGGGATCACTCCTCCCACTGTGTGCGCCATTTAAATCCAAATTTCTCATATTTATACAGATTAACTATACATGGACATTTGTGGTTAGTTGACCATGGCTGGAAGCCAGGTGCCCACCAAAGCTGCTCTATCACTCCCCCACCTCAGTTGGACAGTTGAAGCCTCAAAAAGCTGGAATCAAAACTCACTAGCCTTGGTGACTATTAAGCAGGTATTCTTTATTGCAGCGCTGGGCACACAGGGGATTGCTCCTCCTAATGTGTGCGCCGTTTAAAGCAAAATTTCTCATATTTATACAGATTAACTATACATATTCATTATAATTTCTAAGAAAAGGCAGGGTTATGCAAATTATTTCCAGGAAGTCATTTACATTAACTCCTCCCAGATAGAGCATGCTCAGTGACACTCAGGGGGGCTTCCGGTGGTCTTCAGGGATGAAGGCTGGAAGTCTTCCTATCTCTCGGGGCATGCTCTTTACAGTTTTCTCCATAGTCTCAAAAACACATTCCTGCACAAACTAGTTAGGAACCCTTTTTAGCTGAAAACAAGATATACTCTGTCTCTTAATTGGTCGTTGGTCTCATTATTTATGACTCCCCTATCTTCACTTCTTTATCTTCAAGGCTGTTCCACTGTTATGGTTAAATTTTGTAGCTGCTCTCATGAAACAGCTCACACGGCTACAGCCATATTCTACTAAAATCCAAAGCCTGCAAAAACTGTCTATTCTCAAAAAACGCAAATTCTTCTTATATTAGAGCTATATTGTCTCTTAAGCTACATCTATATCAACCTACTCAGCATTATTATGTATCACTGAATCAAATCCATGTGTATTATTCTGTCAGAAGGGCTAAATGATAGGAGAGGTGCCTTACCTGGCTCCTGAGAATACCAAGCCTGTTGAGATGGGATACATGTCAAGACACTGAATAGAACACCTACATCACTGAGTGCAGAAACTGTTTCAGTCTGGAAGAGGAGTGTGTCTCTGGAAAGCAAGCTGTTATGCTGGTGAGATGAGACCTCAAGAGAAGCGGCCTGAGGTTGAGAGATTATATGGAGGTGGGAATCAAGAAAAGTATCATTAAGTGGAAACAGGAAAACAGCATCGCCAACAGACATAGATCAAAGTACACAAATAAATCCCAAAGAAACCCCATTAAATTCACATCTTCTGTCTTCCCACTCATGCATCAAGGAACCTGCAAGGACCTGACCTCCACAGCAACAGGCTTTGCAGGCTGATAGGTCTCCAGCTGTGCAGTTGCAGACAATAGCCTCTAATTTACTTGTGGTGAGCTCAAGCATTGACTTAGGTTCAAGAATTTGGTTATATTACATCATTATCACACCACAGGTGGTTAAAGCTGTGAGGAGTCTACTGAATGAAGTTGCGAAAAACCCCACAGCCCAACATAAGGAGGAAACCACTTTTTTGAGAGCCACAGAATGAGAGCAGGGCAGCCCCCATGCTGTGAGTTGATAGGGTCTGCCCCCAGGTTGGTGCAGGCAACAACGGGCAGAGGGAGGCTGGGCAGGCTTCAGAGGAGTCATATCACAGGGGCCATCAGGATATATAGATCCAAGCCTGGAGGTTGGTGGCCAGTGTTAGAAATGACAAAGGTCCTAAGAAAGGACTCAAGGTAGACACATTAGTGAAGCAGTAATTTATTATACGTTCTTGCAAGAGCGGGTGACCTAACAAAGTAGGCACACTTTTGGTCAGAGTTTGTAGCATTTTTACACCGTATCCCCATCCGAAATCATTAGGTTATCTCATACACCTATACATATTCATAACCTGTCCTGCTTTGTATTAAAATGAGTTCCAAGAGGTGATTTCCATAAACTCCTCCCAATTGCGCCTGCGCACTGTCTCATGGTGGTGGTCGTCAGGGGGTCTCAGTGATGAAGGCTCAAAGTCTTCATCAGGTTGAACTTTTCACCTCCTTCCCCTGGCACATGCATAGTTGTGATTGTTCCAGATGGGCACAATTATCCTTGGGATGTTTCCTTCTTATCTATCCCAGGCACCACCTTCCTTGGGATGCTTCCTCCTTATCAGTCCTGGGTCCGCTTTAAATTATTCCAAGAACACTAATCACTCAGGACTAACTACACTAGAAACACTAGAGTTGTTCAAGTGAGACATTGTTTATGTGAGGTCACCTCTGACATAACCACTATGGCACTTCAAACCATCCTGTTAGCAAGTCTTCCTTAACCCTTTACAAGCGTCTTATTAGCAAGTCCCCTTTATCACAAATAGCAGTAATAACAAGAGGTGCAATATTTCAGCAATGTTGACAGGCATTCGTTAAGGGACACAGTACTTCACACCACCCCGTGGCTCAACATTGCCATTTATAGATGGTGCTCCATGATGGATAGAGGATAGAGGTAAAGCAAGGAGGAAGGAAAAGAAAAGTGTGTGCACAATAGTTCAATAGCTACAATCAAAACATTCAAACAATTAACAATTTACAAATGACATTTCCAATAATTAATAATAACTGTTAACATTTGATAAACATTAATTAAAACATATGTATCACAAGAACACGTGAAGTAAAAGTTTCCCTCCCCTGTTTCCCTATGGATTATGTTTTTCAAAATTTATGAGCTCAACTTAGGCGCTTTCATATCTGTCAGAGTACTAAGCTATCTTACATAACACTTAACTGTTAAATATTCCTTTTGTCTGGGACAAATGTTTGTTGTCTGAATAGTGGGGCTTAATTGGGGCATAAAGTTTGTTGAAGGAATCCAGAGCCCCCATCCAGGCTTCAGTTTTAATTATGTAGCAGCACCTTTCCCGTGGGACAGGGCCCTAAAGCAATTCAAGACTGAGTCACACCACAACCCCCCCATAAATCGCCTGATAACCTGAACATTGCAGAAACCTGTTTGTGGAGCCAGATAACTCTTACAATCCACCTTATTACCTGAGTCACAATTCAACCACTTATATAATTGTCTGATGTATGGATATAAATTTCATCTGCATCTGTTAACAGAGCTGTGTATTCTAATTGGGAGATAGGTTGTGCCATAATTCTTTTAACACAATTAACAGCAAAACTTCCTTATCTTCCTGAATTCCTTTACAAAGGATTTATGATGAGGCAGCCTGAGTCCTTCACCTCTCAAGTCAGAAAAAAAAAATACAAGAACCCTTTTCAATTTGCAAAAGCAACATTTCCCAGCATTTTCTACAGTGGCCCTGCCTATGGCAGGGGGTTAGAACTCTATGATCCTTGGGGTCCCTTCCAACCCAGACCATTCTATGATTCTATGGCAGCCTGTCCTAGTCTGGTAGCAGGAGACAAAGCCTCAGGCAGTTCAAATCTATTTTGGGGTGAGATCAAAGAAATGGAGCCAGGAGAGTGGGGCCATGCAGCCCTCAGGCAATGACTGTGGGGACAGGGCAGTGTCATGCCCCCTGAGGGACAACCATAGCTCCCACTCCACATGAGCGGGAAGAACCTCTGAGGGAAGAAGTTTTGCTTTTCCTTGTTCAAGGATCATTTAAACTTCAATTTAGTTATGGCTTTATTGGCTGGTTGAAGGCAGAAGGCAAATATCCCTGTGCTGCCACAGTCCCTGAAGTAATTTCTGGCAGGAAAGAATGTGCTACCTTTTCTCAGCTCCCACCTGTACCCGGTGTGAATGTTTCTGGGCCCGGCAGCATTACACCCCCATGCAAGCACCTGCGAGTCACTTAAACCTCCACTCCACTTCTTTCCTGATTCCCTAGCGGCCCGTGGAATTACAGACAGCACATCCCATCAAGCGGCGCCTCCCCACTGCGTAGAGCACACAGCACCTCCCTTCTGGCTCCCTAGGTTTTTTTTTTTTCCTGCCGTGGGCACTTGATTGGCGGCTCAATCTACCAATGGACAGCTCTGGCACCGCACCCGTTGGCCAATCCTTGTCCGCTGTTTCTCAAGTGACGGCCAGCGTAGGCAATGTGCTGCCTCTCCACGCATCGTTGGGGGTGGGGAATGGTGGGAACCAATGGGTTTGAGCAGGGTGTGCGCGTGCGCGAGAAGGTAGTGCTGGGAAAAAGAGGGTGTTTATACAGCTTCTTGGGGAAGAGGTTTGTTATGGTTGGTAGTTTGGTTGTTTTTTGGGAAAGGATGCTTTGTTGGTCGTGTATGGGCCTGATCTGACTTTGCTTCGCTTTACTTTGCTTTGCTTTGTCTCGTCAGGGGATGGGGGTGCTTTCCCACGCTTTTCTCCTCCTTTGTTGTGGGATGTGGCTGGCGCTGAGGTTGGTAGATGGCTGCGGTGGGCCTCGGCGGCGGTTCGGGGCTTTGGGGGCTGTCGTTCTCGGCGGAAGGGAGCGGCGGGGGTGTGTATGCGGATACGTAGCCGTTCTTGTTGTCTACTTGCTGGGTCTGCGTGAGGGGAAGTGGAGCAGAGGGGACGGGGAGGGTTACTGTCACCCTATGCTGTCTATGCGCAGGAGTAGTACTTGATGCAGGGTAGGGAAGGGACAGTTTGTGTCTGTGGGAGGAAGGAAAAAATGTTCTCTCTTCTTTCCTCTCTATCTCTGCTTAGTCTCTTTTCTTGCAGAGATTGGGTGTGCAAAACTTCATGCCAGGGTGGTGGAGGTTAGGAGCATGTTGCATGGAAGTGTTTAGGATTGCAAGACTGCTTCAGCTAGTGCCCTTTTTCTGTTCCTCTCCTAGCTTAGTGCCATGGATGTGAAATACTGTCTATGTGAGATGTACATGTGAATTGAGATAGTGGTTTTCTTTATGGCACTAGTTTTAATATTGTAGCCATCTATGCATTTTAAGATATAAACAAATGCAATCTGTTAAGTGTCTCATCTATCTGGATAAGCACATGGGAGAAGTTGTCTTGTAATAAATGCAAGTAATTTGTGTTACTGTGGAGTTGTAGAGTTCTTTAGCTTTTTTTGTGGGGAGAGGAGAGGAAGAGGAAAAGCGTGACACAGTATGGTCTTTTAGTCTCCACTTTGAGAAATAAAAGAAGGGGGGAAAAGGGTGTGGGTGAAGAGCCCTTGTGATAGTCTTCAAGAGTTGCTGAATTGATCAGCTGGGGTTCAGACTGCAGCCTAGTTTCATGTCTTCTTGGTTGTCTGTCAATTTTCAGCTAAAAATGAGTGTTGTCCTCTGTTCAAATAATCTACAGAGAAATCGATGGCATTAATAAAAAGTTGCTTACTCAGTTTACCAAACATTCCTGAAAACTCTGCTAGTGTATGCTGCAACCTCTGTAGTAGGTGTAGAGCTTATGTTATCACAGTTCATGGTTGTAAATGAGTCAGATGCTATCTGTAGCAAGAAGTTTATAATTAAAGTGTCTTAGGAGACTGCACATAACAGCAGGTCTGTTCTTAAGTGTTCTTCTCTTAGCCTGGAGAGCTGTACTTTCAAACTGATTCATGACATTGTTTCTGTGGGGGCTGGAGTCTGTAGTGAGAGACTGATTAGTCTTTGCTCTGTTCTCTAGACTGGGGAAAAACCCTACAAGCTAACCTTTCTTGTTAAGGTGAAAGGTTTCTCTTAACAGAGCAAGGTTGCTGTTTACTTTCCTATGCTCTATAGCAGTGTTGGAGCTTACATGGTGTGTGAAGGGATTTTGTGTGTGTGTTCTGAGGCATAGCATTTGCAAACTGTAGTGAATTAGAGGGGAATGAGAATGTAAGTAAAAGGGTGGCTTTTCAAGTCCTTCCCCCCACCCCATTTACTTAACTTGCACTATCATGATGAAAGATTAGCATACCTTTAAAAAGAGGAAGGGCAGGACTCCATTTAAGATGGCCTGTTTGAAAAACACCTGTTAAGCCTGTTTTGAGAATTAACTTGCATTGACTAATTGTTAAATCATAGAATTGTAGGGGTTGGAAGGGACCTCGAGAGATCATCGGGTCCAACCCCCAATGCAGTTGTTTATGGTTTAACAAAGAGGAGAAACTGCTTTTGTGAATATTTCTGTCAAAGTTAGGCTAGGAGTATTTATTTTTTAGAATAATGAAACTGACACTTGCCTGTTACAGGTAGAAAAATCTAGTCAAAACAAATGAGGTGAGAAGAGCTTAAACTACTGTGGTTTGGCATGCTTATTTGTTGCTTTTGTAGGGCTATTAAGGCCTTTTAAGGAGCAATACTGTGATTATTTTTTTTTAAATAATACTAAGTGGAAGAAGTTTGCTGCTTTGCAGAGACAGGTGGACTGACCAATTGCAGTTGTGGTAATCTTCCTCTTTTGTAATTTTAGGAGACCTGCTAAAATCCTTTGGTCCTATTGGCTTAATCAAAGGTCAGTAAAATTAACATTTCTTTTGTGTCTCCAGTTGTATGCGATGTTAGTATGCTATGAATGCATGTGTATAGTGTGCTAATTTTCTAATAGCAATATAGGTTACATTTGTCTTTAATTTGCAGTAGTTCTTAGTAATTGAAGAAGCTAGTTTCTGAAGCTTTCATAAATTATGATCACATGCTTCTCATACACAGAGCTAGAATGAGTTTTTAAAATTTGATTCATAAGCAAACTTCAAATGAGAAGAGTAAAGTCTGTTTTCAATGAGCTATATAAAGGTAAGATAGTTATGAAAAATTTCAAGATACATTGCAATACTAGAGCATAATAAAACTGAAGATTAATGTATACATAGGCATTTTTCAAATTCTCATTCTAAAGTTGACCTAGAAGAGGAATGTTCTTTAATCCTGCCCTCCCAGATCACAAGCAGCCAGGCTTGAAGTTCATTGACTTGTGTTAAAGCTTTATCTCTTTACCTGTTTGAATGCCAAAGCTCCAGATGGAAAGGAGCTCTTTAGAGCCACTCCCCACTGCTGGCCTAATTGGCTGAAAAGCTGAGGTGGCGGGTGTGTGTGGTGTATTCCCCTTTCCTTAGCTCTCCACCCCTCCCCTTCACCAGAGGGAATACTCAAATCTGTCCTATTCTGACCTGACTATGAGGAGAAAACGATGGGCACCATCTCATTTGCTTGTGGTGGTCCTCTTCAGAAAAGTATGTATGTGGGAGCAGGTTTGAGCTCTTCCAGTATGACAAAACCAGGTGTCTTTTAATATACATGCCAAACAGAAGAGGAAAGGAAACATACCTGCCCTGATGAATGAAAATGGTGACCTCCTGTCAACCGATGAGGAGAAGGCTGAGGTACTCAACAACTTCTTTGCCTCAGTCTTCACTAGCAACAGCTCTCCTCACCCCTCCTGGGTCAGTGGACAGCAAGATGGGGCACAAGGGGGTAAAGCCCCTTCTGCTGTAGGGGAAGATCAGGTTTATGACCACCTGAGGAACCTGAACATATCTATGGGACCTGATGAGATGCATCCCAGAGTCCTGAAGGAATTGGCTGATGTAGTTGCCAAGCCACTCTCCGTGATATTTGAAAAGTCATGGTGGTCAGGTGTAGTCCCTAGTGACTGGAAGAAGGAAAAAATTACACCCACTTTTAAAAAGGGTAGGAAGGAGGACCCTGGGAACTACCAACCTGTCAGCCTCACCTCTGTGCCTGGGAAGATCATGGAACAGATCCTCCTAGAAGCTATGCTGAGGCACATGGAGGACAAGGAGGTGATTCGAGACAGCCAGCATGGCTTCACCAAGGGCAAGTCCTGCCTGACCAACTTAGTGGCTTTCTATGATGGGGTGACTGCATCAGTGGACAATGGAAGAGTAATAGATGTCATCTATCTGGACTTCTGCAAGGCCTTTGACATGGTCTGTCACAACATCCTTCTCTCCAAGTTGGAAAGAAATAGGGATTTGATGGGTGGACTGTTTGGTGGATAAGAGATTGTCTGGGTGGCTGTGTCCAGAGGGTAGTAGTCAATGGCTCAATGTCCAGATGGAGATCTGTGACAAGTGGTGTCCCTCATAGGTCTGTACTGGAACTGATTCTATTTAATATTTTCATCTATGGCATTGATGGTTGAGTGCACCTTCAGCAGGCTTGCAGGTGTGACACCAAGCTGAGTGGTGCAGTTGATGTGCCAGAAGGATGGGATGTCATCCAGAGGGACCTGGAGAAGTGGGCCCATGTGAACCTCATGAAGTTCAACAAGGCCAAGTACAGAGTCCTGCACTTGGGTCAGGACAATCCTCCTTATTAATACAGGCTGGGAGGTGATGTGAGAGAGAGCAGCCTGTTCTAAAAGACTGAAGAATCTTGTCCAAATTCTAGGATTAATAAATAAAACAGCCCTGAACATTGCTTTAAAAAAAAATCACAACAAATGGGCTAAAATAAGTTGGAAAGGGACTTATAGACTCTCTGAAATGCCACAAATTATTTTTCTCAGTCATCTTTCCTCAGGAGCTTAACTTCTGTTTGTTTGAGAAGAATGCTCTCAAATGGAATTCATCTATGCCAGAATACTTCTAGTAAAACCATGAAATCATTTTAGACCTCTATTTCAAGTTTGATTAAGCAGACTGATATGAAATATGTCGCATAAGGCTCTAGAGTAATTTAGCTAGAAATCACTCTGGTTTTGATAGTACCAGTGTATGTTCCAGAAACTCAGGAAGGAAAAATGTCCCTTGAAGATTTTTGTCTGCTGGCATGCTGCCTTTAAGTTTTTAACTTTTATGCTTAGTTATTGATAGGATCATGGGCTTAATATTTAATACTCATTCCAGAGGACACAGTAGAATGAAATAATAGGAGATATGACCGTGACATTAAAAGTTGCCAGCTATGACACTGACCAACTATAGGAATGTTTATTGGGAAGTAGAGATACTGTATGGCAGCAGAGATGAAACAAACACCGCTAGAGTTAGGTAACTTGTAAATTTTTCAGTATTAATCTGTTATTCCTAACAGCATGTGCTTGCTATGTTCCAGCAATATAAAACACTCATACCTTTCCAGGCAGCAGGGTTAGTACTACTTGAGTATTCAAAGCTACAGTTTTAAGGCACAGTTCAGAGAACGTGGAAAGGGATAAAATAGTGGAAGCTTTTTGCTCTGTATCATACTGCTACTTTGATATTAATATTGCAACTGTAGTTGAGTTTAGAAAGGGATCTTGAAAATCTCTGTGATTGCTCAGAGTCCTAATATGTTGGTGTGTTATAGTGGACATAGTACACAGGAAGTTAAAAAATCAGATTTGAGCCTCAGTAGAAGAGAGTGAACAAAGGGTAGATGATGCAGAAAATAAGCAGTGGCAAAGAACATCTAAGGTACTTAAAAGCAAAGGCTGTGAATGAGTACTTAATTTTTGGAGATGGTTGACTCTAGACTACAAGAAAGTCACAAAAACTCCATCGAAAGGAAGGTTTGTTATGTATTTAGTGTATATTTAATCTTTGGTCATTTTAGCAATGTGGAAACTTTTTTTGCAGTGCTACCAAAGACTTTTTTGGGGTGCATTGGGGGGCATTCTACACTTTGTGAATGAAGTGAAAATGAAAAAAAAAATTAGAGGAATGTTTTTAGTGAGAGACTGGTGTCAGCAGTGGCAGTACATAAAAGGGTGATTCTTTACTCCTAAAGATCAGAACTCCTTATATGACTGTATTAATTTGAAGACAGAAGTTATAGGTAATGAATTGAAATGAAGTTTGTAATTGTTTGGGGTTTGCATTGTAAGGTTGAGGGGAGGCTTCAGAGGGAAGCTGCTAGAAGCTTCCCCTAGGTCTGAACCTTCCTCTGGATCAGACTCAATGCCAGCTGGCTTAGGTATGGACCTGCTGTTTGCCAAGGCCAAGCCATTCAGTGACAGTGGTAATGCCTCTTTGATAACATATTAAAGGAGGGGGGCAAGGAAGATGTGGTGGTTTGACCCTGGCTGGAGGCCAGAGGCCCACCAAAGCTGCTCTAGCACTCCCCTTTTCAGCTGGACAGGGGAGAAAATAGCTCAGGAGTTGAGATAAGGACAGGGAGAGATCATTCTGCAATCAGTGTCACAGGCAGAACAGACTCAACACCCTACTGACCTGACAACTACAGAGTGCTGCCTGACACAAGGACCAACTGACCCAATGCCCAGGCTGCACTCAGGCTGTCCTGGAGGTGCCAAGCCCCTGCCCCTCCCCAACCAGCTGCTTTTATGGGGAAGTAGTGTGGAAAACAGCCCAGGCTCCTGAGCCTCTCAATAGATATTTTCTCCCCTATCCAACTGAAAAGCAGAGTGATAGACTGACTTTGGGTGTCTGGTCTCCAGCCAAGGCTAAACCACCACACCTGTGCAGCACTACAGGCTTGGGGAAGAGTGGTGAGAAAGCTGCCTGGCAGAGAAGGACCTGGGGGTGCTGGTTGACTGCTGACTGAATATGAGCCAGCAGTGTGCTCAGGTGGCCCAGAAGGTTAATGGCATCTTGGTGTGTATCAGAAACAACATGGCCAGCAGGTAGTCCTGGGAAGTGATTGTGCCCCTGTACTTGACATTGGTGAGGCTGCACCTCAAGTACTGTGTTCAGTTTTGGGCCCCTCACTACAAGAAAGACATTGAGGTCCTGGAGCATGCCCAGAGAAGGGCAACCAGGCTGGGGAAGGGGCTGGAGAGCAAACCTTACAAGGAGCAGCTGAGGGAACTGGGGTTGTTTAGCCTGGAGAAGAGGAGGCTGAGGGGGGACCTTATCACCACCTGAAAGGAGGTTGTAGAGAGGTAGGTGTTGGTCTCTTCGCCCAAGTGACAGGTGATAGGATGAGGGGGAATAGACTCAAGCTGTGCCAGGGCAGGTTCAGATTAGACATAAGGAAAAAATTCTCACAGGAAGTGTTACCAGGCACTGGAACAGGCTGCCCAGGGAGGGGTTTGAGTCACTGACCCTGGATGTATTTAAAAGATGGGTAGATGAGGTGCTCAGGGTTATGGTTTAGTAGAGGACAGGAACGGTTGGACTTGATCTGTACAAAAGTTTTTTCCAACCTTGTGATTCTGTGAGTCACCTCTCTTAAAGGGGGAAAAGGGTCTTTGCCCAGGAGCTTGCAGGGCTTATTGATAGACCTTGAAACTAGGCTTGAAGGGGTAGGGGGATAGCATCAGCCTTGCCTTGTGGCAGGCTGTTGGACATGCCCAAGTTGAGGGTGCTGGAGGGGGTCCTTGGCATGTTGCTCAGGGACATTCTGGACACACTGCAGCACACTGGAAGTCTAAGGGTGATGGCCCGGGGGCTCCTGAGGCAGTTGGAACCAACAGAGAACCACTGGGAAAATACTCCAAAGGAACTCCAGCTAATAAGTCAGCCTCATTGGGGGCCCAGCTGGAATGCCTCTATGCAAACGTATGTAGCATGGGAAACAAACAGGAGGAGCCAGAGATGGGTGTCTGCCTGCAGGGCAATGATCTTAATGGCATTATGGAGATATGGTAGGATGACTTCTATGACTGGAGAATCAGGATAGAAGGCTAAAGCCTCTTTAGGAAGGACAGGCAGGGCAGGTGAGGAGGGAGTGTTGCTCTCTAGGTCAATGACCAGCTGAAGTGCATAGAGCTCCACCTGGGCATGGATGAGGAGCTGACCAAGAGCCTATGGGTTAGGATCAGAGGGAGTGCAGGGGACACCATAGTGTGGGTCTGCTACAGGCCACCTGACCAGGGAGACCAAGTGGACAAGGATCTCTATAGACAGATAAGAACAGCCTCACTTTCACAATCCTTGGCCCTTATGGGGGACTTCAATTACGTGGATATCTGTTGGAGGGACAACAGAGCTGGGCAAAAGCAATCTAGGAGGTACCTGGAATTTGTTGATAACTTCCTCCTCCAGGTGATGGAGGAGCCAACAAGGACGGGTGCCATGCTGGACCTTATCAGTAACAAGGAGGGGCTGGTAGGGGATGTGAGGATCAAGGGCAGTCTTGGATGCAGAGACCACAAAATGGTGGAGGTCCAGGTCCTCAGGGCATTGAGGAGGGTGTGCAGCAAGCTTGCTACAGTGGACTTCAGGAGAGCAGACCTTAGCCTCTTTAGGGACTGCTGGGAAGAGTACAATGGGACAAATCCCTGGAGGGAAGAAGGGCCCAAGACAGCTGGCTAGTATTCAAGGGTCACCTCCTCTGAGCTCAGGGGTGATGCATCCCAGCAGAGAGAAAAGTAGGCAAAACCACCAAGAGGTCTGCATGGATGGACAAGGAGCCCCTGGGCAAACTGAAACAAAACAAGAAAGCCCACCAAGGGTGGAAGCAAGGACAAGTATCCTGGGATGAACACAGGGAAACTGTCTGAGCAGCCAGGGATCAGATTAGGAAAGCTAAAGCCCTGATAGAACTAAATCTGGCCAGGGATGTCAAGGGCAACAAGAGAGGTTTTACGGGTTGTGGTTGTTCAGCCCCAAGCACTGGCTGAGCACTACATACCATTTTCTCACTCCCACAGGAGAAACTGACAAAATCACTGTCAAATGGTAACAATAACAGCCTTTAGCAAATTTCACTCACCTGGTGATAACAGAGTGCCTTACTGACCCAGGGATAACACAGATTATTGTACCAACACAAGGAACACCCCAGCCACATTCAGACTGCTCTGGAGGCACCCAGGAGTGCCTCTCCCCAACCAGCCCCTTTTATGGGGAAGTGATGTCAGGTAGTGTGAAAAACAGTCTGGGCTAAATCAGCTCACCTGGGCTGGCTGCTTGGGGAAGTTAACTCTGTCCTGGCTCTGGCCAGGCCAAAAGTACATCAATGAGAAAAGGATGATGAGGGAAAATGTGGGCCCTTTCTGAAATGGTTACCTGGGGTATGGACAAGGCTGAGGTACTTAACTTTTTTACCTCAGTCTTCTCTGGCAGAAGCTCTAGCTGCACCACTCAAGTCATAGAAGGCAAAGGCAAGGACCAGGAATATGAGGAACTGCCCGTTGTAGAAGATTAGGTTAGGCCTGAGTCTGTTCTCCTGAAGGTGCACGAGTCCATGGGATCTGATGAGGTATATCCACATGTCCTGAGGGAACTGGTGGATGAAGTGGCTAAGCCACTCTTGATCATATTTGAGAGATCCTGGCGGTCTGGTGAAGTCCCCACTGACTGGAAAAGGGGAAACATAACCCCCAGTTTTAAAAGGGGGAAAATGGAAGACCTGGGGAACTACAGACTGGTCAGTCTCACCTCTGTGTCCAGCAAGATCATGGAGCAGATCCTCCTGGAAACTGTGCTCAGGCACATGGAGAATGTGATTGGTGACAGCTAACATGGCTTTGCTAAGGTGTGGTGGTTTGCTTAAGGCAGCTGGAGGCCAGACACCCACCAAAGCCACTCTATCACTCCCCTTTTCAGTTGGACAGGGGAGAAAATATCTATTGAGAGGCTCAGGAGTGGAGATAAGGACAGGGAGAGATCATTCCACAATTGGCATCACAGGCAAAACAGGCTCAACACAGAATAAAGGAAAGCAAGCTCTCTAATTGATGACACTGCCCTGCACCCCCAGTGACACCAGAGTCGGGTGATGAGAAGTGCGACCAGATCTTAAAGCACCTCCTCCCACCCCTCCCTTCTTAGCAGACTGATCTTTAGTCAGGATTTCACTCCCTTCTTCCTCCCCCATTGTAGCATGGTGAGAGGCAGGGAATGAGGTTTCGGTCAGTTACTCACAAGTTGGTTTCCTTCTTGGCTGGGGGGAGGGGGCATTCATTCCACACACCCTTCCCCTGCTGTACTTGTGGGGTCCCACCCACTGGAGACAGTCCTCCATGAATGTCTCCAATGTGAGTCCTTTCCCACATGGCTTCAGCTCTTCACCAGCTGCCCCAATGTGGGTCACTGCTATGGTGGGCAGTCATAAATCACAATGTGTCTTGTCTCCTGGCCCTCCATGGGGTCACCAGCTTCCCCCCAGCAAACTTGTTCCGGTGCGAATCTCTCCCTTGGTCATCTTTGTGTGTCTCTCCATGGGCTGCAAGTGCTGGCAAGGGCTTGCTCCAACATGGGTTGCTACCTGTGGGTAGCAACACAGTTTTCTGCAAGGCATTTAACACTGTCTAGCATGACATCCCTGTCTCTATGTTGGAGAGACATGGATTTGACAGATGGACCAGGGTTGTGATCAATGGCTCAATGTCCATGTGGAAAAAAACAAACCCTATGATAAAACTAACCAAAAAACCAGAACAAAACTAGGTACAGTTTTTGTAGGAGTGAGGAACAACTTTGCAGGCATCAAGGTAAGGGAAGAAGGAGGGGCATGAGGTGTTCCAGGTGCTGGAGCAGAGGTTCCCCTGCAGCCTGTGGAAAAGACCATGGTGAAGCAGGCTGTCCCCCTGCGGTCCATGGGGGGTGATGGGGAGTTGAGATTCCACCTGCAGCTTATGGAAGACCCCACGCTGGAGCAAGTGGTGACATATGAAATGAAGCTATGATCTCACAGGTAGCCTGTTCTGGAGCAAGATCCTGTCAGGAGCTGTGGAGGGAAGAGCTTATGCTAGAGCAGGTTTGCTGGTAGGACTTGTGACCCCATGGTGGACTCATGCTGGAGCAGTCTGTCCTGAAAGTCTGCACCCCATGGAAGAGACCCACACTGGGGCAGTTGGTGAAGAGCTGAAACCCATGGGGAGGACTCACTTGTAGAAGTTCCTGGAGGAACATCTCCTGTGAAAGGGATCACATGCAGGAGCATGGGAAGGAACGTGAGGAGTCCTCCCCCTGAGGAGGAAGGAGTGGCAGAGACAACTCATGATGAACTGACTACAGCCCCCATTCCCCTTCCCCCTGTGCTGCTTAGATTTAATTTTAAGTACTGCCAGTTGAGAACACAGTTCCTTATATATAGGCCATCGAGTTCTAAATTGGCAATAAGCTTATTTCTTTCAAACTTATGAGTTAATTTGAAATTGTTCTCTTTAGTGGGAAAAATATTGGTAGCTATTTAAAACATGACAAAATGAGAGAAGGCTTGTGAAATGGCTTGTTGTTGGAAGACTTCTGTCAAGCTGTAATGACTAAATGACATTTCAAATCCCATTTTGCTTGCTAAATTATTTTGGAGATGGGCAGAACATGCATATATGTGTATGTAATTTGTCAATCATTTAGTTGAAACTTGTAATAAACTACTAAAACCAGCCAGCATAGGTACAAAACTAGACTCAAGTTAACCTCTGTATTTTCTGGAGTTGACTTTAGCCAGGAAAGACTTGATGAAAAATTAAATGTCTAATCCAACAGTGACCTTAGCTTGCACTAACTGTTGAAGAGTCTGCAGCAGATTTGTGTTTTAACTTTATTGATGGAGTATCTAACCATGATGCAGACAACTTCTAAACTATGACTTGTTTTGGGATGTAGTGTCCTATGGCATTTGGTAATGAAAGGTCCTAAGCAAGGTATTTGTTTCATGTGAAACCTCGGTGCTAATGTTTCTGTTTTGGTTTGTGTTTTTAGGGATCAGACGTGAATCTCTCATTTATTGCTTGCTGAGTGTTCTGTCTGGTGAAAGTCATGTCATCCATATTGCCATTTACTCCACCAGTTGTGAAGAGACTTCTGGGGTGGAAAAAATGCGCTGGTGGCTCTGGAGGGGCTGGTGGTGGTGAACAAAATGGTCAGGAGGAAAAGTGGTGTGAAAAAGCAGTGAAAAGCTTGGTCAAGAAACTAAAGAAAACAGGACAGCTGGATGAGCTTGAGAAGGCAATTACCACTCAGAATTGCAATACAAAATGTGTGACGATACCAAGGTAAGTGCTGTTGTGTTTGAAATTGTTACAACCACTTAAGAAATGACTAAATGGATGTTTAGGCTGTGCTTTGAACAAATAACTAAAAAATCAGTTGCGTACTTTTGTTTTTTTAAAAATTCTTTAAAACTTATTTTGGTTTTATATAGCCCTTGCTTACAACTGAATCACATGCTTTATAAAGTCACAATTTCTAATAATATATTGATGTTTCAGTTTTCATTACTATGTAGATTCCAACTTTTATGTATTCTGGTAGCGCCTAGCGCAGCTCTTAGTTTGTAGCACTGCCTTATGCTTTTATTTAATAACCCTGTCTATAATTGGAGTGGCATACTTGAATCTACACTTCCACTTAAAAAGACTAGTTTTTCCTTGGTCAACTCTTCAGTCATCTAATTATTTTCTAGTAGTTTCATTTAAATTGTACAAGCTGTGTCCATACTCCCTTTTGAGGGGAAAATTTATTCTTGGAGGCAGGTTGTCTGAAGGCCAGTTTATTTACTAAAATAATTGTTATTGGTTAACAAAAGTGTCTTTTATTTGATAACTTGGAGTATTTCTAGATCTTCTTTTCTGCTCCTGCTATGTTATATACATTTAGGTGAATGACTTGCATTCTACCTGTTTGACTTTCTCAATTTTATTCATAGCAGCTGCTGTGTGAGAGGCAAGGGTTATATTTATAAGTATAATGCAGTCTGCTCTCAATTTATGTTGTACAGAGATCCCACTAAAGTGCCTGTGTAAGCTCATTATGTGCAATGTATCATCACTTCGCAAGTGTGTTTTTCTATGAAAAAGTTAAGAGGATTTCGTGCCTCATAGCACTTCAAACTATTTTTAGGGGAGAGAAACTGCATCTGGTTTATGAACTTAATTACTGTATTAGCATATTCATCTCAGCTACTTTTAAACTTTGTACTAATCATAGTGCAAACTAGATTTGACTGGTGTCAGTAATGATTTCCATATATCAAATGTGTTATAGCTGTCATCTGATAAAGCTTTCTTGTCTTAGTGCATATCAGTAGACTAAGATTGGAACCTGTAGGGATATATATTTCTTGACTTGACATGAGATGACTGTGTATTTAGGAAGTCTTTACTGTGACAAAACTGAAATGCTTAATTGGAAGGTGTTTCATATGGCAGAAGCTAAATATGCCATATATACTCACTTGATGTAAAATGTTTATGCAACTTTTAGAGTTCTTGGAGAGACTTACTGGAGCTCTCCTGCAGGGGTAAATATTGCTACTTCAGAAGAATAGATGTCTAAATTTAATTTTGAAGATGTTATGAGAAGATACAAATAATATGCCAATTTATCTTTGTTTTCCTAGTTTACTAGTCATCTGTATTTGAGTATCTCCTCCTGCTTGTGTGACCTTTTTGTGTTAAAGTAGACATAGTAAATCTTTAAAACCGAATATGAAGCTCTGTTGTACTATGTATAGCCTCCATGTTGTGACCAGCAGTTCTTGCAGGACTGTTGTGTATTATTCTCATCTGTCTTTCAGTCAGCTGTACAAAGCACTGGACTGAGGTTTTACTTGTCTTGATTACCTTAGGAGTAAGCTGATAGCTACAGAGCTCTTCAAATGATCTTAGCTATTATACAAGGTTTAAAATTATACTAAGAAAAATGAAGTTTTACTAAGTTTTTTTACTAATTAAACTAAGAAATGGCTTTTCCATTAAGGGGTGAGACGATATCAGGGTTGCTGGCAGTGCTATACTTGAGTTTCATAGCTGGCTTTCGGACTATTGATATTATTTCACTTTGACAGTCTGGGTTCCCAAGCTTGAGGTGCTAAATGGTTGAGATGCAGTTCTGATGTGACTACTGGGCTAAATTTCCAAACATTTTTCTGTGAGAGTGTGTGTGTGGTTTTGCATGGGTTTTTCTTTTTTTAAACTAGCTTTTAAATACTGTTTAACTCAGTGTAGACATTGACAAATGTTATGGGATGCTTCTGTTTGCAACTGTTACATTATTCCCTCCACAGAAGTTTCAGTTGTGGTTTCACAAATTTCTGGTCCCCTTGGAGTTTTCCAGAGAGTTTGATACAGTACTTAACTCTAGTACACTTTTTCATCATTGAAACCCAAAGCAACAAAAGTTGAATTAAATTGCCCCTTCAGAATACTGCATATACTTTGTCATTGATAATCCTGCTGCAATTAAGATTAGTTTGCTTCTGTGCTCGTTGTCAAGGTGAATGCATACTAAGTAAGTCTGATATTGTGTGTACTATGCAAAAGCTGCTTGCTGGAGCCGAAGTTGCGGACTCAACTCGGATCAATGTGATCAATGTTGAGCTTGTTTATTCAAACACACACACAGCTTATATATATTTCTATATCAGTACACGAGTTACATTACATTGCTATTGGCTATATGCTCTGTTCACGCGCCTTACATGCGCCTCACTATTGCTAACAATTGGTTAAAGCTACACGGTTACATTATTCCTTATAAGGCAGTTGTTAACATTCCTGCAGTTTCTTATCTTGTTCTCACAGGCTTCTGCTTTCTGTTACTGCATGCCGATTGTGCCTTGACATGTCTCCGCTCGACCCCCAGGCCTGATTTTATTAGGGCAAGCTGAGACATGTGGCAATAAGTCTGAATGGGCCACAAGCCCACTCCTCTCAAGATACATTGCTACAATTCCCCCTTCTTGTTTATGGACCAGCCAGACCTTGCGAAAAGCATTATCCATCCTGCAAGAAAAACACTGTGACATACACGGCAAAAATAACTAACAAATCCATAAGTCCTTATTTAACTAAATCTAAAAGCCATACTGTAAAACGTGGCAAGCTAAAAACTGCTAATTGGTTACACACAGTGTTCACACCAAACTGATTAGTAATTATAACGAGTTCTGATAAGCATATCTTATAGCTAAACATTGTTAGTTTACCTTTGATGTCTAAAGTCAAAGGCACACCTGCTGTGTTGACCATTTATTATGGATGGTTCTTGACATGTTCACTTACTCCCAAATACCTTCCCACAACTCTTTCTTGGTTTAGGGCAGTCTGTACCCCTGTCTTCAAGGCCGTCATGTTTTGAGAATGCGATTACCCAATACCTCTCAGCATGAGTAACTTTCCTGTCTCATGGGAATTCAAGGATATTGTCAGGGCCTATGTCTTCTGTGAGGAGAGTCAGGCTGCTGGCAGGCCCGCTGTCCTCCCCAACAATTTTTTCCGTTTTAGTATCTGTTACAAAAACTGCCTGTAGAGATTTCTGCAAGGGCCCTTTGCAGAAAGCTCAATAAACATGGCAGTAAGAGTAAGACAAATACTATAATTACCAAAAACCAGTAATCCAGATTTGACCATTGACAATATCCATCCTGAAATTCCCCACTCATGAAACCAATTGTCCAGCCCAAAGAATCCATTTTCTTGTTATATCTTTTGTGTTTGATCTATTAATTTCTGAATGTTCATGTGAATCGACTGAGAGTGGTCAGACAGGTTCTTGCAGCACATGCCATCAAAATCTCGACAACCATGTCTGTGAGCCAGCAACAAAAAATCAATTGCTGCATGATTCTGTAAGGTGGCATGTCTTACAGAATCCACATCTGTAGCTAAGTGCCTTAGCTACCTTTGCTATTGTATTTGTTTGCTTTGCCAATCAGGAGTGTCAGGAGTCTCAGGAATGTAGATAACACCAGCCTCACGTTTTTGTGCAGGCACCCATTGTAGTCTGTGATCTTAGGCTGTGCAGAAGTCAGTATTTCCCTAATTTTCCTTTACCACAAACACATGCGTATTTCAAAGATTGTTTGATGGTTCAATATGTCCCGCAGCAAAACTCATAGTCCACCATGGATGCACTTGGAACACTTGACTTCAGTTACTGGGATCAGGATCTCATTGTGGTTCATGCAGGCTCGCTTTCTTCTGGATCCACAGCTTTATCCACTTGGCTGGTACCCACTTGGTTCCCATATCTGTAATGACACAGGCAGATCTCCTTCCCCAAGTTTTAGTACCTGTAACTTCATTTTTTGCTAACACCTGACATTGACTTTCTATGATCCCTTTCAAACCTCCTTTTAAACCTACTCCATGTTTCACCATTGGAGGTACTGTCCTGTGGCAGACATAAATAGTTCAAAACATAAAGAGCTTTGTTTTAGAGATCTGCAATAACAATGCAAATGTTAAATTACTTTTGGGAGATATCTACCCTACTCCTCTGAATCCTACCTCATTTTGCATTCCTGCTGAACTGACCAATCTTTTTACTTGCATCTCCATCATCCCATATTACAGTGACTAAGTGTATGTAACCAGGCATACACATTCATCAAATGACATGACTCAAAGCTACAGCAGTTCATTCCTGCTTATGAAGGTTGTGAAGTAGCACAGAGGTCCTAATCTCATTTTTTTTCAACAGAAAATGTAAAGATTCAGTAAATGAGTATGAAATAATGGTTTTTCTGCTAAGCACCTACTAGTTGGATGAGCTAATGTTGTGGTTCAGCCCCAGGCATTGGCTGAGGACCGAACCAGCTCCATCACCCCTCCCCAGGAGGAGAAACTGACAAAGCCCCTGGGGGTTGGGATAAAGATAGTTTACTGACACAGCACAGTGAGGGGAACAGCAACAGAGTCCAGGACAGAATACCCACATGGTGATAACAGAGCACTTTACTGACCCTATGAGGTGATAACACAGAGCACTTACTTCAATGCACTGGACTGTCCCAGAGCGGGGAGTACCTGCCCCTCCCCACCCTGGCCTTTTTATGGGGGGCATGATGTCACATGGTGTGGAAAACAGCCTGGGCCATCTCGGCTCACCTGTTCTGGCTCCTTGGGAAAGTTAATTCTGTCCTGGCCATAACCAGGACAGTTAATATCTTGACCAATGCTGAATAAAAAGCACAAGTGTGACTTCTTAAAAATTATTTACACGGATTGCAGAGGCACTCAAGAGGAACTGGACAAGATTATTCCATGGAGACCATTCTGGGGTAGACACAGGGGCAAAAAACAGTCCTAGGTAAGTTCTATTAAAGGGTAGTATTAGCAACCAGAGTAAATGGATATTTACACATTATAAGTACAGATAGGGAATTAGTTCGTTAACAGATTTTTCCCATTCTTCAAAGGTGAAACGGAGCCTATTAAGTCTAGGAAAAGGTTATTACGAACTGTTTAAGAGAGCCCTGGACTTCAGAAAAGAAAGCTCTAACAGAACTGAAAACACAGGTTTCTGTCAGCACAAACTGAACAAAACAACAGTAAAACTGGCAGGTGGAGCACTCAGTTCCCACAATTATGAGTGCTTCCCCAAGTGTCTCTAACCCCTTAGATTTACTTTTATTTCAGGAATTGGTCTTAATATACAGAACAAAAAAAGCTTGGTTTTCCCTCTGCCCCAGAATCCAAAAGCAGACCTTTTTTCTTCAACCATATGCAACACAAAAATACTATTTGCTCAAAACAGTAATTACCTTCTTTCCCTGCCTCCCTCCTCCCTACATACACATTCAGAACATACTACTTCAAGAAAGAAATGTTTATGTTTGTGAATATTTAGTGGAATATAAACCAGGAACCGTTACACAACTTCTCATAATCAGAACCTTTTTACCAAAAAGGTTACATAAAATTTTATACAGTACATTCAAAACCATTGCATCAAATACAAAACACAGCAACTGAACTGAAGAAAATTACTTAAGTATCCTTCCTTATAAATGGATGTATGGTAAAAAATTATCACATCAGAATAGTCAGAAAAGCAGGAGGTACAGGATAAAATAAACCTCTCTAACACTGTGAGAAAAGAATAAAATCATTGAACAGCTCCCATTTACTTCAGCTTATACTTTAAGGATGTCCACAGGGGATGCAAATAAGGAACATGAGGTACAAAAGATACCCTGTTAAAGCCTAAGTTCTGAGCTGCCCATTGCTCATTTCAGAGCCAGTAGCTAGTTTCTTCCAGTTTTGTAGAGTGCCAGGCCAACAAATCATCTTGACAAACAGCATATGCTTCTGTTGCCTTTTCTTAAGGCACACTTCTTTCTGGTCACATGTGCAAAAAACTGCCTGCAAATGCAAAAACACAGATATAAGGCAAGCATCTTTAAAGTACTTCATCCTCCTCCCTTGTTCCAAATCCTGACATGCTAGCCCAGTGCTCTCAGACAAAATAAAGCAGCCAGCAACAATCAGTGTTACCCTTTTTTTTCTCTTGATGCTAGGAGATGCTGGAAGGATAGCACCTCAAAGTTCAAGAGCAATTATTCCAGGATGCCATTGACACCATGTAGAAGTAAAATATTTATTTCTCTTCTTGTTGTCCATATGGTCTGTACAGATACAGATCCTATCAAGGAGTGTTTACTCTCTGATCAAAGTTAGGTGGAAACCAGCCTGCAAACTTGTAAACTTCTAGATGACAAAGTCAAGCAGAACAGAAATGGTGTTCAAGACTGAAAAATAAAAGGCATGCAATACAGCTTGGCCTTACTCAAGAATCATCAGAGAGATGTCCACAAGTCTTTTGTTCGGATACTGAAGACAGGGTGCATGGAAATGCAGCCTATGGAAACCATGAGCTAACAGCTTTGTTGGGAAATTTGCTCTACAGTTCTCTACTCTCAACCATAACACCACAGCTTTCAGTAGCTGCAATTTGTATCTCATCCTGAAGCAGTGTTACTGGAGAGAAGATGAACCACATCACAGATTTAGTCCCTCCATTCACATGTTCAAGAAAGGCCATCAAAACCAGTGACTACTATATCATCTAGTGACAATTACAGATGTATAATGTCATTCACAATATGTTTTGGGTTTGGGTGGCAAGGTTTTGGTGGCGGGATGGGGGGTGGGGCTGCAAGGGTGGCTTCTGTGAGAAGCTGCTAGAAGCTTCCCCTAGGTCCAACAGAGCCAATACCAGCTGGCTCCAAGACGGACCCACCACTGGCCAAGGCCGAGCCAATCAGACAGTCGTAGTGCCTCTGTGATAACATATTTAAGAAGGGGAATAAAAAATTAGTGGGAGCTTTTTGCAGCCAGAGAAAGGAGAAGGTGGTGCTTCAGGTGCTAGAGGAGAGATTCCCCTGCAGCCCATGGAGAGGACTGTGATGAAGCAGGCTGTCCCCCTGCAGCCCATGGATGATGAGGAGGAGCAGAGATCCCATCTACAGCCTGTGGAGGACCCCACGCTGGAGTGTGTGCTCTATATCCCGAGCCATTGTCGGGTTTGATTTCACGGGGTACACCAAGTGCTGATATGGCAGAGCGCACATGGCGTTGGACATGCTTACTAGATTCCCCCGTTTGTGCAGTAGCCCACACTGCCAGAGAAAAAGTTTCTTGGTTTTTGTTTGTGGGTTTGGTTTGGGTTTTTTTGGTTGTTTTTTGGGTGTGTTTTTTTTGGGGTTTTTTTCACCAAACTTCTAGTGGGCCTGTGCCACGAGGATTCACGCCAGGGGCAAGGCCACTGGTGAATTGCTGACAGTCCGGGCACGACTGTACAATCCCTTTAGCCTCGGTAACTGACAAGTGGTATTGTCATTGAAGTACCTTAGCAGATTGATGAAAGAATTCATGCGACTTCCGAGCCTGTGCAAAGCAGTCTGCTGAGGGAGCAGCCCACGCCGGTGCTACCAGCCTGTCTGCTCTCTGATTTCCTTCTGCTAGACTTTGAGTTAGTCCAGTGTGGCTGCGAATATGAGTAATAAAATGCTGATGTGTAATATCACACAATGATCTAACCCAGTTAATATCTCCAAGTAACTTTTTAACATTATTTAACGTGCTAACCTCAGCTCTCATCTCAATCTTTTGAGGTGTTATGGTACTTCTGTCAATCTGTCATCCCAGATATTTCCACACAGGCTTCTTTTGAATTTTCTCTGGAGCAATCTGTAACCCCTTGCTTTTTAAATGCACTGTTAACTCATGAATCAAACTTTCAATGTTCAAGTTTTTTTTCCCGCAATCAATATATCATCCATGTAATGATAAAAGATTAGATCAGGATGCGCTTTTCGACCCGGCGCCACATGGTCTCCATGTTCCCTCTGCCTTCCACCGGTCCACTATTAACTCTTTCCACCACCCCCTCGTCCTCACATAAACTTTTCCCTGGTAATTTCCGCGATTGAGTAGGACTAGAGTTCCCTTCCGTTTGAATAAAAATACCCCGATTTAGCCATTTTTCCCGTTCTGACACCACCTTACGTTCCCAGGTTCCGTCGAGCAGTCTTTCCAGAGTCTCTGGGGCATCAGGAGACAGGGATGTATCTTTGAGTTCATCGGGAGGTGTGGGTGGGAGCGGTGGGTATAGAGACAAAATGAGTCCCTGATCCGATGGTTGGCGAAGTGGATTCTTGTCCGTCTCCATAGAATTCTTGTCCATGAGGGCAGCACTGACCGGTGCTTTAGTCAGTGATTCTTCGTATCCGTAGTTTTCGGGCGGGGGCTTTCGGGCATAGTTTTCTGAGACTAGAGGCTCAAACACTTTAACAAGCAGGGCATGCCGTTGCCTGCTCTGCTTTTATGTTTTCCAACTTTTCAAGGACAAGCTGGAGTTGTTGATCTCGGTTAACATTGTCGACTACTTCATGGGGTGTTTCAGGCTCAGTAAAAGTTAGTGGCAGATAGATACTAAAGGCAGTCTGTTGTGCATTTGTTTTCACGTCTTTTTCTTCCAAAGGCACAATAGTGGTGGGGAGGGTGTGTGTAGTGTGCAGACCGTGGTGGCAGTTTTACGTGCACTACTCCCTCCCCTTCCCGATCAGTTCTGATGGGTTTATCACTTTGCTCTGATAATACGGTATTATTACTTAGTATAGTAACTGGGGTGGGTGAAGGGGCACTAAAGACATTCTCTGTAGTAGATTTTTTTCCCTTTTTGAATCGGTTCTGTAGAAACCAGAACTGGTGTTAAAGCTGCAAAGGCTGAAGCGGCAGCAACGCAATCTGCCTTCATTTCAGTTAAAGTTGTTTTTGTTGCTTTTTTTTTTTTTTTTTTAATTATTAACAACTTGGCTTTTTTTGCCCCATCTGAGGCTTCGTCAAAGATTTGAGCTCCAATAGCTTCCCAAGTAGGTAAATCAAGTGCTGTATTAACTAATTGATGACACTGTCCTGTACCCCCAGTGACACCAGAGTTGGGTGATGAGAAGTGTGGCCAGATCTTAAAGCACCTCCCCCCACCCCTCCCTTCTTAGCAGACTTAGATTTTTAGTCGGGATTTTGCTCCCAGGTTTGCTGGGGGACTTGTGACTCTGTGGGGGACCAGGCTGGAGCAGTCTGGACCTGAAGGTCGACACCCCATGGAAGGGAGCCACGCTGGGGCAGTTGGTGAGGAGCTGATGCCCTGACAGAAAGGACTCATGGAGAAGTTTGTGGAGGACTGTCTCCAGTGGGTGGGACCCCACGCTGCAGCAGGGGAAGGGTGTGAGGAATGACCCCCCACTAAGAAGGAAAACAACTCATGAGGAACTGACTGAAACCCCCATTCCCCCAGTCCCTGCCCCTTCCCGTGCCACAATGGGGAGGAAGAAGGGAGCAAAATCCTGACTAAAGTGAAGTCTGCTAAGAACCCCACTAAGGGGTGGGGGAGGTGCTTTAATGTCTGGTCGCACTTCTCATCACCTGACTCTGGTGTCACTGGGGGTGCAGGGCAGTGTCATCAATTAGAGAGTTTTCTTTCCTTTAGTCTGTGTTGTGTCCTGATGTTTTGTGGGCTCATTAAGATAGAAATAGCTTGATGGTCAGATCCAGAGGGTAGTGGTCAACAGCTCAATGTCCAGATGGAGAGGGGTGACAAGTGGTGTCCCTCAAGGATCTGTACTGTGGCCAGTGTTGTTTAATATGTTCATCAGTGACATAGACAGTGGGATCGAGTGCACCCTCAGCAAGTTTGCTGAGGACACCAAGCTAAATGGTGTCGTGGACACACCAGAAGGACAAGATGTCATCCAGAGGGACCTGGACCAGCTAGAGAGGTGAGCCCATGAGAACCTCATGTGGGTTGTCCTGCACGTGGGTTGGGACAATCCTTGTTATCAATACAGGCTGGGGGATGATGTGATGGAGAGCAGCCCTGCAGAAAAGGACTTGGGGGTACTGATGGATGAAAAGCTGGACATGAGCCAACAATGTGCACTCGCAGCCCAGAAGGGCAATCAAATCCTGAGTTGCATCAAAATAAGTGTGGCCAGCAAATAGGAGAGATGATTCCCCCTCTACTCTGGTGAGACCCCACCTGGATTACGACGACCAACTCTGTAGCCCTCAGCAGAAAAAGGACATGGACCCCTTTGGAGCGGGTCCAGAGGAGGGCCACAAAGATGATCAGAGGGCTGGAACACCTCTCCTACGAAGACAGGCTAAGAGAGTTGGGTTTGTTCAGCCTGGAGAAGAGAAGGCTCACGGGAGACCTTATAACAGCCTTCCGGTACCTGAAGGGGACATAAAGGAAAGCTGGAGAGGGTCTGTTTGTAAGGCCATGTAGCGATAGGATGAGGGGCAATGGTTTTAAACTAGAGCAGGGCAGGTTTAGATTAGACAACAGGAAGAAGTTCTTCACTATGAGTAGGTAAAATAGTGGAACGGGTTGCCCAGAGAGGTGGTGGAGGCTCCATCCCTGGAGACATTCAAGGTCAGGCTTGATGAAGCTCTGAGCAACCTGACCTAGTTAAAGGTATGTTGTGGCTTTGCCCGAGCAACATGCAACCGCTCTGTCTCTTGCGGGGGGAAGGGGAAAAGAAAAACCAAAGGCAAACCTCATGGGTTTGCCCACAAGGCAAACCTCTCTGCTGTCCCAGTAAACTGCCCTTATCCCAACCCACGAGTTTTGCCTTTGGTTTTTCTCCTTTTTTCCTTCCCCTTTTACACCCCCAGAGCAAGTGGCTGCGTGGTGCTCAGTTCCCAGCTGGGGGCAGAACCACGACAGTCCTTTTTGGTGCCCATTGTGGGTCTCAAAGGGTTGGAATAACGGTAGATCTGACCCGATTGTATTAAATATAAGATTGCAGTAAGTATTCATTGTATTATGGAATCATTCACTGGTCATAATGTTGTTGTGTTTGATCACATGGCTGTGGTATTTTAACCCCTTTCTGCTGTACATACTCCTTGCAGTGGTGTTTATTACTTCTGGGAGTGGGTTCCAATTCCTTATTTTACTGTACTGCGTGATATCAGCCTACGATATGATAACATCAACAATCACGAGCTCAAGCTGGTATTTGTATGAGATTTTGCTGTCCCACCCATTCCTTGGGCAGGTAGGGATTAGTAACAGCACACAGTCTATGGGGGGTAAAGAGGGGAATAACTACACCACCTTCTTCCTTGGGGTAAATACAACACCTCTGGTAACAGCTTTTAAGAGTTTTGAATATCCCTGGGATTTTCAGACCAGCACGTGGCTATTTCTAAGCCTTCTGCATGTGGTTGAGACAACAATTGCTTGAGAATATCACTCTGAGATTTTCCCAAGGCTGAACTGTCAGGGGTGGTGGTGGGTCCTGGCCAGTATCTACCAAGTCTCGGACACTATTTACCAAGCCCCAGCTACTATCTACCGAATGCTGTTCAAACCCAGGCAGCGCCATCATGGAGGAAAGAAGAAGAGAAATAGATCCACAGGCACCACAGCTACCACAGCATCCACAGCAGACACCACGACTACCGCAACCCCCACAGCAGGCAACACGGCTACTCAAACCCCCACAATGGGCAGGGCAACTACTGCAACCCCCACCATGGTCACTACGGGTACTCAAACCCCCACAACAGGCACTGCAGCTACCCCAATTCCTACAATGGCCACCATGGCTACACAAAACACCGTGATAGTGAAGATGAGCCAAAAGACCAACCCATATCAGTACCAGTCGCCTCCATACAGAAGATGAAATACACAAAGAAATCAGTTCGCATAGTGAAGGTTGATGGTGATGAACCGGGACCATCTTGGGAACAGGAGGAAGAGGCAGAACTAGAGGTCATGACCCGATCCCTGACCCTGAGTGAGATGCAAGAGAGGTGTGAAAAGATTACAGCCACCACCCAAGTGAGCACATTATCACCTGGCTGCTCCGATGCTGGGATAACGGGGCCAATAGCCTGGAATTGGAAGGCAGGGAGGCCAAGCAGTTGGGATCCCTAGCTAGGGAAGGAGGCAGCGACAATGTAATTGGGAAAAAGTCAGAAATGTCAGACACCCAAGTGGAGCACCACAGAGACAGCTGTCCAGTACCTGAGAGAATTAGCCATATGCACGGGAGGTGATTTATTATGATCTGGACAATGTGCGGTTACCCACTGATCCTGATGAAGTCCGAAGCACCCCAGCCATGTGGCGTAAGGTTGTACGAAGTGCACCATCAGGGTACGCCAATTCACTGGCAATGACGGACTGGGGTGATACAGATGCACCAACAGGGTTTGCCTCTGCGCTGCCAGTTGTTCTTTTTCCACTGCTGCAGCCAACTCCACAGGGCATTGGCCACCATCCATGAGTCAGTATGAGGTAGAACATTGGCCACTTTTGTCTTTCAGCAATGTCTGGAGCTAACTGTATGGCTTTCACCTCAGCAAACTGGCTTGATTCACCTTCTCCTTCAGTGGCTCCTGCGAATCCATATGGCAGCTTTCCATCTCTGATGTTTTCCTATAGTGCAACAGGACCCATCAGTGAACAGGGCATATCACTTCTCATTCTCTGGTACTTTCTTGTCTTCTTCAGCACATGTTACCTCCTCCTCCAGTAACATTCCAAAATCTTTGCCTTCTGGCCAGTCTGTGATCACTTCCAGGATTCCTGGGCGATTGGGGTTTCCTATTTGAGCCCACTCTGTAATCAATGCAAGCCACTTGCTCCATATAGCATCAGTGGCATGATGTGTAGAGGGGACCCAGGTGGGGTCTCATGAGAGCCGAGTAGAGGGGCAGAATCACCTCCCCTGACCTGTTGGCCACGCTGGTTTTGGTGCAGCCCTGGTTCTGGCTGGCCTTCTCAGCTGCTAGCACACACTGCCAGCTTGTGTTGAGCTTGTCATCGATCAGCACCCCCAAGTCCTTCTCTTCAGGGCTGCTCTCGATCCATTCTCCACCCAGTCTCCTGTAATACTGTTTACAGGAATGCCCCCTCCCCTCACTCCTCTGGGAGTGAGTGAGCAGCATGTGGTGCTCAGCCACTGATTGGGGCTGAATAACCACAGGAGTTCACCAGCATCATATGCCAACTCAAAGACAATAATACACTGGAGAAATGAAGAAGCATTGACAGTGGATGAGGTGGCTGGCCAATTCTGGTAATACGAAGAAAATCTTTCTTCCTCTCTCATCCCAGCTGTGGAGAAATTGTCCCAAGAGGTCAGGCAACCCAAAGAGGAAATGTCCTACTGCCCACCTGTGCAGACCACTATTTAAGCTATTAGGAGCGAGCGTTCCTCTGTTCCAGAGAGAGATGAACACCAAGAGGCATCCTGTGGTTTAATCTGTGAGACCATGGCAAAGACACAAGGAAGTGGGATGGGAAACATATCTCAGCCCTCCGAGCACTAGTAAATGAGCTGCAAGGAAAAACAGGTATAAAAAGTGATTCCTCCATGAAAAATGCTGGGCCAGTTTCCAGTAGGCAGCCCACCAGACTGTGGTCAATATTTTACCTGTGATACTCTTGAAGGGAGTTTTTTTTGCAAGAAGTAAACAGCAAATATGACTAACAAGATGTGATGGTATTCTTCCCCTGCAAGCCCCCACCTTTGCCTGACTTTTTCCCGTAAATCTGGATTAATCGATAAGCATTGTTGATGGTCCTGATGGCTGCATCCCTCTCACAGGGATTTTGGAAAGACAGATAACACCACAATAGCCAAGGGTTATCTATGCTAATGTGCCCACCTGGACAGAGCGCTGGGCAGTGTCCACTGGCACCTGCGGGTGGTATGTAAATATGACTATGAGCCAATCATCTTACTCCATAAATAGTGAGCAGCCCAAGAGCCCTTTGAGCTCTCCTGAAATGACAGTGGGCTGCATGTCAGGATCTCCCCTTGAAAGGGACGCCTCTCAAGGTTACTCCTCGAGGTCGAGAGAATCCTTGCCACAACAGATCCTCAGTAAGTGAATTGGGAATAAGTGCACTAAACTTTGTGATCTTAGCTAAGAAATATAAATTATTGATTGTGTATATATAATCCTTTAGACATAAACCATTGACCAAGTCTGAGACTAAGACTGGATCCAGCTGCACCTAGGCTCCTCTCTGAGAAGGAGTTTAGAAAGCAAAGGGGTCCTTTCTGAACCTTGTGACTCAACGGGAGGGTCTCCCTGACAGCTTCATCTGACCCTGTTCTCTATGCACTAACTAATCAAGATTACCTTACCATCGAACCTTAATCGCTGTCGCATTTGTTATCAAACACCGTTACACCCTTTGTTTTATATCAATAAACATATTGTTGCCTCTCTCTTGAGAGTTAAGTGCATCCCTCTTATCTCTCCATCTGCGACACAAGATGAGAGGGGCCCTGCCTCCAGCCAGGTGGAGGAAAGGGACAATTGGATCTATTGGACTGTGTGACTCCAATGGCCTGGCACATCAGATCCACAAAAATACCAAGCTTTAGTAGACACCACTGCCGAGTGTACTCCAATACCACTGAGCTATGAAAGGTCAGAACCCATCTATATTTCTGAAGTGACAGGGGGATCCCAACAGGTCTCTGCTAGAGGATGAAGAGAGCCTAACTGGGAAGGACTGGGAAAAACACCCCATTGTGACTGGCCCAGAGGCTCTGTGCACCCTGGGCATAGACTTCCTCTGGAGAGGGTACTTCAAAGACCTGAAAGGGTACCAGTGATCTTTTGGAATAGCTGCCTTGGAGACAGAGGAAACTGAACAACTGTCTCAGTTGTTGGACTATCAGAAGATCCTTCTGTGTTGGGGTTCATAAAGATCGAAGAACAGCAGGTACCAATTGCTACCATGATGGTGCACAGAAGACAATACCGCCCCAACAGAGACTCCCTGATTCCCATTCAGAAACTAATTCATCAACTGGAGAGTCAGGGAGTGATTGGTAGAACCTGCTCACCCTTCAACAGTCCAATATGGCCAGTAAAGAAGTTCAGTGGAGAGTGGAGGCTGACAGTGGACTATCGTGGCCTGAATGAAGTCACGCCACCTATGAACGCTGCTGTGCCGGACATGCTAAAACTCCAATATGAACTGGAGTCACAAAAGCAGCCAAGTGGTACGGCATGATTAACATCACAAATGTTTTTTTCTCAATTCCTTTGGTAGCAGAGTGCAGGCCACAGTTTGCTTTCACTTGGAAGGGAATCCAGTACACCTGGAATCGTCTGCCCCAGGGGTGGAAACACAGCACCACCATCTGCCATGGACCGATCCGGTCTGCATTAGAACAGGTTGAAGCCCCAGAGCACCTGCAGTACATTGATGACATCATTGTATGGGGCGACACAGCAGAGGAAGTTTTTGAGAAAGGGAAGAAAATAATCCAGATTCTGCTAAAAGCCAGTTTTGCCATCAAACAAAGCAAGGTCAAGGGACCTGCTCAGGAAATCCAGTTTTTAGGAATAAAATGGCAAGATGGGTGTCATCAGATCCCAATGGATGTTATTAATAAAATAGCAGCGATGTCTCCACCAACCAACAAAAAGGAGACACAAGCTTTCCTAGGCACTGTGGGTTTCCAGTGAATGCATATCCCCAACTACAGTCTCATGGGTGCTTTTACCAGTCCTTCCCAGTTAGACTCACTTCAGCCTCTAGCAGAGTCAACTGCTGGGATCCCCCTGTCACTCCAGAAATACAGATGGGTTCTGCCCCTTCATGATTCGATGGCATTAGGGTACACTGGGCACCAGTATCTCTTGTGGGTCTGACGTGCCAGACCATTGGATCCACACAGTCCAATAAACACGGTTATCCCTCTCCTCCACCTGGCTGGAGGCAGGGCCCCTCTATTGCTGCTGATCATATTTGCTGTTCACTGGTTGCATAAAGGACTTAGGGATCCCTTCAAGAGGATCAGACATATCAGACATATAGGTAGGCCTTCCACTTGGTCTAGGGAACTGCCCGGTGGAAACTGGTGCAGCATTTTTTCCAGCAGCTCATTTATATGTTCTTGGAGGGCTGAGGTAGGCTGCCCATCCCACTTCCTCATGTCCTCTCTGTGGTCACATAGGTAAAACCACAGCATGACTCGTGGTGTATATCCTCTAGATTCTCTCTCTTAAGAAGATGGACGCTTTCTCCCAATAGCTGCAACACTTCTCTGTATGGGTTGGGAGTTGGACACGTTGTCTTGGAGTTGCTGGACCAGTTTCTCTACTGCTGAGATGAGGGAAAAGGAAATATTGTCTTGATAGTGTGTAGCATCATCCGGACAGTTCATATACTGTAGGTGCATCTGTATCACCCCAGCTGCCATATGGATTCGCAGGAGCCACTCAAGGAGAAGGTGAATCAAGCCAGTTTGCTGAGGTGAAAGCCATACAGTTAGCTCCAGACATTGCTGAAAGACAAAAGTGGCCAATGTTCTACCTCATACTGACTCATGGATGGTGGCCAATGCCCTGTGGAGTTGGCTGCAGCAATGGAAATAGAACAACTGGCAGCGCAGAGGCAAACCCTGTTGGTGCATCTGTATCACCCCAGTCCGTCATTGCCAGTGAATTGGCGTACCCTGATGGTGCACTTCGTACAACCTTACGCCACATGTCTGGGGTGCATCGGACTTCATCAGGATCAGTGGGTAACTGCACATTGTCCAGATCATAATAAATCACCTCCCGTGCATCTAATTCTCTCAGGTACTGGACAGCTGTCTCTGTGGTGCTCCACTTGGGTGTCTGACATTTCTGACTTTTTCCCAATTACATTGTCGCTGCCTCCTTCCCTAGCTAGGGATCCCAACTGCTTGGCCTCCCTGCCTTCTAATTCCAGGCTATTGGCCCCGTTATCCCAGCATCGGAGCAGCCAGGTGATAATGTGCTCACTTGGGTGGTGGCTGTAATCTTTTCACACCTCTCTTGCATCTCACTCAGGGTCAGGGATCGGGTCATGACCTCTAGTTCTGCCTCTTCCTCCTGTTCCCAAGATGGTCCCGGTTCATCACCATCAACCTTCACTATGCGAACTGATTTCTTTGTGTATTTCATCTTCTGTATGGAGGCGACTGGTACTGATATGGGTTGGTCTTTTGGCTCATCTTCACTATCACGGTGTTTTGTGTAGCCATGGTGGCCATTGTAGGAATTGGGGTAGCTGCAGTGCCTGTTGTGGGGGTTTGAGTACCCGTAGTGACCATGGTGGGGGTTGCAGTAGTTGCCCTGCCCATTGTGGGGGTTTGAGTAGCCGTGTTGCCTGCTGTGGGGGTTGCGGTAGTCGTGGTGTCTGCTGTGGATGCTGTGGTAGCTGTGGTGCCTGTGGATCTATTTCTCTTCTTCTTTCCTCCATGATGGCGCTGCCTGGGTTTGAACAGCATTCGGTAGATAGTAGCTGGGGCTTGGTAAATAGTGTCCGAGACTTGGTAGATACTGGCCAGGACCCACCACCACCCCTGACAGTTCAGCCTTGGGAAAATCTCAGAGTGATATTCTCAAGCAATTGTTGTCTCAACCACATGCAGAAGGCTTAGAAATAGCCACGTGCTGGTCTGAAAATCCCAGGGATATTCAAAACTCTTAAAAGCTGTTACCAGAGGTGTTGTATTTACCCCAAGGAAGAAGGTGGTGTAGTTATTCCCCTCTTTACCCCCCATAGACTGTGTGCTGTTACTAATCCCTACCTGCCCAAGGAATGGGTGGGACAGCAAAATCTCATACAAATACCAGCTTGAGCTCGTGATTGTTGATGTTATCATATCGTAGGCTGATATCACGCAGTACAGTAAAATAAGGAATTGGAACCCACTCCCAGAAGTAATAAACACCACTGCAAGGAGTATGTACAGCAGAAAGGGGTTAAAATACCACAGCCATGTGATCAAACACAACAACATTATGACCAGTGAATGATTCCATAATACAATGAATACTTACTGCAATCTTATATTTAATACAATCGGGTCAGATCTACCGTTATTCCAACCCTTTGAGACCCACAATGGGCACCAAAAAGGACTGTCGTGGTTCTGCCCCCAGCTGGGAACTGAGCACCACGCAGCCACTTGCTCTGGGGGTGTAAAAGGGGAAGGAAAAAAGGAGAAAAACCAAAGGCAAAACTCGTGGGTTGGGATTAGGGCAGTTTACTGGGACAGCAGAGAGGTTTGCCTTGTGGGCAAACCCATGAGGTTTGCCTTTGGTTTTTCTTTTCCCCTTCCCCCCGCAAGAGACAGAGCGGTTGCATGTTGCTCGGGCAAAGCCACAACATACCTTTAACTAGGTCAGGTTGCTCAGAGCTTCATCAAGCCTGACCTTGAATGTCTCCAGGGATGGAGCCTCCACCACCTCTCTGGGCAACCCGTTCCACTATTTTACCTACTCATAGTGAAGAACTTCTTCCTGATGTCTAATCTAAACCTGCCCTGCTCTAGTTTAAAAACATTGCCCCTCATCCTATCGCTACATGGCCTTACAAACAGACCCTCTCCAGCTTTCCTTTATGTCCCCTTCAGGTACCGGAAGGCTGTTATAAGGTCTCCCGTGAGCCTTCTCTTCTCCAGGCTGAACAAACCCAACTCTCTTAGCCTGTCTTCGTAGGAGAGGTGTTCCAGCCCTCTGATCATCTTTGTGGCCCTCCTCTGGACCCGCTCCAAAGGGGTCCATGTCCTTTTTCTGCTGAGGGCTACAGAGTTGGTCGTCGTAATCCAGGTGGGGTCTCACCAGAGTAGAGGGGGAATCATCTCTCCTATTTGCTGGCCACACTTATTTTGATGCAACTCAGGATTTGATTGCCCTTCTGGGCTGCGAGTGCACATTGTTGGCTCATGTCCAGCTTTTCATCCATCAGTACCCCCAAGTCCTTTTCTGCAGGGCTGCTCTCCATCACATCATCCCCCAGCCTGTATTGATAACAAGGATTGTCCCAACCCACGTGCAGGACAACCCACATGAGGTTCTCATGGGCTCACCTCTCTAGCTGGTCCAGGTCCCTCTGGATGACATCTTGTCCTTCTGGTGTGTCCACGACACCATTTAGCTTGGTGTCCTCAGCAAACTTGCTGAGGGTGCACTCGATCCCACTGTCTATGTCACTGATGAAGATATTAAACAACACTGGCCACAGTACAGATCCTTGAGGGACACCACTTGTCACCCCTCTCCATCTGGACATCGAGCTGTTGACCACTACCCTCTGGATCTGACCATCAAGCTATTTCTATCTTAATGAGCCCACAAAACATCAGGACACAACACAGACTAAAGGAAAGAAAACTCTCTAATTGATGACACTGCCCTGCACCCCCAGTGACACCAGAGTCAGGTGATGAGAAGTGCGACCAGACATTAAAGCACCTCCCCCACCCCTTAGTGGGGTTCTTAGCAGACTTCACTTTAGTCAGGATTTTGCTCCCTTCTTCCTCCCCATTGTGGCACAGGAAGGGGCAGGGACTGGGGGAATGGGGGTTTCAGTCAGTTCCTCATGAGTTGTTTTCCTTCTTAGTTGGGTGGGGTCATTCCTCACACCCTTCCCCTGCTGCAGCGTGGGGTCCCACCCACTGGAGACAGTCCTCCACAAACTTCTCCATGAGTCCTTTCTGTCAGGGCATCAGCTCCTCACCAATTGCCTCAGCGTGGCTCCCTTCCATGGGGTGTCGACCTTCAGGTCCAGACTGCTCCAGCCTTGTCCCCCACAGAGTCACAAGTCCCCCAGCAAACCTGGGAGCAAAATCCCGACTAAAAATCTAAGTCTGCTAAGAAGGGAGGGGTGGGGGGAGGTGCTTTAAGATCTGGCCACACTTCTCATCACCCAACTCTGGTGTCACTGGGGGTGCAGGACAGTGCCATCAATTAGTTAATACAGCACTTGATTTATCTACTTGGGAAGCTATTGGAGCTCAAATCTTTGACGAAGCCTCAGATGGGGCAAAAAAAGCCAAGTTGTTAATAACTCAAAAAAAAAAAAAAAAGCAACAAAAACAACTTTAACTGAAATGAAGGCAGATTGCGTTGCTGCCACTTCAGCCTTTGCAGCTTTAACACCAGTTCTGGTTTCTACAGAACCGATTCAAAAAGGGAAAAAAATCTACTACAGAGAATGTCTTTAGTGCCCCTTCACCCACCCCAGTTACTATACTAAGTAATAATACCGTATTATCAGAGCAAAGTGATAAACCCATCAGAACTGATCGGGAAGGGGAGGGAGTAGTGCACGTAAAACTGCCACCACGGTCTGCACACTACACACACCCTCCCCACCACTATTGTGCCTTTGGAAGAAAAAGACGTGAAAACAAATGCACAACAGACTGCCTTTAGTATCTATCTGCCACTAACTTTTACTGAGCCTGAAACACCCCATGAAGTAGTCGACAATGTTAACTGAGATCAACAGCTCCAGCTTGTCCTTGAAAAGCTGGAAAACATAAAAGCAGAGCAGGCAACGGCATGCCCTGCTGTTAAAGTGTTTGAGCCTCTAGTCTCAGAAAACTATGCCCGAAAGCCCCCGCCCGAAAACTACGGATACGAAGAATCACTGACTAAAGCACCGGTCAGTGCTGCCCTCATGGACAAGAATTCTATGGAGACGGACAAGAATCCACTTCGCCAACCATCGGATCAGGGACTCATTTTGTCTCTATACCCACCGCTCCCACCCACACCTCCCGATGAACTCAATGATACATCGCTGTCTCCTGATGCCCGAGAGACTCTGGAAAGACTGCTCGACGGAACCTGGGAACGTAAGGTGGTGTCAGAACGGGAAAAATGGCTAAATCGGGGTATTTTTATTCAAACGGAAGGGAACTCTAGTCCTACTCAATCGCGGAAATTACCAGGGAAAAGTTTATGTGAGGACGAGGGGGTGGTGGAAAGAGTTAATAGTGGACCGGTGGAAGGCAGAGGGAACATGGAGACCATGTGGCGCCGGGTCGAAAAGTGCATCCTGATCTAATCTTTTATCATTACATGGATGATATACTGATTGCAGGAAAAAACTTGAACATTGAAAGTTTGATTCATGAGTTAACAGTGCATTTAAAAAGCAAGGGGTTACAGATTGCTCCAGAGAAAATTCAAAAGAAGCCTGTGTGGAAATATCTGGGATGACAGATTGACAGAAGTACCATAACACCTCAAAAGATTGAGATGAGAGCTGAGGTTAGCACGTTAAATAATGTTAAAAAGTTACTTGGAGATATTAACTGGGTTAGATCATTGTGTGATATTACACATCAGCATTTTATTACTCATATTCGCAGCCACACTGGACTAACTCAAAGTCTAGCAGAAGGAAATCAGAGAGCAGACAGGCTGGTAGCACCGGCGTGGGCTGCTCCCTCAGCAGACTGCTTTGCACAGGCTCGGAAGTCGCATGAATTCTTTCATCAATCTGCTAAGGTACTTCAACGACAATACCACTTGTCAGTTACCGAGGCTAAAGGGATTGTACAGTTGTGCCCGGACTGTCAGCAATTCACTAGTGGCCTTGCCCCAGGCGTGAATCCTCGTGGCACAGGCCCACTAGAAGTTTGGTGAAAAAAACCCCAAAAAAAACACACCCAAAAAACAACCAAAAAAACCCAAACCAAACCCAAAACCAAACAAAAACCAAGAAACTTTTTCTCTGGCAGTGTGGGCTACTGCACAAACGGGGGAATCTAGTAAACATGTCCAACGCCATGTGCGCTCTGCCATATCAGCACTTGGTGTACCCCGTGAAATCAAACCCGACAATGGCTCGGGATATAGAGCACACACTCCAGCGTGGGGTCCTCCACAGGCTGTAGATGGGATCTCTGCTGCTCCTCCTCATCATCCATGGGCTGCAGGGGGACAGCCTGCTTCATCATGGTCAGTCCTCTCCATGGGCTGCAGGGGAATCTCTCCTCTAGCACCTGAAGCACCACCTTCTCCTTTCTCTGGCTGCAAAAAGCTCCCACTAATTTTTTATTCCCCTTCTTAAATATGTTATCACAGAGGCACTACGACTGTCTGATTGGCTCGGCCTTGGCCAGTGGTGGGTCCGTATTGGAGCCAGCAGGTATTGGCTCTGTTGGACCTAGGGGAAGCTTCTAGCAGCTTCTCACAGAAGCCACCCTTGCAGCCCCACCCCCCATCCCGCCACCAAAACCTTGCCACCCAAACCCAAAACATATTGTGAATGACATTATACATCTGTAATTGTCACTAGATGATATAGTAGTCACTGGTTTTGATGGCCTTTCTTGAACATGTGAATGGAGGGACTAAATCTGTGATGTGGTTCATCTTCTCTCCAGTAACACTGCTTCAGGATGAGATACAAATTGCAGCTACTGAAAGCTGTGGTGTTATGGTTGAGAGTAGAGAACTGTAGAGCAAATTTCCCAACAAAGCTGTTAGCTCATGGTTTCCATAGGCTGCATTTCCATGCACCCTGTCTTCAGTATCCGAACAAAAGACTTGTGGACATCTCTCTGATGATTCTTGAGTAAGGCCAAGCTGTATTGCATGCCTTTTATTTTTCAGTCTTGAACACCATTTCTGTTCTGCTTGACTTTGTCATCTAGAAGTTTACAAGTTTGCAGGCTGGTTTCCACCTAACTTTGATCAGAGAGTAAACACTCCTTGATAGGATCTGTATCTGTACAGACCATATGGACAACAAGAAGAGAAATAAATATTTTACTTCTACATGGTGTCAATGGCATCCTGGAATAATTGCTCTTGAACTTTGAGGTGCTATCCTTCCAGCATCTCCTAGCATCAAGAGAAAAAAAAGGGTAACACTGATTGTTGCTGGCTGCTTTATTTTGTCTGAGAGCACTGGGCTAGCATGTCAGGATTTGGAACAAGGGAGGAGGATGAAGTACTTTAAAGATGCTTGCCTTATATCTGTGTTTTTGCATTTGCAGGCAGTTTTTTGCACATGTGACCAGAAAGAAGTGTGCCTTAAGAAAAGGCAACAGAAGCATATGCTGTTTGTCAAGATGATTTGTTGGCCTGGCACTCTACAAAACTGGAAGAAACTAGCTACTGGCTCTGAAATGAGCAATGGGCAGCTCAGAACTTAGGCTTTAACAGGGTATCTTTTGTACCTCATGTTCCTTATTTGCATCCCCTGTGGACATCCTTAAAGTATAAGCTGAAGTAAATGGGAGCTGTTCAATGATTTTATTCTTTTCTCACAGTGTTAGAGAGGTTTATTTTATCCTGTACCTCCTGCTTTTCTGACTATTCTGATGTGATAATTTTTTACCATACATCCATTTATAAGGAAGGATACTTAAGTAATTTTCTTCAGTTCAGTTGCTGTGTTTTGTATTTGATGCAATGGTTTTGAATGTACTGTATAAAATTTTATGTAACCTTTTTGGTAAAAAGGTTCTGATTATGAGAAGTTGTGTAACGGTTCCTGGTTTATATTCCACTAAATATTCACAAACATAAACATTTCTTTCTTGAAGTAGTATGTTCTGAATGTGTATGTAGGGAGGAGGGAGGCAGGGAAAGAAGGTAATTACTGTTTTGAGCAAATAGTATTTTTGTGTTGCATATGGTTGAAGAAAAAAGGTCTGCTTTTGGATTCTGGGGCAGAGGGAAAACCAAGCTTTTTTTGTTCTGTATATTAAGACCAATTCCTGAAATAAAAGTAAATCTAAGGGGTTAGAGACACTTGGGGAAGCACTCATAATTGTGGGAACTGAGTGCTCCACCTGCCAGTTTTACTGTTGTTTTGTTCAGTTTGTGCTGACAGAAACCTGTGTTTTCAGTTCTGTTAGAGCTTTCTTTTCTGAAGTCCAGGGCTCTCTTAAACAGTTCGTAATAACCTTTTCCTAGACTTAATAGGCTCCGTTTCACCTTTGAAGAATGGGAAAAATCTGTTAACGAACTAATTCCCTATCTGTACTTATAATGTGTAAATATCCATTTACTCTGGTTGCTAATACTACCCTTTAATAGAACTTACCTAGGACTGTTTTTTGCCCCTGTGTCTACCCCAGAATGGTCTCCATGGAATAATCTTGTCCAGTTCCTCTTGAGTGCCTCTGCAATCCGTGTAAATAATTTTTAAGAAGTCACACTTGTGCTTTTTATTCAGCATTGGTCAAGATATTAACTGTCCTGGTTATGGCCAGGACAGAATTAACTTTCCCAAGGAGCCAGAACAGGTGAGCCGAGATGGCCCAGGCTGTTTTCCACACCATGTGACATCATGCCCCCCATAAAAAGGCCAGGGTGGGGAGGGGCAGGTACTCCCCGCTCTGGGACAGTCCAGTGCATTGAAGTAAGTGCTCTGTGTTATCACCTCATAGGGTCAGTAAAGTGCTCTGTTATCACCATGTGGGTATTCTGTCCTGGACTCTGTTGCTGTTCCCCTCACTGTGCTGTGTCAGTAAACTATCTTTATCCCAACCCCCAGGGGCTTTGTCAGTTTCTCCTCCTGGGGAGGGGGTGATGGAGCTGGTTCGGTCCTCAGCCAATGCCTGGGGCTGAACCACAACATTAGCTCATCCAACTAGTAGGTGCTTAGCAGAAAAACCATTATTTCATACTCATTTACTGAATCTTTACATTTTCTGTTGAAAAAAAATGAGATTAGGACCTCTGTGCTACTTCACAACCTTCATAAGCAGGAATGAACTGCTGTAGCTTTGAGTCATGTCATTTGATGAATGTGTATGCCTGGTTACATACACTTAGTCACTGTAATATGGGATGATGGAGATGCAAGTAAAAAGATTGGTCAGTTCAGCAGGAATGCAAAATGAGGTAGGATTCAGAGGAGTAGGGTAGATATCTCCCAAAAGTAATTTAACATTTGCATTGTTATTGCAGATCTCTAAAACAAAGCTCTCTATGTTTTGAACTATTTATGTCTGCCACAGGACAGTACCTCCAATGGTGAAACATGGAGTAGGTTTAAAAGGAGGTTTGAAAGGGATCAAGGAAAGTCAGTGTCAGGTGTTAGCAAAAAATGAAGTTACAGGTACTAAAACTTGGGGAAGGAGATCTGCCTGTGTCATTACAGATATGGGAACCAAGTGGGTACCAGCCAAGTGGATAAAGCTGTGGATCCAGAAGAAAGCAAGCCTGCATGAACCACAATGAGATCCTGATCCCAGTAACTGAAGTCAAGTGTTCCAAGTGCAGCCATGGTGGACTTGAGTTTTGCTGCGGGACATATTGAACCATCAAACAATCTTTGAAATACGCATGTGTTTGTGGTAAAGGAAAATTAGGGAAATACTGACTTCTGCACAGCCTAAGATCACGGACTACAATGGGTGCCTGCACGAAAACGTGAGGCTGGTGTTATCTACATTCCTGAGACTCCTGACACTCCTGATTGGCAAAGCAAACAAATACAATAGCAAAGGTAGCTAAGACACTTAGCTACAGATGTGGATTCTGTAAGACATGCCACCTTACAGAATCGTGCAGCAATTGATTTTTTGTTGCTGGCTCACAGACATGGTTGTCGAGATTTTGATGGCATGTGCTGCAAGAACCTGTCTGACCACTCTCAGTCGATTCACATGAACATTCAGAAATTAATAGATCAAACACAAAAGATACAACAAGAAAATGGATTCTTTGGGCTGGACAATTGGTTTCATGAGTGGGGAATTTCAGGATGGATATTGTCAATGGTCAAATCTGGATTACTGAAGTTTTTGGTAATTATAGTATTTGTCTTACTCTTACTGCCATGTTTATTGAGCTTTCTGCAAAGGGCCCTTGCAGAGATCTCTACAGGCAGTTTTTGTAACAGATACTAAAACGGAAAAAATTGTCGGGGAGGACAGCGGGCCTGCCAGCAGCCTGACTCTCCTCACAGAAGACATAGGCCCTGACAATATCCTTGAATTCCCATGAGACAGGTAAGTTACTCATGCTGAGAGGTATTTGGTAATCACATTCTCAAAACATGACGGCCTTGAAGACAGGAGTACAGACTGCCCTAAACCAAGAAAGAGTTGTGGGAAGGTATTTGGGAGTAAGTGAACATGTCATGAACCATCCATAATAAATGGTCGACACAGCAGGTGTGCCTTTGACTTTAGACGTCAAAGGTAAACTAACAATGTTTAGCTATAAGATATGCTTATCAGAACTCGTTATAATTACTAATCAGTTTGGTGTGAACACTGTGTGTAACCAACTAGCAGTTTTTAGCTTGCCACGTTTTACAGTATGGCTTTCAGATTTAGTTAAATAAGGACTTATGGATTTGTTAGTTATTTTTGCCGTGTATGTCACAGTGTTTTTCTTGCAGGATGGATAATGCTTTTCGCAAGGTCTGGCTGGTCCATAAACAAGAAGGGGGAATTGTAGCAATGTATCTTGAGAGGAGTGGGCTTGTGGCCCATCCAGACTTATTGCCACATGTCTCAGCTTGCCCTAATAAAATCAGGCCTGGGGGTCGAGCGGAGACATGTCAAGGCACAATCGGCATGCAGTAACAAAGCAGAAGCCTGTGAGAACAAGATAAGAAACTGCAGGAATGTTAACAACTGCCTTATAAGGAATAATGTAACCGTGTAGCTTTAACCAATTGTTAGCAATAGTGAGGCGCATGTAAGGCGCGTGAACAGAGCATATAGCCAATAGCAATGTAATGTAACTCGTGTACTGATATAGAAATATATATAAGCTGTGTGTGTGTTTGAATAAACAAGCTCAACATTGATCACATTGATCCGAGTTGAGTCCGCAACTTCGGCTCCAGCAAGCAGCTTTTGCATAGTACACACAATATCAGACTTACTTAGTATGCATTCACCTTGACAACGAGCACAGAAGCAAACTAATCTTAATTGCAGCAGGATTATCAATGACAAAGTATATGCAGTATTCTGAAGGGGCAATTTAATTCAACTTTTGTTGCTTTGGGTTTCAATGATGAAAAAGTGTACTAGAGTTAAGTACTGTATCAAACTCTCTGGAAAACTCCAAGGGGACCAGAAATTTGTGAAACCACAACTGAAACTTCTGTGGAGGGAATAATGTAACAGTTGCAAACAGAAGCATCCCATAACATTTGTCAATGTCTACACTGAGTTAAACAGTATTTAAAAGCTAGTTTAAAAAAAGAAAAACCCATGCAAAACCACACACACACTCTCACAGAAAAATGTTTGGAAATTTAGCCCAGTAGTCACATCAGAACTGCATCTCAACCATTTAGCACCTCAAGCTTGGGAACCCAGACTGTCAAAGTGAAATAATATCAATAGTCCGAAAGCCAGCTATGAAACTCAAGTATAGCACTGCCAGCAACCCTGATATCGTCTCACCCCTTAATGGAAAAGCCATTTCTTAGTTTAATTAGTAAAAAAACTTAGTAAAACTTCATTTTTCTTAGTATAATTTTAAACCTTGTATAATAGCTAAGATCATTTGAAGAGCTCTGTAGCTATCAGCTTACTCCTAAGGTAATCAAGACAAGTAAAACCTCAGTCCAGTGCTTTGTACAGCTGACTGAAAGACAGATGAGAATAATACACAACAGTCCTGCAAGAACTGCTGGTCACAACATGGAGGCTATACATAGTACAACAGAGCTTCATATTCGGTTTTAAAGATTTACTATGTCTACTTTAACACAAAAAGGTCACACAAGCAGGAGGAGATACTCAAATACAGATGACTAGTAAACTAGGAAAACAAAGATAAATTGGCATATTATTTGTATCTTCTCATAACATCTTCAAAATTAAATTTAGACATCTATTCTTCTGAAGTAGCAATATTTACCCCTGCAGGAGAGCTCCAGTAAGTCTCTCCAAGAACTCTAAAAGTTGCATAAACATTTTACATCAAGTGAGTATATATGGCATATTTAGCTTCTGCCATATGAAACACCTTCCAATTAAGCATTTCAGTTTTGTCACAGTAAAGACTTCCTAAATACACAGTCATCTCATGTCAAGTCAAGAAATATATATCCCTACAGGTTCCAATCTTAGTCTACTGATATGCACTAAGACAAGAAAGCTTTATCAGATGACAGCTATAACACATTTGATATATGGAAATCATTACTGACACCAGTCAAATCTAGTTTGCACTATGATTAGTACAAAGTTTAAAAGGGAAATAATATCAGTAGTCTGAAAGCCAGCTATGAAACTCAAGTATAGCACTGCCAGCAACCCTGATATCATGGTTCCTTTGAAGAGATTGATGCATGTCAGAGAATGGGCCTTTACATGTGCCAGTTGGCTGCTCTCTACTAGACAAAAAGTGATCTAGTGCAAGATTTTACTTGTGTCCATAATCAGTAAAATGTCAAAGGCCATATTTTATTTAAGAGGTTTTTTTGAGATAAATGCAGGCTGCTGCCAAAAGTTACGCTCTTGCTCCTCCTTTGTAGTGCTCGTGTAGCTCCACAGTGAATAGAAGTAGTTATCTGGATGGAAACTAAGTGAAAGCATTAATTTTGAGCCATGTATGATCTGTGCAGAGATAGCCAGTTCATTGATTTGCGTTGCTGCTCAATTACATGTACATTTCGGCCTCCCTGGAATGGCATTAAGAATGAGGCACTTGGGACAAGGCAGTAAGGGGTCACAAACCATTTGTTCCCTTCATCAGTAGCCCATGGTTATGTTTTATTAAAGTCACCAAAGAATCAGCCCTGAAAATGTTTTTAAGTACAGTGCTGTGCTGTTTGCTCTTTTCTTTCATAACACTAATGAATTTTCCCTGTGTACGGAGGAAAAATAAAAATACCTACCTGACTTTTCAGGGCAGGATGAACAACTGAAAAGTCTGTGACTGCTTGGCAACAACTAAAACATCCCTGTGTTATCAGCACTGCTCCCATCCTAACTCCCAAACATGGCATTCCACCCACTGCTAGAAAGAAATTAACTCTATCCTAGCTGAAACCAGGAGATATAGCAATTAAAGTTTTGTTATTCTGTAGTCAACTCTTAAAATACTATAATGTAAAACAGTGTTAAGATTTCTGTTTTGTATATTATTTGGGTTGGCATGGCAAGGTTTTGGTAGCAGGGAGGGGCTACAGAGGCAGTTTCTGCAAGAAGCTGCTAGAAGCTTCCCCTAGGTCTGACAGACCCAGTGCCACCTGGCTTTAGGATGGACTGTGCCACTGGCCAAGGCTGAGCCAAACAAAGACGGTGGTAGCATCTTTTTGATAAACATACTTAAGAGGGGAAAAACATTCAAAACCTACTGGCAGTTGTTGAAGACAGAGAGCAGTGAGAAACTTTACAGACACCAAGGTCAGTGAAGAAGGGGAGGAGATGCTCTAGGCACTGTAGCCTGTGGAAAAGACCCTGTTGAAGCAGGTTGTCCCCCTGCAGCCCATGGAGGATGATGGGAAGCAGAGATTCCACCTGCAGCCTGTGGAAGACCCCACTCTGGAACAAGTGGTGACACGTGAAGGAGATTGTGAACCTAGGGGCAGTCCATGCTGGAGCATGTTCCTGGCAGGAGGATCTGTAGACCTATGGAAGGAGGAGCTCATGCCAAAGCAGGTTTGCTGGCAGGACTTGTGACCCTGTGGGGGACACATGCTAGAGCAGTTTGTGAAGAACTGTAGCCAGGATTCGCTTTGTAGATGTTCCTTCTCGAGGACCGTCTCTGGTGAGAGGGATCTCATGTGTGGGAACAAGACAAGAGTGTGAGGAGGATGAAGGAGTGGCAGAGACAACTCATGATGAACTGACTGCAGGCCCATTCCCCCTCCCTTGTGCTGCTCAGGGGAGGAGGTAGAGAATTTCTGAATAAAGCTGAGCCTGGGAAGAAGGGAGGGGTGGGTGGAGGTGTTTTAAGATTTGGTTTTATTTCTCATTATTCTACTTGGTTTTGACTGGGTAATAAATTAGGTTAATTATATTCCTAGTTGAGCCTGTTTTACCCATGATGGTAATTGCTTATTGATCTCTCCCTGTCCTTATCTTGACCCGTGAGCCCTTCATTATGTCTTTTTCTCCCATGCCCAGCTAAAGAGGGGAGTGATAGAACAGCTTTGGTGGGCACCTGGCCTTTAGATGAGAGACGAGCACCACACAGTGCTTGCTTTTTAAAAGGAAGGGGGGAAGTTGAGGGGGGGAAGGGAAAGGAAAAACAACCCAAACCCAAGAAACCAAAACCCCATGGGCTGGGATAAGGATAGTTTACTAGAATAGCAGAAAGATAGATATAACAATGATAACAGGACTTTAGAGCACAAAATATATGAAACTGGTGATACACAATGCAGTTTCTCACCGAACCACACAACTCAGGCCATACAGGTGAGAGCCATCCCGGAAACCAAACGTCCCCCAAAACCGCGCATCCTGGCGCCGCCTCCTCCTCCTCCCCCAACTTCCCCTTTGTACTGAGCATGATGCAATTGACATGGAATACCCTCTTTGGCCAGTTTGGGACACCTGTCCTGGTTGCGTCCCTTCCTTTCTCGTTAGTAGGGAAATATGAACAACTGAAAAGTCCTTGACTGCTTGGCAACAACTAGAAACATCAGGGTGCTATCAGCACTGCTCTTATCCTAACTCCCAAACACAGCATTCCACCAGCTGCTAGAAAAGAAATTAACTCCATCCTAGCCGAAACCAGGACATTATCCACCCCTTATTCCATACCATTTACATCATGACCAGATCCAACAATTCTTTTGGGTACAACCAGTTTCTTGTTTCACACACACATATATATATGTACATATATACACACACAGGTGCATACAGATATTATTCCCTTAGTCTATGGACCATCCCTCTAAGTTTGTTGAGTTCATTTAGTCCATGATTTTCAGGCTCCATTTGTCATAACAGTCTCTCAGGGTATGAGTAATAGTATGTGCCATTGGATCATTGCATGCTGCATCTCAGGCTCTCGACCAATACACCTGTCACAGTCCATGCTCATAGTCTGTGGGTCAAAGGTGTTTATTTTCAAAGGAAAAAAAGTTATTGGGAGGCCAGGTTTTAGTTCCATCATCGTGGCACTCATCCTTCATTAACTTGTGTGACTCCCACTGTAATGCCATTGGTACAACATACAGCAATTATAGCAATAATGAATATACAATAATGGGTTATTTATCAATTATTATCATACAATTTCTACTTAATTAATTATATTGGCTATTCTCACCCAAAATCAAATACCCTCCAGGTACATATCGAACTTCTCCATCCTTCTGCATTACCCACCAAGTACAACCAGGTCCTGGAGCAAAACCAATCCCAGACATGGGTTTACGTTTGCCTGAAGCAGGGATGACCCAAACCGTCTTTCCCAATATACTCTTCATATGCATGACTGGGACTCTATCTCCTTCTACAGTATGTGGAAATTTTGACTGGGCAGGGCCAGCCCAATTGGTAGATCCCCTAGTGTTAACTAACCAAGTGGCTTTGGCTAAATGAGTATCCCAATGTTTGAATGTCCCACCACCCATTGCTTTCAGTGTAGTCTTTAAAAGCCCATTATATCGTTCAATTTTCCCAGAGGCTGGTGCATGATAAGGAATGTGGTACACCCACTCAATGCCATGCTCTTTGGCCCAGGTGTCTATGAGAGCATTTCGGAAATGAGTCCCGTTGTCTGACTCGATTCTTTCTGGGGTACCGTGTCGCCATAGGACTTGCCTTTCAAGGCCCAGGATTGTATTCCGGGCAGTGGCATGGGGTACGGGATATGTTTCTAGCCAGCCAGTGGTTGCCTCCACCATTGTAAGCACGTAACGTTTGCCATGGCGGGTTTGTGGGAGGGTGATGTAATCAATCTGCCAGGCCTCCCCATATTTATATTTCATCCACCGTCCTCCATACCAAAGGGGCTTTAACCGCTTAGCTTGCTTGATGGCAGCACATGTCTCACATTCATGGATAACTTGTGCGATAGCATCCATGGTTAAGTCCACCCCTGGATCCCGAGCCTATCTATATGTTGCACCTCTCCCTTGATGACCTGAGGTATCATGAGCCCATCGAGCTATGAATAATTCACCCTTACATTGTTAGTCTAGATCTACTTGAGCCACTTCAATCCTAGCAGCCTTATCTACTTGATGGTTGTTTTGATGTTCCTCCATGGCCCGACTCTTAGGTACATGGGCATCAACATGACGTACCTTTACAACAATCTTCTCTAATCAGGCAGCAATATCTTGCCATAAGTCAGCAGCCCATACAGGTTTGCCTCTACGCTGCCAGTTGTTCTTTTTCCACTGCTGCAACCACCCCCACAGGGCATTGGCCACCATCCATGAATCAGTATAAAGGTAGAGCATTGGCCACTTTTCTCTCTCAGCAATGTCATGGGCTAACTGGATGGCCGTCACCTCAGCGAACTGGCTTGATTCACCTTCTCCTTCAGTGGCTTCTGCTACTCGTCTTGTAGGACTCCATACAGCAGCTTTCCATCTCCGGTGCCTTCCCACAAGGCGACAGGAGCCATCAGTGAACAGGGCATATCACTTCTCATTCTCTGGTAGTTTGTTGTAGGGTGGGGCTTCTTCAGCGCATGTTACTTCATCATCCTCCGGTGACATACCAAAATATTTGCCTTCTTGCCAGTTTGTGATCACTTCCACGATTCCTGGGCGATTGGGGTTTCCTATTTGAGCCCACTGTGTAATTAGTGCAACCCACTTGCTCCATGTAGCATCAGTGGCATGATGTGTAGAAGGGACCTTCCCTTTGAACATCCAGCCCAGCACCGGCAGTCGGGGTGCCAGGAGGAGCTGGGCTTCAGTTCCAATGATTTCTGAAGCAGCATCTGACCCTGACCCGATCAAAATTAATATAAAGCTGTGATAAGCACTGTTGTTTAAACAGTTCCGGGTGTCAGACACCCGAATGTAACAGCATAGAGACAGGTGTCCAGCACCTGAGAGAATTAGCTGTACGGGAGATAATTTATTATGATCTTGACACTTCACAGCTTCCCACTGATCCTGATGAAGTCCTGTGCATCCCACGTTGGGTGCCAAAAGGCTGTCGTGGTTTAGCCCTGGCTGGAGGCCAGATGCCCACCAAAGTCAGTTTATTACTCCCCTTTGCAGTTGGACAGGGGAGAAAATATATATCCATAGGCTTAGCAGTCAAGATAAGGACAGGGAGAGATCATTCTGTCATCAACGACATGGGCAAAACAGACTCAACACAGAGTGAAGAAAAGAAAACTATTTAATTTATTACACTACACTAAAAACAGTGAAAACCGGAGTCAGGAGCGCAACCAAATCTTAAAACAAATGCAATCAGATCTTAAAACACTTTTCCCCCCACCACTCCCTCCTTAGCAGACTTTAGTCAGAATTTTGCTCCCTTCTTCCCTCCCATTTGCAACACAAGGGGGCAGGGACTGGGAAAAAATGGGGTTCTCAGTTACTTCTTCATGAGCTGTTTTCCTTTTCCAGATCTTAAAACACCTCTACCTCCCCCTCCCTTCTTAGCAGACTTCACTCTAGTCATGTATTCACTCCCTTCTTCCCCCCCGATCACAGCACGGGGGGCAGGGAATGGGAGATGGGGGCTTTGGTCAGTCCCTTGCAAGTTGGTTTCCTTCTCAGCCGGGGTGGGGGCATTCATTCCACACCCTCCCCCTGCTGCACCGCATGGTCCCACCCACGGGAGACAGTCCTCCATGAACTTTTCCAACGTGAGTCCTTTCCCACAGGGCTTTATCTCTTCTATGGCAGGCAGCAATAAATCACAATGTCTCTCAGTCCCAGTCCTCTACGGGGTTATAAGCCTCCCCCGCAAACCTATTCCAGCGCAAATATCTCTCTCTCTCTCATCTCTGTAGGTTGCAAGTGCTGACAGAGGCTTGCTCCAATGTGGGTCACAGTGTCTTCTCTATGTCTCCACCTGCTCCATCCAGTGTTTAGCCTCTCCACAGGCTACAGGTGGGGTCTCAGCCTTTTCCATGGGGACACCCGCTCTACCATGGGTTTCTCCACGGGCTGCAGGGGCATTTACCTGGTGCGCCTCCTTCCCCCCTGCTCCCCGGCCTTGGTGTCTGCACAGCTCGTTACATCTTCTCACTCCCTTCTCCGGTGGCAAAATGCAGCTGCTTCCGGTGTTTTTCTCCTATATGTGATTCTCAGAGGCGCTATGAATCCATCTCTGATTGGCTCAGCCCTGGTCAGAGTGACTTTGGCCTTGAAGTGCCTGATGTTTACACTTTTTGGGGCCAGCAGAGAATTTCAGCAGACATTTTCTGCAGCCCCGGTCTCTCTCTCAGCACCCAGCTACGCAAAACTGTGACACAGGGTCAGCCTTCAATACAGTGGGAAAGAATGTTTAGTTCTTTAATTGAGAAGAATACAGAAAACATTAAGAAGTATTAGCTACAATGTGCTTTTCTTCAGAGCCCAATTTTTCATGTTTTGGGAAAAGCAGCAAATTATTATGCACATGGAGAATGAGATGGCGGTACCTAAAGTTTGATTGTGGTGTTCAGTTTCAGATACATGTGGTCTTTTGTTTGAAATCTTAGGGTAGCTTCAGTTTATAAAGGAACCATAACAATAAACCCAACCCAGAAACTTGCCCTTAAAATTGAATTTTGTTAAGAGCTAGGCTGAGGAAGTTTTGCCTGTTTTAAGGAACATTACAATTGTATCAACTACTTAAATCCAGAGGACTTGTTTACCTTTAAAAAACATTATCATTTACATTGAATCACGCATTCCATTTTGATCGTCTCCTTCATATAGAAAATATAGCATGAGATGTCAGTTTAAATGAAAGTCTAACAGTGCTTTATCTTCTATGTGAAAGGAAGTATTCTGTACATTTTTCCATGTTTGACATCATGGTGTTTTGAATAACCATGTTCCATATTCATATCAATTTTTTTTGTTTTCAATTTATGCACAGCACTTGCTCTGAATTTTGGGGACTGAGTACACCAAACACGATAGATCAGTGGGATACAACAGGCCTTTACAGCTTCTCTGAACAAACCAGGTGAATATTCTGCCCTCTCACATCATAGAAATCTTGGGGGGGATTGGCTTTGGAGGGTCTGTAATGGGATGCTTTAGCTGTAAAATAGGCTAAAAATGCTTCCTAGGCTTCTCATGGTACAGCATTTTAAAATATTTGTTCACCAGTGTAGAAATCCAAGTGTTCTCAGCTGATGTTTTGACCAATGAAACTTTAATTCTGGAATATTAATTTTTCATGCCAGCACCATTGAAAGAATGGGAAGACTTGTTTAATGCAATCTCTAATGTGATTTGGTATTTATATTAACAAAATTGGGATACTTAATTCTTTAGACCTATTCTTAACAAAACGTTTAAACTGCTTTGTATGTCACAAGCTTTCAGTTAAACTTTACTAATTGGCTCAGATACGAGCTACTAAAGAATTGTTTGTAAATTCTTCAGTAAATGGGGGTAAATTCTAAATAAGGTCTTTATTTTTTCTTTTCACATTACTTGATTTGTGTATTAAGGTTTGTCTCCCATCCCATAACAATCATAAACACCTGCATTTGTGTAAGCATATGCAGTCTGTCTTAAAACTAGCAAAACATTTTCAGCTGGTAGCAAAGCAGATGAAGTTGAGAAGATTAACTGTACAGCCCTTACAAAACGTGCATTCATGCTTCTTGCATTACAGTTGCACTGCCATGTGGATCACTTGGGCAGCTGACTGCTTATAGGCTTACTTGCAGTCCTGTGGGAATTCTTATGCTTAAAGCCATAAAGCACCCATGCCACAGTAAAGCCTTGAGGTTTAGCAGCAGAAGAGGACTATTGTGTGATTTTGTTTTGGTTTTTTTTAAAGAACCAACTTCTGCATTTTAAAAGATGTGTACAAAGCATTCACTCTAAATACTTGATTGGAGGTAAAGTGACTTTTAATGAACTCTAAATTCACTGGCAGTAATTTGAGCAGCTCAAAAACAAGTTAGTACGCTGATTAATGCCATAATTTTTATAACATTTGAAGCCTTTTAACAAGAGTATAAATGTCGCTAATGGTGTCAATCCACTGAATTCTGAGAATAAACTACCGATGCCATGTGTTTACACTGTTGTTTGAGTGATTAAGAGACAACGTGCAGTCTGTAAATACTTTTTAATATATTTCCTATATAGATCTCTTGATGGCCGTCTACAGGTATCTCATCGTAAAGGATTACCTCATGTTATTTACTGTCGTTTGTGGCGCTGGCCAGATCTTCACAGTCACCATGAACTTAAAGCAACTGAAAATTGTGAATATGCTTTTAATCTTAAAAAGGATGAAGTATGTGTAAACCCTTACCACTACCAGAGAGTGGAGACTCCAGGTAGGAAGACCGCTTCTGACTTTCTATAGCAGCATCTGTATGTACTTGTTCAGCATAATGTTTTAAATGAAAGTAGAGAAAGATTATGCTTTCTCTTAACAAAAATACAAGATTCTTAGAGATACAGCTTTCTAGAATACCATTTCTTGGAAGTTTTTAAATAGTAAAAAGTGAAAAATCTTTACATATGTGTTGAATATCCCTGACAAATGCTTTCAGTGTTTCCAGCTGACTAAGTACGTTTTGGATTGAAAAGGAGAATAAAGATGACTTACCATTGTTAATGTGAAATAGTTTTATTCAAGAGCTACCTTAGGAATCTGATTCTTCTAGTAACGAGTAGTACAACTGCAGTATTAGCAGTACTGACAGTCAGAAAATTTCCAAACATAGTAAGAAATTGTTAGATGTTTTAATTGTTTTTATTTTCCTTTTAGCTCACAGAAGTGTGTATTTTGAGGGTCTTACTAATGCATTAAATTTTGCTTTTCCAGTCTTGCCTCCTGTACTAGTGCCACGGCACACTGAGATTCTAACAGAGCTTCCACCTCTTGATGACTATACCCATTCCATTCCTGAAAACACTAACTTCCCAGCTGGAATTGAACCACAAAGCAATTACATACCAGGTATTTCCTGCAAACAGTACACTTAACATTGTGCCACTGAAACAAAGATGGTAATTTTATCCTCCTAAGTGATCAAATGAATTGAAAGATGCACCAATAAATTAAATCTGGTTGATTTTGTATATTAATTCCAGTGGAAATATCTGTAGCTTACATTGTTTCAGTAGCTTATTTAATATTCAAAATGCTAATGAGTACAAAGTAGAACTTCACATCATGCTCTAAGCCTGTTTTACAAATTCATAGGGATTGCCAAATGCTGTTTATTGGATATTGAGTAGTAAACTACTGCTCTGTCTCACCACATGTAGTATATGGAGAAAACTTTAAGTTGCAAAACAGTGACTTAAACGTTTTGATCTGTAGTTCAGTATTTGTTACTATTGTGTGCATACATTTTTGTCTTTTTAGTATAAAAGAATAACATAATAATATTCATAGAATCAGAGAATATCCTGAGTTGGAAGGGACCATAAGGATCATCAAGTCCAACTCCTGGCTCCACATAGGGCCAGACAAGTCAGAGCACATGACTGAGTGCATCATCCAGATACGTCTTGAACTCAGCCAAGCTTGGTGCTGTGACCATTTCCCTGGGGAGCCTGTTCCAGTGCCCAACCACCCTCTCAGTAAAGAACCTCTTCCTAATATCCAACCTAAACCTCCCCTGGCACAGCTTCATGCTGTTCCCTCAGGTTCCATCACTGGTCCGCAAAGAGAGGACATTGGCACCTGCCCCTTCATTCCCCCTCATAAGGAAGCCATAGACCATGATAAGGTCTCCTCTCAGCCTCCTTTTCTCCAGGCTGAACAAACAAAGGGACTTCAGCCTCTCCTCATAAGACTTCTCCTCCAGACCCTTCACCATCCTCATTGCCCTCCTCTGGACACTCTCCAATAGCTTTGTGTCCCTCTTGTACTGTGGTACCCAAAACTGCACACAGTACTCAAGGTGAGGCCACACCAGTGCAGTGTAGAGCAGGACACAATCACCCCCTGGACCAGCTGGCAATGCTGTGCTTGATGTACCCCAGGATATGGTTGGCCCTCCTGGCTGCCTAGGCACACTGCTGGCTCATGTTTAACTTGCTGTCGACCAAGAGCCACAAATCTCTCTCAGCACGGCTGGCCTCCAGCATCTGATCCCCAGGTCTGTATGTCTTTCCAGGGTTGCCCCTTCCCAGGTGCAGAATGTGGCACTTGCCCTTGTTAAACTTCATGCTGTTGGTGATTGCCCAGCTCTCTGATCTGTCCAGGTATCTCTGCAAGGCTTCTCCACCCTCAACAGAGTCAACAACTCCTCCCAATTTGGTGTCATCTGCACATTTACTTAAGACACCCTCTAGTCCTGTGTCCAGGTCATTTATAAAAATGGAGCCCTGGGGAACCCCACTAGTGACTGGCCACCAGAGAGATGTAACCACATTTACTAGCACCCTCTGGGCTTGACACATCAGCCAACACATTATGGCTTTGTCTAGTTGTATGCTGGACATTTTGTCCAGCAAGATACTGTGAGACACAGTATTGAAAGCCTTACTAAAAGCCAAAAAGAATCACATCAACTGGTTTCCCTTGGTCAACCAGCTGGGTGACCTTGTTGTAAAAGGAAATCAGGCTGGATAGACAGGACCTTCCTGTCCTGAACCCGTGTTGGCTGTGACCAATGACTGCATTGTCCTTTAGGTGTTTTTCAGTAACTCCCAGCATGATTTTCTCCATAATTTTACCAGGCACTGAGGTGAGACTGACAGGCCTGTAATTACCAGGTAATTACCTTACCCTTCTTGAAAATTGGGACAATGTTTGCCAGCTTCCAGTCAACTGGGACCTCTCCAGATTCCCAAGACCATTGAAAACTGAGAGAGGTCTCGCAATGACATCAGCCAGCTCCCTGAGCACCCTGGGATGAATCCCATTTGGGCCCATGGACTTATATGGATTCATGGGAAACAGCAAATCACCCACAAGTTTGGTGTTCACTAGAAATTTGTCATTACTGCAGTCATGGTCCTCCAACTTGAGGCATGTGGAGTCCCAGAGCCCGCTGACTGTGTTGAAGACAGAGGCAAAGGCGGCATTAAATATCTCTGCTTTGTCTATGTCCCTGTTAGTAAGGTGACCATTCTCATTGAGTAATGGACCAATGTTCTCTCTGGTCCTCCTCTTGTTGTTAATGTATTTGAAAAACCCCTTTTCATTGTGTGCCACAGTATTGTCCAGCTTCAGCTCTAACTGAGCTTTGGCCACAAACATTTTTGTGCCACAGTATTGTCCAGCTTCAGCTCTAACTGAGCTTTGGCCACAAACATTTTTGTGCCACAGTATTGTCCAGCTTCAGCTCTAACTGAGCTTTGGCCACAAACATTTTCTCCCTACAAAGGCGAACAGCATCCCTCTAATCCTCCCACGTTGCCCTCTTAGTTCCTTGAAGAATAATTCATCCATATTGTCGTTCTGTCTGGGTGGTCTATAGTAGACTCTCACTACAACATCCCCTTTATTTGTTTGTCCCTTAATCCTTACCCAGAGACTCTCAATGGTGTCATCACCAACTGACAGCTCCGTGCAGTCCAGCCCCTCCATTCCATACAATGCCACCCCCCACCTATCCTGTGCTGCCTGTCTCTTCTGAAGAGCCTGTAACCATCCATCACTGCACACCAGTCACAGGACTCTTCAGTCAAGACATGGGGATGACTGGCTTGCCTTAGGCAACTCCCTGGGTGTGCTGTCTTCCACATCCTCATTTTCTTGCCCCTCACATTCCAGAGCGTCAAACCTGCTGCGCAAGGGCACCTGGGAAGGCAAAGATGGCTGGGAGGAGATGCTCCTACATCTCTGAATAGAGAGCTGTCTCCATTCTTCCCTGTCCCTCTGGTCCCCTCCTGTCTAATGGCAATGCAGTAGGGGAACCTCTGCTACTTGCAAAGCAACTTGCAGAGCACCACCACCCCCTCCCCAGTGCCTTTCTTGTAAGGATGACAGGGAGTGGCTCCACCAGTCTATCTTCCTTTGACAGTCCCTGATGCTCCTTAGCCATTCCACCTGCTCACACTGCACACAGTTGCTATCCCCCAGTAGCAGTGACAGGCTCAGGCACTGTCTGCAGCCAGAGACTTGGACTGCTGCATGTTTCTGTCAGCGCTCAGTTTGGGTTGCCACATTCCTTCTGGTTAGAGTCATCTGCCAAGTAGAGACCATAGCTGGTTATAGTTCTTCTGGGATGGTGATGGCCATTAGGTGAGCTGGCCTGTGCCCTCCCCACACCAACTGCTGTGCCATGGTCTTCTGCCATTCCATGCCCTGTTTTGCCTGTCCTGTTCAACAGACTCCTGTTGGCTCCTGCTCCCCACCTGCTCCCTCCCCTGTCTGCTCTTGTATGGGAGAGGGGTTGATCACCTTCACTCTTGTCCCTGCCCATGCTGAGTCAGATCTGCCTATCATCAGGAGCTCCCTCTTGCCTGCCTAGGGGAGGGGCTTGGAAACCCTCTCTCTCCCTGGGCATTTTGGGGTCTTTAGTTGATGGATCTTTTAGGCAATCAAGGAAGGACCACCATCATGATTCTCTGCTTTGGAGCCCTTTGCCTTGGTTGTGTTTTCTTTAATGTATCCAAGAATTGAAATGCCACAAAAAATGTCAATGAATTTGATATCATCTGTTAAATTTATGCCATATTTGTTGCCACCTAGGAGTAGCAGATTTTTAAAGGGCAATTTAAGGTACTAGATGTTGGTGTTGCTTTCTTAACTTATTTTTTGACTCAGTCTAAAGGCTTTTGATAGCATTTTCAAACAACATACTTGAAAATCCAGTGCTATGGAAATGAGCTAAAGCAACTTCAGGTAGTTATTTACAGGAAGTCTGTTCAAGGTGATTGCGTGTATTCGTGATCTTCAAATGTTTACGCAGCTAACCGCACCTTGCCTCCTCTTTGTCACTGACACCTTCCTGTTGTATTCATATCATGGCATCTTGCTTTATTTGACCTCGCTGACAATCTTGAATACTTAGCTAGGTTCTAATAAGTCTCATGTGTTTTGACAGTCTGCTTTAGAGAACCATTTTCTTTACTGGTGTCATGGTTTTGTGTTGCAGTCCCCTTGTCCCAAAAATGAATTTAGCCAGGGCTGGAAGGGCAGGATCCCGCGCACCGGATATGAATGCACACCAATATGGTTAAAAGCAATCACTCCATTTTATTCAGGCAAGCTGAAGCCTTTTATACTTTCACAGAAGATAGCAAGCTCACACAGATAGTTAGTTCTCACACAGATAGGTAGGGGCCCAATATGGGGGGTGAAACCCAGCTGCATGGTATCAAGCTTCTGTTACCACTTTGGAATGTAAGGAGCTCTCCTTAGAGTCCTAGTTCTCATGCTTGTTAGCTTCTTATCAGAGCTATGGCTCAGAGCTAGTGCTCAAGCTGTTGCAGGGGAAAATGATCAAGCTGTTGCAAGGGAAAATGGCCTCGATCACTTAACCAGTCACCCCACATTTCCCCCTTTTTCTTTTTTTTTTTTTTTTAGCAAATAACACTGCAGAGGAGATAGATTTATTAATTAGTTGCTTAAACAGTTGAACTAAATGGTACTATTATGAGCATAGACAATATTATCAATAAGATGACAAGTCCCACCTTAATAATATCGGTCTTGAAACCATCCCGCAATTCCCAAGTTATTAAACCATCCATCTAGCCAACTATTTTCATACTTCAACTTCATCATCTGTTGTTGCAATAAATCTATGCTTTTATGAATTGATACCAAGTGATCTGATAAGTTCATGCAGCACATACCCTCAAAATCCTTACATCCATGACCACGTGCCAAAAGTAAGAAATCAATAGCAGCTCTGTTCTGCAGAGTAGCATGTCTCATGCCATCAACATCAGTAAGTAATCCACTGAGGGCTCTGTTTACTCAGCCAACATCCCAATTGTGCTAATTTTTTCAGAGCAGCTGCAGAAGCTACTCCTGGGGCCAAAACTGAGGCCGCAATGATTTTCCCAGGTCCCCAAAAGGTTACCCGATCATCACATTCACTCTTAAATTGATGCATGTCTCGACGTATATACGAGTCTTCGAGTGAATCATAGTGAGGTTAGGTGTAAGAAGTGTGAGGCGTCCTAGGCTGCAGGGGCCGCCATTGAGACGTGAAGGAATACCTCCCCAAGCACGATCCCTGCATATTAAAAATACACCTGCAGGGAGGGCTACTGGAATAGATGTAGAATGTGAGATATTAGTAGAAACATAAGCACACCAAGCAGTAACATTTCTGTAAGCATCTAAAGTAGCATTAACATTCTGGCCTTTTCGGTTAGTATTGTAAGAGTAATTAAAGAACACACAGGCATCCATCTTCACTGAGCCCAACAGCAACAATTCCTGAGGCTCCTGCATCTGTTGAGGAAGCTGTGTAAGAACACCATCCCAATGATCGACACACGAGCGAGGGGAATTACACAGTTCTGGCATGGAAGTAGGATTAGGCCAGTCATCTACTGGTAGTCCAACCAAACAGGTAGAGAAGGGATTTTCTGGAGTGGCCACAGATAGATAAACACAAGATGTCTTGTTTGATAGCTTTTGCCAAGGTTACCCAAACGTTCTGCTTTGGTTGTGGAACACTCCAGCCTTGAACTTCTGTCAGGGACTGCAGGTACAGCAGGAGAAGGAAGGTATTGCTACAATTTCCCCTTCTTGTTTATGAACCAGCCAGATTTTTGCGAAAAGCATCATCCATCCTGCAAGACAAACACTGTGACATGCATGGCAAAAATAACACTAAGGCAAAAATAACTAACAAAAACATAAGTCCTTATTTAACTAAATCTAAAGGCCATCCAGTAAACTAAAAGCCATACTGTAAAACGTGGTAAGCTAAAAACTGCTAATTGGCTACACACACTGTTCACACCAAAGTGAGTAATTCGTAATTATAACGAGTTTTGATAAGCATATCTTATAGCTACACATTGTTAGTTTACCTTTGATGTCTAAAAGTTATCTGCACACCTGCTGTGTTTTGACCCTCTTATTATGGGTAGTTCATGACCTGTTCACTTACTTCCAAATAGCTTCTCACAACTCCTTGGTTTAAGGCAGTCTGTCCACCTGCCTTCAAGGCTGCTGCGTTTTGAAGATGTGATTACCAAATATTTATCAGCATAAGTAATTTTCCTGTTTCATGAGAAATTCAAGGATATTGTCAGAGCCTATGTCTTTGGAGGAGAGCCAGGCTGCTAGCAGGCCTGCTGTCCGTCCCGTCATTTTTTTCCTTTTTGTATTTTGCGCCACAAAAAACTGCTTGTTAGAGGTCTCTGCAAGGGCCCTTTGCAGAAAGCTCAATAAGCATGGCAATAAGAGTAAGACATACTTAGAGTAAGAGTAAGACTATAATTACCAAATCCAATAATCCAAATTTGACCATTGACAATATCCATCCTGAAATTCCCACTCATGAAACTAATTGTCCAATCCAGAGAATTTCCCTTTTTTTTTTTTTGTTGTTTGTTTTTGATGTATCTTTTGTGTTTTGATTTATTAATTTCTAAATGCTGAGTGGTCAGACAGATTCCTGCAGCACACATCATGAGACAGCAACAAAAATCAAGTGCTGCACAAGTCTGTAGCTAAGTTACTTGATATCTTTGCTGTTATATTTGTTTGCTTCACCAATCAGGAGTGTCAGGAGTGCAGGTAACACCAACTTCACATTTATGTTCAGGCACCCATTGTAGTCTGTGTTCTTAGGCTGTGCAGAAATCACTATTTCCCTAATTTTCATTTACCACAAACACATGCATATTTCAAAGACTGTTAGATGGTTCAAAATGTCCCGCAGCAAAATTGATAGTCCTTCGTGGATGCAGTTGGAACACTTCAGTTACTGCGATCGGGATCCCATCCTGGTTCATGCAGGCTTGCTTGCTTCTGGATCCATGGCTTTATCCACTTGGTTCCCATATCTGTAATGACACAGGCAGATCTCCTTCCCCAAGTTAGTACCTTTAACTTCATTTCTTATTAACACCTGACATTGACTTTTTTTTTTTTTTTTTTTTTTGTTCCTTTTCAAACCTCCTTTTAAACCTACTGCATGTTTCACCATTGGAGGTACCAAACTGTTCTGTGGCAGACATAAATATTACAAAACAGAAAGAGCTTTGTTTAATCAATCAGTTCTAGAGATATTCTTCTTTCCCCTTTTGTTTGTGAAGTAAATGCTTGAGAGTTTGATTCACATGTTCCACTATGGCCTGGCCTGCAGACCAATGTGGTGTCCCTGTAACATAGGTAATATCCCACAATTAGTAAAGAAAAAGGTTTGTATTGCTTGTGCTATATATTCTGGGCTGTTATTGTCGGGTTTGATTTCACGGGGTATTCAAGTGCTGCTATAGCAGAGCACACCTGGCACTGAATGTTTACTAGATTCCCCTGTTTGGTGACTTGCTGAACAATCCAGGCACAACAGTACAAACCTTTTATCCTCAGCAACCAACAAGTGGTATTGTCGTTGAAGTACCTTAGCAAATTGGTGAAAAAAAATTTATGCGACTTCTGAGCTTGTGCAAAGCAGCAGCTCATGTCAGTGCTACCAGCCTGTCTGCTCTCTGATTTCTCCCTGCTAGACCTTGAGTCAGCCAGTTAATTCAGCGTGGCTGCAATTATGGGTAATAAAATACTGATGCATAATACCACACAATGATCTAAACCAGTTAATATCTCTAAGCAACTTTCAAGCATTATTTATAAATCCATCAGTCCAAATATTTTCACACTGGCTTCCTTTGAATTTTCTGTAGAGTAATCTGTAATCCCTTGCTTTTTAAATGCACTGTTAAGTCATGAATCAAATTTTCAGTGTTCAAGTTTTTACCCCACAATCAATATATCAACCACGTAATGATAAAAGATTAGACAAGGATTGCATTTTTCGTACTGGAGCAAGTGCCCAAGCTACCAGTGTCCTGGTACCTAGTTGTTGAATTTTTTATGCTTAGTGGGAACGCACAAGGATACCTTTTTGATGGGTTCATATTTGTTTATAGTAGGGATTGAAAAAGCAAATTTTTTCCTAATCAGAGTGTAAAGGCATACCAAAAAACCCCCCCAAAAAACCAAACACCAATCTTTAAAAAATTTGGCATGTTCCACAGACTTGTGGAAGGCTTGATATGACCCTTAGTCAGTTGCTCCCGTTTCAAATTTTGGACGCCGATCAACCCAAACAGACATTTCTGTTTCGCAGGTTAAATTTTTAAGGCAAGCTGCCCAGTTTCAATGGTCTCTATTAAAAATCCTTTCGCCTAGTAACCAGACTTGCTCTCAGTTGGAGAAACGCATCCCTGAACCTATAGCATATACGAACGAACACTGCAAACCGATTTATCAGATAAATAACATTGCAAGACGCGAATCCACTCTGTTTGGGGAGGGAAAGGGGGGCAGAGGGGCAGGGGGAGCTAAGCAGGGGGGACCTGAGTGTTGGGACCACTGCGCGGTCTCCATGCTACCTCCGCCTCCCACTTTCTCCACCACCCGCTCATCCCCACATAAATGTTTCCTGGTAATTGCCGCAATTGTGTAGGAATCAAAATACCCTGATTTAACTGTTTTTCCCATACTGACACCACCTTACGTGCCCAGGCTCCGACAAGCAGCCTCTGTGTCCCTGATCCAATGGTTGTTGAATGGTTGTTGAAGCCGATACTTGTCCCTCTCTGTAGGATTGTTGTCCCTGTCCTGAGGTTTCTTGTCCAGTGGTTTAGTCGATGATTCTTCGTATCCGTAGCTGTTTGGGTGGGTGAGTGGGCAATTCTGCAAACCCTTTAACAGCAGGGCATGCTGTTGCCTGCTCCGCTTCCATGTTTACCAGCTTTTCAAGGACAAGACGAAGTTGCTCATGGCGGTTAACATTTTCAACTGCATCATGGGGTGTTTTAGGCTCAGTAAAAGTTAGAGGTGAACAGACTGCCTTTAATATCTGTTCACCAGGACACTCTGGGGCTGAGGGAGTTGCACTTTCAGTACTTTTAGCAGACTCTTGCTGACCGATAGACCCCGATGAGACCTCCACGCCTTCCATTTTCACTCTCTCCACCGACTCCCACAGTTCAGCGGCCGTGGAACACACACGATGTACTAAACCATGCACCTGTGGCGAACAGTGATGAGCAACACGCAAATCGATATGAATTTTAGGTGAAGCCATTTTATTAGGTGAAATCACACAGATTATATACCTTTATTACTGCAAACGTGGCAAGCTAAAAAACTACTAATTGGTTACACACACTGTTCACACCATACTGATTGGTTAGTAATTATAACGAGTTCTGATAAACATATCTTACAGCTAAATATTGCTAGTTTACCTTTGATGCCTAAAAGTATCCGCACACCTGCTATTTTGACCATCTTATTATGGTTGGTTCTGTTACTCCCAAGTACCTTCCCATAACTGCTTCTTGGTTTAGGGTAGCCTGTACCTCTGTCAGAAGGTCGCTGTGTTTTGAGAATGTGATTATTGAGTTCCTCAGAGCATGAGTAACTTTTCCCTGTCTCATGGGAACAGAAGGATATTGTCAGGGCCTAAGTCTTGGGAGAAGAGAGCTAGACCGCCGGCAGGTCTGCTGCCTTCCCTGACACGCACCGGACTCTCAAGCACTGTCTCTGATGAAATTGTAGACCCCGATAATGCCTGAACCGCAGCCGTGGCTACTTGGCACTCAGCTTGCATGGCTTTTAAGGTGTTAATTATTATGCGCCAAGTTGGTCCCAATGAATGCAGCAATTTCTCCTTCTTTCCCTCTGTAATGACCGCATCCCAGAGGTGATCACTGATCTCTCGCCATTCCGCAACACTAAACATTAGTGCTACCTCCGTGAGATGTCCCGAGCGGTGAGCCCATTTAATTAAGTCCATTAAGCATTTAGGAGAAACTTGCTCATCTCTCTTAGAGAGAATACTAAGGAGCAACTTCTCCGCAGCTTCCCATTCCATTGTTAAGACGAAAGACTCGGACTCCTACGCCCAGTGACAGAGGGGGTGGGGAGCGACCCCACAACCAGCCTGCAACGCCCTTTGTACCCTGTTGCTAGCTGTCCTGCTGTCCGCACCTTGTCCCGCCACTTAGGTCTTCCTTATGCCTGGTCCCTGTTCCCCACAGTTTTGCCCCACCTGAGAGCCAAGCACCATGCAGCTGCTCTCTCTAAGAGGGTGTAGGGGGGAAAAGGGAGGGAAAAGAAAACCAAAATCACCCGACCAAAACCTTGCAGGTTGGGATAAGGAGGGTTTACTGGGACAGAAGAGAGAGAGATATAATAATAATAATAGGACTTTATAGCAAAATATACGAGACTGCTGATAAACAATGCAATTTCTCACCAAACTGCACAGCATAGGCCATACAGCTCAGAGCCGTCCCGAAACCAGACTGTCTCCCGTAACTCCATGTCCTGGAGCTGAGTGCTCCTCCCCCACCAGCCCCCCTTTTATGCTGAGCATGACGTAATTGGCATGGAATACCCTCTTTGGCCAGTTCGGGTCACCTGTCCTGGCTGTGTCACAGAATTGTAGGGGTTCGAAGGGACCTCAAGAGATCATCGGGTCTAACCCCCCTGCCAAAGCAGGTTCCCTAGGACAGGTCACACAGGTAGGCGTCCAGACGGGTCTTGAATATCTCTAGAGAAGGAGACTCCACAACCCCCCTGGGCAGCCTGTTCCAGTGCTCTGTCACCCTTAATGTGAAAAAGTTCTTCTGCATATTGGTGCGGAACTTCCTATGTTCCAACTTGCAGCCATTGCCACTTGTCCTATCTCCACAGACCACTGAGAAGAGGCTGGCCATTTCCCCCTGTGTCCCACACTTGAGATATTTATAAACATGAATAAGATCCCCTCTCAGTCTTCTTTTCTCAAGGCTGAACAGCCCCAGTTCATTCAGCCTTTCCTCATAGGGGAGATGCTCCATCCCTTAATCATCTTCGTAGCCCTCCTCTGGACTCTTTCCAGGAGATCCCTGTCTTTTTTATATCAGGGAGCCCAGAACTGGACACAAGACTCCAGGTGGGGTCTGACCAGGGCAGAGTAGAGGGGGAGGATCACCTCCTTTGACCTGCTGGCCATGCTCTTTTTCATGCACCCCAGGATCCCACTGGCTCTCTCAGCCACCAGGGCACACTGCTGGCTCATGGCCAACCTGTCATCCACCAGGACTCCCAGGTCCTTCTTGGCAGAGCTCCATTCCAACAGGTCATCCCCCAGCCTGTACTGACACATACACGCAGTTATTCCTTCCCAGGTGCAAGACTTTACACTTGCTTTTATTAAACCTCATCTGGTTTCTTACTGCCCAGCTCTCCAGCTTGTCCAGGTCTCACTGAATGGCAGCGCAGTGTTCCTGCGTGTCGGCCACTCCTCCCAGCTTTGTATCATCGGTGTACTTGCTGAGGGTGGATGCAATTCCCTCATCAAGGTCGTCAATGAAGATATTAAACAAGACCGGACCCAACAGCAACCCCTGGGGAACACCGCTAGTCACAGGTCTCCAGCCAGACTCTACTCCACTGATCACCACCCTCTGAGCTCGGCCCAACAGCCAGTTCTCAACCCACCTCACCGTCCACTCATCTATCCCACACTTTCTCAGCTTTGCTATCAGGATGTCATGGGAGACAGTATCAAAAGCCTTGCTGAAGTCAAGGTAGATGACATCCACTGCTCTCCCTCCATCTACTCAGCCGGTGATGACATCATAGAAGGCTATGAGGTTGGTCGAGCACGATCTCCCTTTGGTGAATCCATGCTGACTACTCCTCATAACCTTCTTTTCTTCCAATTGCTTGGAGATGGCATCCAGAACAAGCTGTTCCATCACCTTTCCAGGGACAGAGGACTCATGGCCAACCTGACTGGCCTGTAGCTACTCAGATCCTCCTTCTTGCCCTTTTTGAAGACCAGAGTGACATTGGCTATCCTCCAGTCTTCAGGCACCTCTCCTGTTCTCCATGACCTGTCGAAGGTGATAGAGAGCGGCTCAGCAATCATCTCCGCCAGCTCCCTCAGCACATGTGGATGCATCCCATCAGGGTCCATGGATTTATGTGCATTGATCCCTTTGAGACGCTCCTGGACCTCCCCTACCTCAACCAGAGGAAAGCTGTTCATTTCCCAAACTCTCTCTCTTTCTTCTGGGGTCTGGGAGTCCCGAGGAGGAGTCTTTGAAGTGAAGACTGAAGCAACAAAGGCGTTCAGCATCACCACCTTCTCAGCATCCTCCATTAATAGGACAACCCCCTCGTCCAGCACGGGACCCCCATTATCCCTGGTCTTCCTCTTACTGTTCACATACCTAAAAAACCCTTTTTTTTATCCCTTATGTCCTTTGACAGTTTAATTTCCAGGTGGGCTTTAGCCTTCCTAGTCCCATCCCTGCAGGCCCTGACAACATTCCTATATTCTTCCCAAGTGCTCAGACCCTCTTTCCACAATTCATAGACCTTCTGCTTCCCTTTGAGCTTACGCATGAGCTCCCTGCTCATCCACACAGGTCTCCTGCCACCCTTTCCTGATTTCTTACTCAAAGAGATCCACCGATCCTGGGCTTGGAAGAAGCGCTGTTTAAATGCTACCCAGCTCTCACAGGCTCCCTTACCTTCTAACAGCGTAGCCCATGAGATAGCTCCTATTAAGTCACAGAAGAGATCAAAGTTTGCTCTTCTAAAGTTCAGGGTCCTGATCCCACTCTTTACCAGGCCCACATTCCTCAAGATCACAAACTCAACCAGGGCATGGTCACTGCAGCCCAGGCTGTTTTCCAATCTTAACACCTTTAATGATCTCTCCCACATTGGTGAGCACCAGGTCCAGCAACACATCACCTCTGGTCGGTCTGTCCAATACCCAAACCAGAAAGTTGTCATCTATAGACTTGAGGAGTTTCCTGGATCTCTTGCAGCTCACCATGTGGTTTTCCCAGCAGATGTCTGGGTGGTTAAAGTCCCCCATCAGGATGAGTGCCTGTGAACTCAATGCCTCCTGCAGCTGAAGGAGGAAGGCCTCATCAGCAGTCTCTCCTTGATCAGGTGGTCTGTAGTAGACCCCTATCACCAGCTGTCCTTTATTAGTCCCACCCCTAATTCTGACCCACAGGCTCTCAACCTGTTCCTGACCACTTCTCAGAGAGAGCTCCTCACAGTCTATCCACTTTTTAACATAGAGGGCAACTCCCCCACCCTTCCTACCTAGCCTATCCCTTCTAAAAAGGCCATACTCTTCTACAGGGGTATTCTAGCTGTGGGAATCATCCCACCATGTTTCTGTGATAGCAACTAGATCATAATTTTCCAGTGACATCACGGTTTCCAACTCCTCCTGCTTATTATCTTTGCTGTGTGCATTGGTATAAAGGCACTTCAGCTGGGCTTTCTGACTCACCACCTTTTTTGAGGAGTCCTCCCTCAAACCTCTGGGAGGAATCTGAAGTTTTCCCCCACTGCTTCCTAGAGGGACATTAGAAGGTTCTGGAAGGGGGGTCAGCAATACTACCTCCTCTGAGGAGTCCCCAGAAGTTCCTATGGGACACTTCAGAGGTATTTCCCTACAATCTCATAGAACGTCAGCATTCCCAAGCCCTTCTCTATCTCATTGAATTCTACCCTCTTCCCCCTTCAAATCTAGTATAAAGCTAGAGGCTACTTGCTCTACCCTAGCAAGCCTCATTATATCCCCTTCCTACCTAGTTTAAAGCCCTGTCAATGAGGCCTGCCAGCTCTTGAGCTAGGATTCTTTTCCCTCTTGGAGACAGGTGACACCCATCCACAGCCATCAGGCCAGGTGCAGAGTAAACAGCCCCATGATTGAAAAATCCAAATTTCCTGAGGTGGCACCAGCCCCTCAGCCACCCATTCAACACCTCTACTTTCTTAGCCCACTTTGTGTTCTTCACTGCACCAAATGGGATAGAAGAAAACACCACTTGCACTTCTCCTCCCTCGAGGGGCTCCCCCTGGCAAGGGAACCACCCGAAACCCTCCCGTACCTCAAGATCTGTCGCTGCGGCTCTGGCTGGGCTGGCTACGAGCAGTCAACATCATGGACTTGTTGCAGTTTTACGAAGCTGGGTTTCAATGCAGAAGGGGGTGCTGCCAAGATGGCTTCTGCAAGAAGCAGCTAGAAGCTCTCTGCAGGCCCCAGAAAATAAACATCGACCAATTCAAGGCCAGAGTTGCTGCTGACCAGGGCTGAGCCAATCGGAGATGGTCACAGCGCCTCTGGGAATCAAATTTAGGAGAAAAAAAACTGCAGGCAGGGGCATTTTGCCACCAGAGAAGGGAGTGAGAAGATGTAACAAGCCATGCAGACACCAAGGCCAGGGAAGAAACTGGGGGGGAAGAATGAGTCACTCCGGATGCCGGAGAGAGAGATTCCCCTGCAGCCCGTGGAGAAGACCATGGTGGAGTGGGTGTCTCCCCGCAGCCCATGGATAAGGAGGGGGAGCAGAGACCATCTACTGCCTGTGAAGGGATTGACCCATGCCACAGGAGGTTTGTTGGGGGACTTGTGCTCTGTGGGGGACCAGGCCAGAGGATTCTGGGCCCGAAGGTCAGCGCCCCATGGAAGGGAGCCATGCTGAGGCAAGTGGTGAGGAGATGACTCCCCGATAGAGAGGACTCATGCTGGAGAAGTTACAAGTTGCAAAACCTCACATGTTAGGATAAGGATAGTTTACTAGAATAGCAGAAAGATAGATATAACAATAATAACAGGACTTCATAGCAAAAAAAATATGAAACTGGTGATACACAAAGCAGTTTCTCACTGAACCACACAGCTCAGACCGTGCAGCCCAGAACCGTCCCGAAAAAACGAATTGTCCCCAAAACCGCGCATCCTGGCGCCGCCTCCTTCTCCTCCTCCTACCAGCCCCCCTTTATGCTGAGTATGATGTAATTGGCATGGAATACCATCTTTGGCCAGTTTAGGTCACCTGTCCCGGCTGCGTGCCCTACTTTCTCGTTAGTAGGGAAATATGAACAACTGAAAAAGTCCTTGACTGCTTGGCAACAACTAGAAACATCAGGGTGCTATCAGCACTGCTCTTATCCTAACTCCCAAACACAGCATTCCACCAGCTGCTAGAAAAGAAATTAACTCCATCCTAGCCGAAACCAGGACATTATCCACCCCTTATTCCATACCATTTACATCATGACCAGATCCAACAATTCTTTTGGGTACAACCAGTTTCTTGTTTCACACACACATATATATATGTACATATATACACACACAGGTGCATACAGATATTATTCCCTTAGTCTATGGACCATCCCTCTAAGTTTGTTGAGTTCATTTAGTCCATGATTTTCAGGCTCCATTTGTCATAACAGTCTCTCAGGGTATGAGTAATAGTATGTGCCATTGGATCATTGCATGCTGCATCTCAGGCTCTCGACCAATACACCTGTCACAGTCCATGCTCATAGTCTGTGGGTCAAAGGTGTTTATTTTCAAAGGAAAAAAAGTTATTGGGAGGCCAGGTTTTAGTTCCATCATCGTGGCACTCATCCTTCATTAACTTGTGTGACTCCCACTGTAATGCCATTGGTACAACATACAGCAATTATAGCAATAATGAATATACAATAATGGGTTATTTATCAATTATTATCATACAATTTCTACTTAATTAATTATATTGGCTATTCTCACCCAAAATCAAATACCCTCCAGGTACATATCGAACTTCTCCATCCTTCTGCATTACCCACCAAGTACAACCAGGTCCTGGAGCAAAACCAATCCCAGACATGGGTTTACGTTTGCCTGAAGCAGGGATGACCCAAACCGTCTTTCCCAATATACTCTTCATATGCATGACTGGGACTCTGTCTCCTTCTACAGTATGTGGAAATTTTGACTGGGCAGGGCCAGCTCGATTGGTAGATCCCCTAGTGTTAACTAACCAAGTGGCTTTGGCTAAATGAGTATCCCAATGTTTGAATGTCCCACCACCCATTGCTTTCAGTGTAGTCTTTAAAAGCCCATTATATCGTTCAATTTTCCCAGAGGCTGGTGCATGATAAGGAATGTGGTACACCCACTCAATGCCATGCTCTTTGGCCCAGGTGTCTATGAGAGCATTTCGGAAATGAGTCCCGTTGTCTGACTCGATTCTTTCTGGGGTGCCGTGTCGCCATAGGACTTGCCTTTCAAGGCCCAGGATTGTATTCCGGGCAGTGGCATGGGGTACGGGATATGTTTCTAGCCAGCCAGTGGTTGCCTCCACCATTGTAAGCACGTAACGTTTGCCATGGCGGGTTTGTGGGAGGGTGATGTAATCAATCTGCCAGGCCTCCCCATATTTATATTTCATCCACCGTCCTCCATACCAAAGGGGCTTTAACCGCTTAGCTTGCTTGATGGCAGCACATGTCTCACATTCATGGATAACTTGTGCGATAGCATCCATGGTTAAGTCCACCCCTGGATCCCGAGCCTATCTATATGTTGCACCTCTCCCTTGATGACCTGAGGTATCATGAGCCCATCGAGCTATGAATAATTCACCCTTACATTGTTAGTCTAGATCTACCTGAGCCACTTCAATCCTAGCAGCCTTATCTACTTGATGGTTGTTTTGATGTTCCTCCATGGCCCGACTCTTAGGTACATGGGCATCAACATGACGTACCTTTACAACAATCTTCTCTAATCAGGCAGCAATATCTTGCCATAAGTCAGCAGCCCATACAGGTTTGCCTCTACGCTGCCAGTTGTTCTTTTTCCACTGCTGCAACCACCCCCACAGGGCATTGGCCACCATCCATGAATCAGTATAAAGGTAGAGCATTGGCCACTTTTCTCTCTCAGCAATGTCATGGGCTAACTGGATGGCCGTCACCTCAGCGAACTGGCTTGATTCACCTTTTCCTTCAGGGGCTTCTGCTACTTGTCTTGTAGGACTCCATACAGCAGCTTTCCATCTCTGATGCTTTCCCACAAGGCGACAGGAGCCATCAGTGAACAGGGCATATCGCTTCTCATTCTCTGGCAGTTTGTTGTAGGGTGGGGCTTCTTCAGCACGTGTTGCCTCATCCTCCGGTGACATCCCAACATCTTCACCTTCTGGACAGTCTGTGATCACTTCCACGATTCCTGGGCGATTGGGATTTCCTATTCGAGCCCATTGAGTAATTAGTGCAACCCACTTGCTCCACGTAGCATCAGTGGCATGATGTGTAGAAGGGACCTTCCCTTTGAACATCCAGCCCAGCACCAGCAGTTGGGGTGCCAGGAGGAGCTGAGATTCAGTTCCAATCACTTCTGAAGCGGCTCAAACCCCTTCATAGGCGGCCAGTATTTCCTTTTCTGTTGCAGTATAATTGGCCTCAGATCCTTTGTAGGCCCAACTCCAAAACCCCAGCTGTTGACCTCGAGTCTCCCCTTGTGCTTTCTGCCAGAGACTCCAGGCAGGGCCATTCTCCCCAGCTGCAGTGTAAAGCACATTTTTAATATCTGTCCCTGTCCGGACAGGCCCAAGGGCCACTGCATGGACTATCTCGCATTTGATCTGCTCAAAGGCTTGCTGCTGCTCAGGGCCCCATTGGAAATCATTCTTCTTCTGAGTTACATGGTAGAGTGGGCTCACAATGAGACTGTAGTTTGGGACATGCATTTGCCAAAAACCTACAACACCTAAGAAAGCTTGTGTTTCCTTTTTGTTGCTTGGTGGAGACATAGCAGCTATTTTATTAATAATGTCCATTGGGATCTGACGACACCCATCCTGCCATTTTATTCCTAAAACCTGGATTTCTTGCGCAGGCCCCTTGACTTTACTTTGTTTTATAGCAAAACCAGCTTCCAAAAGGATTTGAATTATCCTTTTTCCTTTCTCAAATACTTCCTCTGCTGTATTGCCCCATACAATGATGTCATCAATGTACTGCAGGTGCTCTGGGGCTTCACCCTTTTCTAACACATTCTGGATGAGCCCATGGCAGATGGTGGGGCTGTGTTTCCATCCCTGGGGCAGTTGATTCCACATGTATTGGATGCCCCTCCAAGTGAAAGCAAACTGTGGCCTGCACTCTGCTGCCAGTGGAACTGAGAAGAAATCATTATCAATGTCAATTGTGGCATACCACTTGGCTGCCTTTGACTCCAATTCATACTGCAGTTCCAGCATGTCTGGTACAGCAGCACTCATACCTGGAGTGACTTCGTTTAGGCCACGATAATCCACTGTCAGCCTCCACTCTCCATTGGACTTCTGCACTGGCCATATGGGACTGTTAAAGGGGGGACAGGTTCAGCTGATCACTCCCTGACTCTCCAGTTGACGAATCAGCTTATGGATGGGGATCAGGGAATCCCGGTTAGTACGGTATTGTCTTCTGTGCACCGTCGAATGTCGTAGTAGCAATTGTCATTTGCTGTTCTTTGACCTTCAACAACCCCACAACAGAAGGATCCTCCAAGAGTCCAGGCAAGGCACGCAATTGTTCAATTTCTTCTGTCTCCAAAGCAGCTATTCCAAAAGCCCACCGGTACCCTTTTGGGTCTTTAAAATACCCTCTACGGAGATAATCTATTTATAAACTGTACAGAGCTTCTGGGCCAGTCACAATGGGGTGTTTCTCCCAGTCCTTCCCAGTTAAGCTCACCTCGGCCTTTAGCACAGTCAACTGTTGGGATCCCCCTGTCACTCCAGAAATGCAGATGGGTTCTGCCCCTTCATGATTCGATGGCATTAGGGTACACTGGGCACCAGTATCCACCAGAGCCTTGTACTCTTGTGGATCTGACGTGCCAGGCCATTGGATCCACACAGTCCAATAAACCCGGTTGTCCTTCTCCTCCACCTGGCTGGAGGCAGGGCCCCTCTATTGCTGCTGATCATATTTGCTGTTCACTGGTTGCATAAAGAGGATCAGTGTGGCGGTTTTGGCCCTGGCTAGAGGCCAAATGCTCACCAAGCCGCTCGCTCACTCCCCCTTCAGCCGAAAAGGGGAGAAAATATGTTTTCGGAGGCTTAGGCCTTGAGATAAGGACAGAGGGATCACTCTCCAATTAGTGCAATGGGCAAAACAGACTCAGCATAAAATAAAGGAAAGAAAAGTGATTTATTACAACTACGACTAATACACCCAGTGAACCGGAACAAGATAAGAGTAAGAAGCAGCCAGGTCTTAAAGCGCCTTCCCCCCACCCCTCCCCTTCTTAGCAAACTCAAACCTCATCACGATTTTACTCCCTTCTTCCCCCTGCAACATGGCGCGGGGAGGGGCAGGGAATGGGGAGTGAGGTTCTGGTGGTACCAGTTGCTTTCCTTCCCCAGATCTTAACACTTCAACTTCCCCCCACCCCTCGCCTCTTAGCACCCTTAGCTTTAATCATCAATTTCACTCCCTTCTTCCCTCCCATCGCAGCATCAGGAGGGGCAGGGAATGGGGAGTGGGGGGGTTCAGTCCGTTCCTCCCGAGCTGTCTTCTGTCTCAGCTGGGGAGGGGGGGCATTCCACACACGCACACACACTCTTCCCTTACAGCGCTGTGGGGTCCCACCCACGCCAGAGTCGTATCCATGAACTTCTGCAGCGTGAGTCTTCTCCATCGGGGAGTCATCTCCTCACCACAGGCCTCTCAGCAGGACTTCCTTCCATAGGGTTCCGACATTTGGGCCCGGGCTCCCCCGGCCTGGCTCCCCGCAAAAGTCACAAGTCCCCCGGCAAACCTGCTGAGGCATGGATCAATCTCTTCACAGGGCATAGATGTCTCTGCTCCCCGTCCTCATCCATGGGCTGCGAGGGGACAACCCGCTTCACCATGGTCTTCTCCACGAGCTGCAGGGGAAACTTTCTTTCCACATTCCTTTCCCCCCTCTCCTTCAGGGCCTGGCCTTGGCTATCGGTGCAGCTGGTCACATCTTCTCACTCTGCATTCCGGTGGCAAAGTGCACCAGCCAGGAGTTTTTTTTTCTCGAATATGTGATTCACAGAGGCGCTATGAATCCTTTTACGATTGGTCAAAAGTGACTTTGGCCTTGAATTGGCTCTTGTTTACTGTTGGGAATTCACAACAAACTGTAACTGCTGCTTTGCAAAAGCCTTCTAAGCAGCACAGCTACAGAAAACTGCGACAATCAGACATATCAGACATATAGGTAGGCCTTCCACTTGGTCTAGGGAACTGCCCGGTGGAAACTGGTGCAGCATTCTTCCTGGCAGAATCTCATTGTGTGATTGTTTTACCCTGCAGCTCATTTGCTCGTGCTCAAAGGACTGAGGTGGGCTGCATATCCCACTTCCTCATGTCCTCTCCATGGTCAAGAAAGTGAAACCACAGCATGCATCATGGTCTGTACCTTCTGTATTCTCCCTCTTGAGACGATGGATGCTTTCTCCCAGTAGCTGCAACATTGCTCCATACAGGTTGGGAGTTGGACGCATTGTCGTCAAGTCGTTGGACCAGTTTCTCTACCACTGTGATGATGAAGAGGGAAAGATTGTCTTGATATTGCTGGAGTTGGCAGGCCACGTCATATACCGTTGATGGATCATTCCAGTCCATTGCTGCCAGTGAATTGGTGTGCCCTGATGGTGCACTTCGTACAACCTTACACCACATATCTGGGGTGCATCGGACTTCATCAGGATCAGCAGAAAGCTGTGAGTTGTCCAGATCATAATAAATTATCTCCCGTACAGCTAATTCTCTCAGGTGCTGGACAGCTGTCTCTATGCCGTTAAGTGTCTGATATGTAATATATTCCTTTATGGGATACCTTTCCTTCACACTTGACAGTAGTCGCCTCCAGAGGCTGAGGGTTTCCGGCCTTCTCCAAATTGCCTTGTCAATGCCTCCTTCCCTAGCTAGGGATCCCAATTGCTTGGCCTCCCTGCCTTCTAATTCCAGACTATTGGCCCCGTGATCCCAGCATTGGAGCAACCAAGTGATGATGTGCTCACCTGGGTGGCGGCTGAAATCTTTTCACAGAATCACAGAATTATCAAGGTTGGAAAAGACCTAGAAGATCATCCAGTCCAACCATTCACCTATTACCACTAGCTCCCACTAAACCATATCCCTCAATACAACATCCAGTCTTTCCTTGAACACCCCCAGGGTCGGTGACTCCACCACCTCCCTGGGCAGTGCATTCCAGTGCCTGACTACCCTTGCCGAGAAGTAGTGCTTCCTAATGTCCAGCCTGAATCTCCCCTGGCGCAGCTTGATACCATTCCCTCTAGTTCTGTCACTGCCTACACGGGAGAAGAGGCCGACCCCCAGCTCACTACAACCTCCCTTCAGGAAGTTATAGAGAGCTATAAGGTCTCCCCTGAGCCTCCTCTTCTCCAGGCTGAACAATCCCAGCTCCCTCAGCCGCTCCTCGTAAGGCCTGTGTTCCAGACCCCTCACCAGCTTAGTAGCCCTCCTCTGAACGCGTTCCAGGGCCTCAATGTCTTTCCTGTAGTGAGGGGCCCAAAACTGAACACAGTACTGGAGATGCGGCCTCACAAGTGCTGAGTACAGGGGGACAATTACCTCCCTGCTCCTACTAGTAACACTATTTTTGATGCAAGCCAGGATGCCGTTGGCCTTCTTGGCCACCCGCGCACACTGTCGGCTCATGTTCAGCCGTGCATCAATCAGTACCCCCAGGTCCATTTCCTCCACACAGTCCTCCAGCCACTCCGCCCCAAGCCTATAGCGCTGCCTGGGGTTGTTGTGGCCAAAGTGCAGGACTCGGCATTTGCTCTTGTTGAACCTCATGCCATTGGCTTCAGCCCAGCTCTCCAGCCTGTCCAGATCCCTCTGTAGGGCCTCGCTACCCCCAGGCAGATCCACACTCCCAGTGGATCTGGGAACCTCATGCAGCTCACTCAGGGTCAGGGATCGGGTGACAACCTCTGGTTCTGCCTCATCCTGCCATCCTCAAGATGGCCCCGGTTCATCATCATCGTCCTTTGTTGTGCGAGCTGATTTCTTTGTGTATTTCCTCTTCTGTATGGGGGCAACAGACACTGGTGTGGGTTGTTTTTTGGATCATCAGCAGTGTCTGCTGTGGGGATTTCAGTAGCTGCAGTGTCAGTCACAGAGGTTGCAATAGCCACAGTGGCGATCACAGGGGTTGCAGTAGCTGCAGTGCCAGTTGCAGGAGTTGCAGTAGCCGCAGCGCCAGTCGTGGGGGTTGCAGTAGCTGCAGTATCTGCCAGTCTGTTTTCCTTCCCTTCCCCCTGACAGTGCTGCCTGCTATCAAGCAGTGTTTGGTAAATAGTGGCCAGGGCCCAGCACAGTGCAGTAAGGTGTGCATCTCTGGGAAACCTACAGCAACTTTTTTTCAGATATGCAGTCACTTTATCAGGGTCCTGTAGCTGTTCAGGAGTGAAGTTCCAAACCATTGGTGTGAGAAAGTGCCTAGGTATTTGCCCATGCTCTGCCACATGCCCTGCCACTCATGATTATCTGGCCTTGCAGAAAACTCTTGAGTGGTATTCATAAACCTTTGCTTAATATATAATGAAAAATGAACCACCTGCAACAAACCTAATACTAGCAAAACGCTAGTTTGAATATCCCAGGGATATTGAAAATTTTCAAAAACTGTTATAAGCGCTGTGGTATTTAGCACAAAGGAAAAGAAAGCAGTGTAGTTATTCCCCTCTGTGCCCCCACCATACCGGCTGCCGTTATAAACCCCTCCCTGTCCAAGGAATGGACGGGACAGCAAAACCTCATACAAGTACCAGCTTAAGCTCATGGTCATCGATATTATTGTATCATAGACTGTTATCATAAAATACACTAAAGCTGCTGCAACAGATTGGAGAAGGCTGAGGTACTGAACGAGTTCTTTGCCTCAGTCTTCTCTGGCAGCCAAGATTCTCATAATTCTCAAGCCCAAAAAGCTTGCGTCCCTCAACCTCTAGGTGGGAACTGGGGGAGTAAATCCCCCCCACTGTAAGGGCAGAGCAAGTCCGAGACCGCCTCATGAGATTGAAGGTCTACAAGTCTATGTGGCCGGATGACATGCATCCCAGGGTCCTGAAGGAGCTGGCTGATGTGGTTGCCGAGCCGCTCTCCATCATATTTGAAAAGTCGTGGCTGTCAGGAGAGGTCCCTGGGGACTGGAAAATGGGTCATGTCACTTCCATTTATAAGAAAGGGAGCAAGGAAGACCTGGGGAATTACAGGCCGGTGAGCCTCACCTCTGTGCCTGGGAAGATCATGGAACAGATCCTCCTGGATGACATGTTGGAGCACATGAGGAATGAGCGTCTGACACGGGACAGCCAGCACGGCTTCACCAAGGGAAGGTCGTGCCTCACCAGTCTGGTGACCTTCTATGATGGAGTGATGGCATCGGTAGATAAAGGGAAGGCAACCGATGTCATTTACCTGGACTTGTGCAAGGCCTTTGACACAGTCCCCCACCACATCCTTATCTCTAAATTGGAGAGATGTGGATTTGATGGGTAGACCATCCACTGGATAAGAAACTGGTTGACCGAACGTAGACAAAGGGTGGTGGTCAATGGCTCTATGTCCAGGTGGAGGCCGGTGACAAGCAGTGTCCCCCAGGGGTCTGTCTTGGGACCGGTGCTCTTTAACATCTTTATCAATGACATCAATGATGGAATTGAGTGCACCCTCAGCAAGTTTGCTGATGACACTAAGCTGAGTGGTGTGGTTGACACAATAGAAGGAAAGGAAGCCATCCAGAGGGATCTTGACAGGCTGGAAAGGTGGGCCCGGGTGAACCTAATGAGGTTCAACACTGCCAAGTGTAAGGTGTTGCACTTGGGTCGGAAGAATCCCAGACATAGATACAGACTGGGAGAAGAGCTCCTGGAGAGTAGCCCTGCTGAGAAGGACTTGGGGATTCTGGTAGAAACTTAACATGAACCAGCAGTGTGCTCTTGCAGCTTGGAAGGCCAATGGTATCCTGGGCTCCATCAGGAGAGGGGTGGCCAGCAGGGACAGGGAGGTGATTGTCCCTCTCTACTCTGCCCTCATGAGGCCCCATCTGGAGTCCTGTGTCCAGATCTGGGGGCCCCAATACAAGAAAGATGTAGAACTGTTGGAGAGGGTTCAGAGGAGGGCCACAAGGATGATTAGAGGGCTGGAACACCTCCCCTACGAGGAGAGGCTGAGGGAGCTGGGCTTGTTCAACCTGGAGAAGAGAAGGCTGCGGGGGGACTTCATTGCAGCCTTTAAGTCCCTGAAGGGAGCATACAAACAGGAGTGGAATCAACTTTTTAAAAGGGTAGAAAATGGCAGGACAAGGGGGAATGGATTAAAGCTAAAGGAAGGAAGGTTCAGATTAGATATTAGGGGGAAGTTTTTCACAGAGAGAGTAGTGAGGTGCTGGAACAGGCTGCCCAGAGAGGGTGTGGATGCCCTGTCCCTGGAGGTGTTCAAGGCCAGGTTGGATGGGGCCTTGGGCAACCTTGTGTAGATCCAGGCCCGGAGGTTGGTGTCCCTGCCTGTGACAGGGGGGTTGGAGCTCTATGATCCTTGGGGTCCCTTCCAACCCATGCCATTCTGTGATTCTGTGATTCTATGATTCTGTGAAAGGAAAGTATGGGAACAAGTACGGGAGCTGCAGCCCCGAGATGGTAAAGAATCCTACCAGAATTGCATACAGCACACAGTGGTTTGAGTACCACAGCTGTGACCACAGCCATGTGATCAAATACAACAGCATCGTGACCAGAGACTGCTTAAATAACAGTGCTTATCACAGCTTTATCTTAAATGTGATTGGGTCAGGGTCAGATCTACCGTTATCCCAACCTTTTGTGCCCCACGTTGGGTGCCAAAAAGGACTGTCGTGGTTTTGCCCCAGCTGAGAGCTGAGCACCACGCAGTTGCTTGTTCTTTAAAAGGGAGTCGGGAGGGGGGAATTTGAGGGGGGAGGGGAGGGAAGAGAAAGGAAAAAACCACCCAACAAACAAAACCAAGAAACCAAAACCTCATGGGTTGGGATAAGGATAGTTTACTAGAATAGCAGAAAGATAGATATAACAATAATAACAGGACTTTAGAGCACAAAATATATGAAACTGGTGATACACAATGCAGTTTCTCACCGAACCACACAACTCAGGCCATACAGCCCAGAGCCGTCCCAGGAAACCACACCATCCCCAAAACTGCATGTCCTAGAGTCTCAGCCGCTGCCGCTGCCGCCGCCGCCGCCGCCGCCTCCTCCTCCTCCTCCTCCCCAGCCCTCCTTTATGCTGAGCATGACATAATTGGCATGGAATACCCTCTTTGGCCAGTTCAGGTCACCTGTCCCGGCTGCGTCCCCTCCCTTCTCATTAGTAGGGAAATATGAACAACTGAAAAAGTCCTTGACTGCTTGGCAACAACTAGAAACATCAGGGTGCTATCAGCACTGCTCTCATCCTGACTCACAGACACAGCATTCCAGCAGCTGCTAGAAAAGAAATTAACTCCATCCTAGCCGAAACCAGGACAGGTGGGTATTTGGCCTTTAGCCAGGGCTAAACCACCACACCCCCCCCTTCTCATTAGCAGGGAAATATGAACCTACTTGGCCAATTAGACACCTACAAATCAATGGGGCCAGATGGGATCCACCTGAGGGTACTGAGAGAGCTGGCAGATGTGCTAACCATACCCTTTTCCATGATCTATCAGCAATCCTGGCAGACTGGGGAAGTTCCACTGGAGGCTGGCAGATGTTACACCCATATACAAGAAGGGTTGGAAGGAGGATCCAGGGAACTACAGGCCTGTCAGTCCGACCTCAGTCCTGGGGAAGATCATGGAGAGGGTCATCTTGGGTGCTATCATGCAGCACATGCATGATGACCGAGAGATCAGGCCTAGTCAACATGGGTTTACAAAAGGTAGATCCTGTCAAACTAACCTGATCGCCTTCTATGACAAGGTGACCAGCTTAATGGATGAGGGGAAGGCTATGGACATAGTCTATTTGGACTTCAGTAAAGCCTTTGACATGGTTTCTCACAGCATTCTGCTTGAGAAACTGGCTGTCACTGGCCTGGACAGGTGGACCCTCTGCTGGGTTAAAAACTGTCTGGATGGACGGGCCCAAAGGGTGGTGGCAAACAGAACAAAATCCAGCTGGAGGCCGGTCACAAGTGGTGTCCCCCAGGGCTCAGTCCTGGGTCCAGTCTTGTTCAACATCAATGACCTGGATGAAGGGATTGAATGTTCCCTCAGCAGATGACACTAAGCTGGAAGGTGTTGATCTGCTTGAGGGTAGGGAGGCTCTTCAGAGGAATCTGAGCAGAGAGGACCGATGGGCTGAGACCAATGGGATGAAGTTTAACAAGGCCAAGTGTAGAGTGCTGTACATGGGACATAACAACCCCATGCAGCACTACAGGCTTGGGGGAGACTGGCTGGAGAGCTGTCAGGCAGAGGACCTGGGGGTGTTGATTGACTGCTGACTGAATATGAGTCAGCAGTGTGCCCAAGTGGCCAGGAAGGCCAATGGCATCCTGGCTTGTATCAAAAATAGTGTGGCCATTAGGTCTAGGGAAGTAATTGTGCCCCTGTACTTGGCATTGGTGAGGCCGCACCTCAAGTACTGTGTCCAGTTCTGGGCTCCTCACCATAAGAGGACATCGAGTGAGCCCAGAGAAGGGCAACCAGGCTGGTGAAGCGGCTGGAGGGCAAATCCTATGAGGAGCGGCTGAGGGAGCTGGGGATGTTTAGCCTGGAGAAGAGGAAGCTGAGGGCAGACCTTATCACCACCTACAACTACCTGAAAGGAGGTTGTAGAGAGGTGGGTGATGGTCTCTTCAGCCAGGTGACAGGAGATAGGGCAAGGGGAAATGGCACAAAGTTGTGCCAGGGCAGGTTCAGATTAGATGTTAGAAAAAAAAATTTACTGAAAGAGTTGTCAGGGCCTGGAACAGGCTGCCCAGGGAGGGGGTTAAAGTCACTTTCCCTGGATGTGTTTAAAAAAAGGTAGATCAGGTACTTAGGGATATGGTTTAGCATAGGAGGGGAACGGTTGGACTTGATGATCTTAAAGGTCTTTTCCAACCCTGTGACTCTGTGATTCTTGGCCCCCTGGGCACACTGCTGGCTCATGTTCAGTCAAGTATCAATGAACACCTCCAGGTCCCTCTCTGCTGGGCAGCTCTCCAGCCACTCTTCCCCAAGCCTGTAGTGCTGTTGGGGGTTGTTGTGGTCAAAGTGCAGGACTCTGCACTTGGCCTTGTTGAAACTCATACCAATGGCTTTTGCCCATCAATTGAGTCTGTCTAGGTCCCTCTGTAGACCTCCCTAACCTCAAGCAGATCTACACTTCCACCCAGTTTAGTGTCTATCCCCTCATCCAATACATCAATAATGATGCTTAACAGGAGAGGCCCCAGCACTGAGCCCTGGGTGACTGGCCGTGAACTGTATTTAACTCCATTTAACTCAATTCTTTGGACCCAGACATCCAACTAGTTTTTTTTTATCCAGCAAAGTGTATGCGCATCCAAGCAACGAGTAGACAGCTTCTCTAGAGAGGTTCCCCTTCCAGAGTTCTGCTGCCTGCCCAGGGCCTGTGTTAAAGACGTCAACAGGAAACTCCACCACCTGGTGTGGCCCTCAGACTACTATCCACTACTGCTTCTCTATGTGGGTGGGGATGAGACCACAATGTGCAATGCTAAAGCCATCAAAAGGGACTTCAGGGTCTTGGGATGGCCACTGAAGGGGTCAGGAACACAAGTTATCTTTTCATCCCTCCTTCCGGTTGTGGGTAGTGATGATGAGAGGAACAGGTAGATGCAGTCCATAAATGCTTGGCTACATGGCTGGTGTCACCACCACAATTTTGGGTTCTTTGGCAATAGGATGACCCGCACAGCACCGGGATTAATGAACATTGATGGGAGTTGCCTCTCTCAAAGGGGAAAAAGGGTCTTTGCCCAGGAGCTTGCAGGGCTTATTGACAGACCTTGAAACTAGGCTTGAAGGGGTAGGGGGATAGCATCAGCCTTGCCTTGTGGCAGGCTGTTGGACATGCCCAAGTTGAGGGTGCTGGAGGGGGTCCTTGGCATGTTGCTCAGGGACATTCTGGACACACTGCAGCACACTGGAAGTCTAAGGGTGATGGCCCGGGGGCTCCTGAGGCAGTTGGAACCAACAGAGAACCACTGGGAAAATACTCCAAAGGAACTCCAGCTAATAAGTCAGCCTCATTGGGGGCCCAGCTGGAATGCCTCTATGCAAACGTATGTAGCATGGGAAACAAACAGGAGAAGCTGGAGATGGGTGTCTGCCTGCAGGGCAATGATCTTAATGGCATTATGGAGATATGGTAGGATGGCTTCTATGACTGGAGAATCAGGATAGAAGGCTAAAGCCTCTTTAGGAAGGACAGGCGAGGAGGGAGTGTTGCCCTCTGTCCTGGTTCTGGCCAGGCCAGAGTCAACTTCCCCAAGCAGTCAGCACAGGTGAGCTGAGTTAGCCTGGGCTGTTTTCCACACCACCTGACATCACTTCCCTATAAAAGGGGCTGGTTGGGAAAGGTTATGGCTTTGGTGCTTTTAGGCCTGGCTGTTGGGCAGCACTTTGTAATTGTTGAGTTGGTGAGGTACTCTGTGTTAGTGTAAGTGTAATTGGCTGTTATTGTTCTATGTTCACAGTGATTTGGTCAGAAAACTGTCTTTAACTCAACCCATAGAGGCTCTGTCTCTTTCTTCTCTGGGACTGAGTGAACAGTATGTGGTGCTCAGCCACTGGTTGGGGCTGAATGATCACAGTCCTTTTTGGTGCCCAATGTGGGGCTTGAGGTGTTGGGATAATGGTAGGATCTAACCCAATTGTGTTAAGAAGCTGTGATAAAATGTTTATCATGTTATTTGAAGAGGTGATGGTAACAATGATGTTTTGCCTGTTGCCCTGGCTTTGGTATATGAACCCACACCCCCTTTATGCAATCCCTGCCTAGCTGTTTATCACCTTGGGGAGGGGAGTCAGGTTCCTAATTCTGTTGTACTGTGTGATACTGATTTATGACAAGATATCATCTGTGTTGGTCGGTATCTATATGTGGCATTTCTGTCACTTCCAACTATTGGGCAACATACCTTAGCATTATTTAATAATGACACTCAATTTATGGGGAAGATGGGGGGATGCTTTCTCCTCCCCTTTTCCCTTCAGGCTTGTTACAACAGCCTTTGAGAACTTTGATTATCCCAGGAAAGTTCAGACTAGTGTGTGGCTGTTGTTCATTCTCCTGAAAGTTCAAGTTTTAAGCGTTATGAGAAATTGTTTTAACAATATTGCCAGGAGATTTTCCCTGGGCCTGAAGTTTCAGGGGTGGCATGGTGTATGGGAGGGTATGAGCAAATACCACTACAGACAAGAAAAATGAATCCATATGCTCTGTGGCTACCCAAACCTCAGAAACCAACACTGTAGCTGAGCCAGAAAGAACCCCTATAACAAGCACTGGAGCTACTCAGACATCAGAGTGTGCAACTGCTCCAATTCCCACAAGCACTGTGGCTACTCCATCTTCAGAGACTGCAGCTCCTCCAACCCCCACAGCAGGCAAACACTGCAGCTGCTCAAAGCTCAGAGGCTGACCATGTAGTTTGGTCAGGAAGCCAACTGGTACCAGTATCAGTCACCCCTATACAGAAGAAGAAATCAGTCCACACTGTGAAAGATGATGATGAACCAGGACCATCATGAGAACCTGAAGAAGAGGCAGTACCAGAGGTTATAACCTGATCCCTGTCCTCAAGTGAGCTGAGAGATGAGAAAATATTTCAGCCGCCTCCCAGGGGAGCACATCATCACCTGGCTACTCCAATGCTGGGACAATGGGGCCAGCAACCTGGAATTAGAAGGCAGGGAGGCCAAGCAGCTGGGATCCCTGTCTTCTCTAGACAGGGATCTTTCTCTAGGAGGCATTGACAAAGCAATTGGAAAGGAGTCCCAAGCCCTCAGCCTCTATCAAGTGTGAGGGAAAGGTACCTGTTCACTGAAGATGTCATGTGTCTGCCAGGCAAGTGGACAACCATGGAGTGGGGTATTCAGTATCTGAGTGAGTTAGCTGTGTGTTCCAGAAAGAGCTAATAAAAAGTACACCCCACAAGGCACCTATCTGTACAACTATGGCAAAGACATGAGGAGGTGGGATGGGAAACCCACCTTGGTCCTCCGAGTGAACGAGCTGCAAGGAAAAACAGTTACAAAAAGAGATTCCCCCAAGAAGAATGCTGGGCCAGTTTCTAGTAGAAAGCCCACCAGACTGTGTGATTGTCATTGTACCTGTGATCCTCTTGAAGGGAGTTCTAAGTCTTTTTTTTGCAACAAGTGAACACAGTGAGCGGGGCCCTGCCTCCAGCCAGGTGGAGGAAAGGGATAATCAGGTCTATTGGCCTGTGTGGATCCAATGGCCTGGCGTATCAGATCCACAAGAGTAGCAAGCATTAGTAGACACTGGTGCCCAGTGTACCTTAATACCATGGAACTATGAAGGGTCTGAGCCCAACTGCATTTCCAGAGTGACAGGGGGATCCCAGCAGTTGACTCTACTGGAAGCTGAAGTGAGTCTAACTGGGAATGACTGGGAAAAGCAACCCGCTGTGACTGGCCCAGAGGCTCTGTGCATCCGGGGCAGACTTCCTCTGGAGAAGGTATTTCAAAAACCCAAAAGGGTACTGGTGGGCTTTTGGGATAGCTGCCTTAGAGACAGAATAAGCTGAACAGCTGTCTCTTCTGCTTGGACTGTCAGAAGACCCTTCTGTTGTGGGGCTGCTAAAGGTTGAAGAACAGTGGGTACCAATTGCTACCATGATGGTGCACAGAAGACAATACCACCCCAACAGAGACTCCATGCTTCCCATTCATAAACTGATTCATCAACTGGAGAGTCAGGGAGTGATTGGTAGAACCTGCTCACCCTTCAACAGTCCAATATGGCCAGTGCAAAAGTCCAATGGAGAGTGGAGGCTGACAGTGGACTATCATGGCCTGAATGAAGTCACACCGCCTGAGTGCTGCAGTGCCGGATATGTTGGAACTCCAGTATGAACTGGAGTCAAAAGCAGCCAAGTGGTATGCCACAACTGACATTGCAAATGCTTTCTTCTCAATTCCTTTGGCAGCAGAGTGCAGGCCACAGTTTGCTTTCATTTGGAAGGGAATGCAGTACACTTGGAATGGACTGCCCCAGGGGTGGAAACACAGCCCCACCATCTGTCATGGGCTCATCCAGCCTGCATTAGAACAGGGAGAAGCCCCAGAGCAACTGCAGTATATTGATGACATCATCATGTGGGGCAGCACAGCAGAGGAAGTTTTTGAGAAAGGGAAGAAAATAATCCAGATTCTGCTTCTTCCTTCTCAGGAAATCCATTTTTTTGGGAATAAAATGGCAGAAGGGGCATCATCAGACCCCCATGTGCTTTATCAATAAAATAGCAGCTATGTCTCCACCAACCAACAAAAAGGAGAGAGATACAAGCTTTCATAGGCTCTGTGGGTTACTGGCAAATGCATATCCCAAACTACAGTCTCATTGTGAGCCCTCTCTACTATGTCACCCAGAAGAACAATTTCCAATGGGGCCCTGAGCAGCGACAAGCCTTTGAACAGATCAAACAGGAGATAGTCCATGCAGTAGCCCTTGGGCCTGTCCAGACAGGGCCAGATGTAAAGAATGTGCTCTACACCACAGCCAGGGAGAATGGCCCTACCTGGAGTCTCTGGCAGAAAACACCAGGGGAGACTTGAGGCCGACCACTAGGGTTTGGATTCAGGGCTACAAAGGATCTGAGGCCAATTACACTCCAACAGAAAAGGAAATACTGGCAGTGTATGAAGGTGTTTGAGCTGCTTTAGAAGTGATTGGAACTGAAGCCCAGCTCCTCCTGGCACCTCGACTGCCGGTGCTGGGCTGGATGTTCAAAGGAAAGGCCCCTTCTACACACAATGCTGCCGGTGCTATGTGGAGCAAATGGACTGCCCTTATTGTGCAGCAGGCTCAAATTAGAAACCCAAATCATCCAGGAATCTTGGAAGTGATCATAAACTGGCCAGAAGGCAAAGATTTTGGGATATCACCAGAGGAGGAGGTGATATGTGCTGAAGAGTCCCCACTAAATAGAGAACTGCCAGAAAATGAGAAAAAAATATTCTCTTTTCACTGATGGGTCCTGTTCCATTGTTGTTAAACCTAAGAGGTGGAAGGCTGCTGGATGGAGTCTTACACAACAATTTGCAGAAGCTGCTGAAGGAGAAGGCAAATCCAGCCAGTTTGCAGAGGTAAAAGCCATCCAGCTGGCTTTAAACATTGTCAAACAGGAAACAGGAGGTGTGGGTTGGATTGGATGTGGGTATTGACCTTTTACCATGGCTGTGGGCTTAACTATAATGAATCATTTGGAGATGGGTAGAGTCCACTTGATCACAATTATATAAAAATGTTCAAAACCAGTATGATTTTTGTCATCATATTTCTTGTTAGTAAAGATTTCCCTTAATCTTCCTTTTAAATTCTCACTTGAATTTTTCACATCTATATTTATCACATTAGTTTTACAGAAGGATTCAAAGATTTAATTCTTTCAGTTTTTTTATTTAATCAATTGACAATCTAGTTTCCTCTCTCTGACTTCTTTCTGATCTTACTATATTTCTGTAATTCTCACATGATATTTGATACAATTTGATTTTACTACTTAAGCAAAAGGCTTTGTCTTTAGGTTTCTACTGTTTGGTAATAGACAATTAAATGTTTTTAATTTCTCAGATGTCCTAGTGAGAATTCTAAGGCAACTGTAGAGAAAGTTAGCTTCAAATGTATTCAGTGAAAAAAAAAAATCCATGTTTTGCCTTTAATGTATAGGAAAAAGACATTTGTTCAGCTCAAAGAAAATTATTTCCCAAAAGGCAGTTGGTTAACTCATTACATTTATTATAAAGTACATTTTGAATGGAGAAAAGAAACAACCATACTCTCCTGGCTTTTGAAGCTATTTCTTTGGAATTAGACAGTTTCTAGTATCAGAATGATTCAAACTTGTTACTGAGTTTACATTGCTCTGTGAAACTCCATCTTTAAAGCAAGCTATTTAAAACAATAGATGATCATTTTAATAGAGCTTGTAAATAATGATGATAACAGAGCTTGTGCAGTTTAACTATTTTGATAATATAGTTATCATCAATGAGTGAAATCAACTTTTGGGTATTGAAGGAAAATGGATTTGGGAACTGATCTGAAAAATAACTTTTACATCTAGCAACTTCTATAAGGCATGGGATCTTACGGTTATACTACATAAAGATAACTCACTTTTTTAGAAGTCACTAGATGTTTCTTTTGTTTGTAATTTTACTAAATGTGAAAGCTGTTGATCACAATTGCAAAGTTGTTACTCATTGTAGTAAAAATACCTTGCATTAAATGGAACAAACAAGGATTATCTCTTAATTATATAACATATTTGAGCATTTGCCTGGCATACAAGAGATGATATATTTTGCATAGACAATAAGGCAGGTAATGAGTTTGAAGTCCTACTGGAAGGAAAAAGGGACAGCAAAAGGAAATTCTAATTCAGTGTTCAGGTATCATACAGAACTCATGAAGACTTAAGGACAAAAACCCCAAATACTAAATCTTACAAATTTCCCCAGTCATTGAACCAATAGGTGCATTTATTTTTTTTCCCTGACAGAAACACCACCTCCGGGGTATATCAGTGAAGATGGAGAAACCAGTGACCAGCAGTTGAACCAAAGCATGGATACAGGTAACATTCATTTTTCACTGCTTTCCAGATTTGGGATTACAAATTGTGATCCCTCTGCATAGTGGCATTAATTCAGCCCAAACAATGCTGGCAGTAGTCCTCTGTACAACCTGGTGTTTTTAGTTTAAAATATCACTTTCAGTCTTTTGTGAAGAAAATATATTTCTTTTCTAGGGCAATGCGTTTAAAACATTTTGTACCATATTTCAGTATACTTCATTTGTTTCGTAACAAAAACATACAGGTCTAATTAAATCTTCATCAGAAAGCCTTAAAATAGATTTTAATAGCTGACTGGTTTTAAACTACCCCTAATTTTACCTTCTGGAAATAGGTTCACTGAAGAAAAATGGCTGTTGGCCTAAAGCTACAGAAATGCTCCATTTTGAGAACCTGTCTCTGAACTCTGACAATCTTATCACTTCTGCCATATTTCAAATTAATTCTTGTATGGAAGGCTCTATTGAAAGAACAGTAGAAACATTAAGCATTTGTGCCTTTGTATGAAAGAGTCTGATGCTGTGAAAAGTCAAAATCAAAACTCACTAGCCTCAATGACTATTAAGCAGGTATTTACTGCAGCGCCAGGTACACAGTGCATTGCTCCTAATGTGTGCACTGTTCAAGACAGAGCTTTCTAATTTTATACAAACTAGTTTTACATATTCATTATATTTCTAAGAAAAGGCAGGGTTACACAAGTCATTTACAGTAAGTCATTTGCATGGACTCCCCCCAAATAGAGCATGCCCAATAACACTCAGGTGGTCTTCTGGTGGTTGTCAGGGATGAAGGCTGGATGTCTTCCTCTTGGTGAACTTTTTACCTCTTCTTTCAGTGAATGCTCTTTATGCTTTTCTTCATGGTCTGTAAGCATAACCCTGTTTAACTATTTTCAACTTCAAGCAGGAAAATAAACAATTCCAACACATTACCCTTCCTTTGACCGGTTACTAACTTACAATAGAGTCATGAGAGACATTATGCTCTTCTACAAAATTATGTTAACTTGTTACTTCCTTATCTCTAAGGTTGTTCCACTTCTGCGGTTCAACTATGCAGCTCTTTTTATTAAAATAACTCTAACTCTAAGGTTATATAAAAATCACTTAATTTTATGCCAATTTCTTTATCTCGAGTTTCTAGATAATCTGGTTGGCCTTACTTGGACAAAGCACAGTTAATGTGGTGAAGAACCTCCCACTATGTGCTGGTTGGATGTTAGTGACCTTTTTTAGTTAATACGCGTAAACTGCACTAGTTTCTGTAAGAACTGCAATATTTAAAAGCCTGACATCAGCAGTCTTTATAGGACTGTTTCTGTGCAAAGCCTCTCTGTATTTTAATGTAAAACTGTATCTAGATAATGGTCTACCTCCTCATCTGAAATAATAAGAATCATTTGCTCTAATACCATCTGTATTACTTCAACAGGATCTCCAGCAGAACTGTCTCCTAGTACTCTCTCCCCAGTTAATCATAGCTTGGGTAAGCTGGAAATACTTTTTAAAGTACATTTTAATTTGTATTGTAATTATATATATAAAGAAGAGTCATCACACATAGAGAAACAATTCAAAGTAAGAGCTGTATTAGGAGACCACCGAGTTGACTTCCTGACAATTAACATAATAGGGCTGGGTTAATAACTTGTTAATAACTACTCCATTTCTGTAATTGTTGAGCTTCTAGCAAAGAGAAAGAATAATATATTTGTGCATGCAGGAATAACATTTACAGTATAAATAAAGGACATTAGCATATCCATAGTGCTGCCCAGACTTACTGTCTCCCTTGTACGTGCTCTGCTGCTCTTCTCATGTCCTGTTTCACCAGTGACCACAACACAATTGTTGCACCAGTGACCACAACACAATTGTTGCTCCCACCTTAGTTGCCCACCTGCTTTGATCAGGTGCCACTGCTGTGTGTCTATATAAACGCCTGTCATGGTTCAGCTCTAGGCAGCAGCTGAGCACCATACACCAGTCACTCACCCCTCCCACAGGGGGGAAAACAGACAAAGCCCCACAGGTTGGGATAAGGACAGTTACTGACACAGCACAGTGAGAAGGGAACAACAACAGAGCCCAGAGAGAATACACACATGGTGATAAGACAGAGCACTTCTCATCCACCAACCACACCACACTCAGACTGGACACACCCCTCCCCAACCAGCCCCTTTTATGGGGGGCATGATGTCACCTGAAGTGGAAAACAGCCAGGGCCAGCTCTGCTCACCTGCGCTGGCTCCTTGAGAAAGTTAACTCTGTCCTGGCTGGAACCAGTACAATGCCTCAGAAGATCAAATTCCCTTGGTTTTGTTTAAGGAATGATGACAGGATGTGACAGGAAAAAGCTATTCAGAATGCTGAGTAAGTAATTAGGGTAGGTAAAAAGGGAAAGCGGGAAAAGCTGAAGGTGCACAGGGAAGATACTGAACTCTAGTAGGGGAGAGCAAAAGGAGCTTAGAGTTGCTGCCTTTATTTAAAGAGACAGTATAAGATAGAGTGTAATACAAGGGAACATAATTTTCATATTAATATTTTTTCCTTTGTGTGGTTCAGTGTTTGAAAATTTAATCTTTTCTTTAATGTTGCCAAAATGTTTGCAAGTTACAGAAAGGCAGAATTATTTTCAGCCTCAAATTCTGTGTTAAGTTTATTTTTTAATATTGTTTTTTAGACTTGCAACCAGTTACTTACTCTGAGCCTGCATTTTGGTGTTCAATAGCATATTATGAATTGAATCAAAGAGTGGGAGAAACCTTTCATGCATCGCAGCCTTCCCTGACTGTAGACGGCTTTACAGATCCATCAAATTCAGAAAGATTTTGTCTCGGTCTGCTTTCCAATGTAAACAGAAATGCTACAGTGGAAATGACAAGGCGACACATAGGTAAAAATCACTGATCTTTTAAATATTTAATTTCATTTTAGCCATTGAATTATCTGAAATGATCAAAGTAGGATGCGCAGATCTGTGTACATTGAACTTCTCTCTTGAGGCTTATCAAGAAGAGCTCGGTCTCTCTTAGCAAAGGAGAGAAATGGAAAGACACGGAGGTCACCACTTCTGAAATCAGGGAGAAATGTAGCGGGTTCTGCTACCACAGCCAGTTGCAGTTGGGAAGAGATGTAGTGATGGCTGGAGCTGAAAGGGGGTGCCTTTCTTCAATCACAGAATCATAGAATGCATTAGGTTGGAAGAGACCTTTAAAGGCCATCTAGTTCCAACCCCCTGCCATGGGCCTAAAGCCTCATCCAACCTGGCCTTAAACACTTCCAGGGATGGAGCCTCCACAACCTCTCTGGGCAACCAGTTCCAGTGTCTCACCACCCTCATAGTGAAGAAATTCTTCCTAATTCCTAATCTAAATCTACCCTGCTCTAGTTTAAAACCATCACCCCTCCTCCTTTCGCTACACGCCCTTGAAAACAGTCCTTCCTCAGCTTTACTGTTGGTCCCCCTCAAGTACTGGAAGGCCACTATAAGGTCTCCCTGGGGCCTTAACAACCCCAACTCTCTCAGCCTCTCTTTGTAGAAGAGGTGCTCCAGCCCCCTGATTATCTTATTGGCCCTCCTCGGGACCTGCTCCAAGAGGTCCACGTCTTTCTTATGTTGAGGGCTCCAGAGCTGGACACAGTATTCCAGGTGAGGTCTCACCAGAGCAGAGTAGAGGGGCAGAATCACTTCTCAATATGCTGGCTGCACTTCTTTTGACCCAAGCTTGGATGCAATTGACCTTCTGGGCTGTGAGTGTACATTGTTGGCTCATGTCCAGCTTTTCATCCATCAGTATCCCCAAGTCCTTTTCTGCAGGGCTGCTCTCTATCACATCATCCTCCAGCCTGTATTGATCCAAGAGCAGGACCTTGCACCTGTCCTTGTTGACCCTCATGAGACTTGCATGGGCCCACCTCTCTAGCTGGTCCAGGTCCCTCTGGATGACATCCTGTCCCTCTGGCATGTTGACTGCACCACTCAGCTTGGTGTCATCCGCAAACTTGCTGAGGGTGCACTCGATCTCACTGTTTATGTCATTGATGAAGATATTAAACAACACTGGTCCCAGTATGGATCCTTGAGGGACACCACTTGTCACTCCTCTGCATCTGGACATCAAGCTATTGACCACTAACCTTAGCCTTCTCAAACAAAGTACTCCCTTGTTTCTTAATCTGTTTGGGTTATATCATGACTAGAGTTCCTTTGAATTTCACTACAGGAAGGGGAGTACGTCTCTATTACATTGGTGGAGAAGTTTTTGCTGAGTGCCTAAGCGATAGCGCAATTTTTGTTCAGAGCCCCAACTGTAATCAAAGATATGGCTGGCATCCTGCAACTGTGTGCAAAATTCCACCAGGTTAGTAGCCTACCATAGGTCTCATACAAAAATATCTAGTGAATGTATATGTAGCAAACAAGTATTAATTGATTGTACCCTTTTTCCTTTTTTTTTTCCTTTATAGGATGCAATCTAAAAATCTTTAATAACCAAGAATTTGCTGCTCTTCTGGCTCAATCTGTGAATCAGGGCTTTGAAGCTGTTTATCAGCTTACTAGAATGTGTACCATAAGAATGAGTTTTGTTAAAGGATGGGGAGCTGAATATAGGTAAGAAAAAAACCCTGCTTTTAAATTTAGAATCAGTTTCTTCTTTCACTAATACACTATTTCTGTCTTGCTTGAAAGCCATACAGACAAGCTGCTTACTGTTATTTTAGTTATACTGTCTGCAAGTTGAACCCATATTTTGCTTTTTCTCCCCCTCATCTTTGGATCTCCTAAATTATGTAAACTGATTTTAGTATTGCATTGAAGTCAGCTGTTAATCAAAGAATATTGTCAAAGTTCTGCTTCGTTGCTTGGTCCTGCTTGCTTATTGTGGTGAAATCACGGGCAAGATCTAGAAGTTTCTCAGTTTTTCTTGTGAGTTTATTTGTTATTAGTTAGATGTACAGTCATTTTGGTCTCTGTCCTGTTCTATCTGGAGTATAATGAGTTTGTTAGGTTGTGGTGCATGATGCACTTGGAGTGCATTCTGCAGAATAAAACAGCTGGAGAACATGCACAAAGGATGGCTGATATTTTGGAACTTGTAGCAGAAAAAGCTTTGCAGGAGTAGGATGACTGTTTATGTAGTAAAACTGCTAAAAACAGGCTTTTGAGGGGAAAAAAAAATAGGGGTTTATCTGCCTTTGAATACATGCCAATTGTATCTCTACTACCACAAACTAAGAACTATAAAAACAGGCAATTTCCTCAACTAATGTAGTGTGGGAATTTGGAAAGAAAAGGAATTGACTTATAACTGAGCAGTATTAAAGATTTTATTATTTTGGAGAGCTAGAGATGTGGTTTTAAACAAATCCCTTAAACCTCTCTAGAAATTTTCCACTGGATGAATGAAGTCTGACATATCAATACTATATTGCAATACATAATAACTTTTTAAAATCCGTATAATTTCTGAAGTTGAATAATGCCATATAGATTCCACTCTAAATTCTGGTGGTTTGATTTTTACCTGCTCTTGACATATATACATGTAAATAGCAGCATCAGTACATGGGGGAGGCTTCTTGACTAAATGAAGCCAATTTTGTAAAAGCCTAATTAGATGAAATGAGATATTTGACTAATGGAATAAATTGATACCTCTTTGTTAGCAAGGGGTACACAAGAAAGAATCTGGCTCAAGCTTAAAGAACTGATAGATTTGGCTCAAAAGAAGTACGTATACACTTCTGCATAATTAAATACAACATTCAAATCAGAACAGAAGAAAGACTTCATCAGATTATATGGAAACAACTTGAAGTGAATGGAGTGTAAGTGCTGGGTTAAAACAGTGGGGAGGCTTTTGATAAAGTTATTTCTAAGGAGGGAGAATGTTGGTTGTTAGTAGTCTATAAAACCTTCAGAGATCATAGGGTTGAAAAAGCTCCAATGAAAACACCACCAGAACAGTACAGAAACTGATTATTGACATAATGCTGAACCATTTCCTTTGCATCTATGTTTAAGATGGTGCTAATAAATTATTGATGCACAAAACTTGCACAGGATGTGATTAAAGCAAGAAGATGTTGCTCCTGCAAACATTCAAAACCTTGAATGCAAATGAATGTAGTCTGAATTGTCAAAATAGACTAGGAAGCACTGTAAAATCCATCATTCTTGTTAAAACTTCCATGTTTCATTATTATGTCAAAAACATTTCTCATATACAGGCTTTGACAAAGCCAAAGCGTTACTTATATTTTAGCCATATGGCATATGTGAATAAACATGCAGATATGGAAAGGTGCTAGGTTTCATAAACTTGGTAGACAAAATAGCTTGTAGATTTTTGCTCAATACACGTTGGGTTGGATTGAGGATGATGGTAGCAGTTCAGCAGTCAGGTGCTCACATTAACACAGGAACTATCCAGGTCTAGGATCATCTTCTGAAGAAAGTTAAGCAGAGATAATTGCTGCAAAGAGACTTAGTGATACATGTACTGGAAATCCATGGGTAGAAGCAGCTGAGCTTTCCCTTTGAGATGGCTGTCACTGTTTTATGATCTTTTACCCATGTAGTAAAAAGCTAGGGCTGCTGAACATAACCAGTTATAATATTTTGAGGAAGTGTGTTGTAGAGCACATTGTAAGGGAGTTGACAGTGGTGAAATAATGAGCTTCCTTCTTTGGGAGAGGATTTGAGACTAAATGGAATTTTATTTCCTGTGGTTTAAATTATACTTTTATTTGATCACTTTGGTTTTTTATAGGCATTCAGGGCTAAGATAACAATTTATTAGAGTGCTAAGAGAGCATAGACTCCAGCCTCTTCTCTTTTTCTCTGTGAAACCACAGACAGCTTTTGAAATCTATCCTCTCATTGGCTTAATCTTTCTGTCTTTTCAGTCCCTCTGTATAAACAGATTTCCTTAAAGTGAAGGGTTGCAGTGCCAGCAGTACCCCAGAAGGGGCTGGGTTTGTGTTTTCCTAATCTGCTGTCTTTGAATCTTAATGCCTCCTTGCTTTGACATTGAGATAGCTAGAATTACTAGGAAAAACTAGCTTAGCAACACTTGTCGTGGTCTAGTTTGGGAAAACTCCCATGGCTGGAGTGGGTACAGTGAAATAACATGATTTCTTGAAGAGTATGTTCCATACTGATTTCTTTACTTTGAAGATGAGAAGGAAGATTTTTTGAATAACAGGTCTCTGAAACAAACAGTGGCTAAGCACCACATGCTGCTCACTCACTCCTGGAGAAGAAAGAGACAGAGCCTCTGTGGGTTGGGATAAGGACAGTTTACTGACAAGAACACAGTGAAAGTAGAACAATAACAGCTAATTACACTCACACCTGGTGATAATACAGAGTACCTTATTGACCTGACAATTACAGAATGCACCAAGACTCAAGGACCAAAGTGAAGTCCCAGCTGCACTCAGACTGCCCTGGAGGCACCCAGGAGTGCCCCTTCCCAACCAGCCCCTTTTATGGGGGGGAGTGATGTCAGGTGGTGTGGAAAACAGCCTGGGCTAACTCGGTTCCCCTGTACTGACTGTTTGAGGAGGTTAATTCTGGCCTGGAAAGAACCAGGACGCATGGGAGAGTGAAACTTTTACAGTTGTTAATACTTCAGCTTTACTGAAGTTTTCTTATGGTGTTTAATTAAGGGCTTCTATTATGGAAAATTATCGTCAAGTTTATATAGAAGACAAGGGAAACACATTTTCTGTTTAAGTGCTGTGTTTGGGAGTTAGGCTGAGAGCAGTGCTGATAACACCCTGATGTTTTGGGTTGTTGCCAAGCAGTTAGGGACTCTTCAGCTTCTCATCCTGCCCTGCTAAGAAGAAGGTGGGGGGCACCCAGGAAGCTGGGAGGGGAAACAGCCAGGACAGGTGACCCAAACTGGCCAAAGAGGATATTCCATTCAATTACGTCATGCTCAGCATATAGGGGGGCTAGTGAGAGGGAGGAGAACAAGTCTCCAGGACATGTGGCTTGAGCATGGTCCGGCTTTGGGGCAGCTCTGAGCTGTACAGCCTGAGTTGTGCAGTTTGAAAAACTGCATTTGTGTATTACCAGCTTTGTATATTTTGTTATTATTGTTATTTCTTGCTCCCTTTACTGTCCCAGTAAAATATCCTTATCCCAACCCACAAGGTTTGCCTTTGTCTTTCCATATTCTTTTTCTGCCCACCCCCCCATGGGGGGAAGCAAGCAAGTGACTGCGTGGTGCTCAGCAGCCAGCTTGGGCTAAGCTATGACAGTCCCTGACAAACACCTAGCAATTTCCTTATACGTTTATCTTGTCAGTTGTTCCAAAAAGCCAAACCTTACTATTGATGCACAGAAACTGACTTCACAACTCACAAAGAGTTATAAAGAAGGTATGTTTATTTGGCGCTGGGCACACAGGGGATCACTCCTCCACAGACCTGCACACCAAACACAGAAATTCACCTTAACTATATACAGTAGAATGTTACATATTCATGGTATTTCGCAATACACCTATACATATGCATAACCTGTCCCTGCTTCGTATTAAAATTAGTCCCATGAAGTCATCTCCACAAACTCCTCCCAATTGCACCTGCGTACTGTCTCCTGGTGGTGGTCATCGGGGGTCTCAGGATGAAGGCTCAAAGTCTTCATCAGGTTGAACTTTTCACCTCCTCCCCCTGGCACATGCGTAGTTGTGATTGTTCCAGATGGGCACAATTATCCTTGGGATGTTTCCTTCTTATCTATCCCAGGTGCCACCTTCCTTGGCACGCTTCCTCCTTATCAGTCCTGGGTCTGCTTTAAATTCTTTCAAGAACACTAATTACTCAAGACCAACTATACTAGAAATGAGTTGTTCAAACAAGACATTGTTTATGCAAGGTCATCTCTGACATACTCACTATGGCACTTCATCCAGTTAGCAAGCCCCCTTAACAAGCATCTTGTTAGCAAGTGCCCTTTAACCCTTTGCAAGCATCTTGTTAGCAAGCCCCCTGTATCACTATTGTGATAGTGAAGCAAATGCTGCAGTTCCTATTTTATTCATCAGAGCACAATATATCCCAGTGCATTATGGATAAACATGTAATTATTAATGTTTCTTATACATGCAGAGTGGTTTGGGTTTTGTTTTTTCTTCCAAGACTGTCTGAAAAAAGCTTAGTAGCAGTTATGGTAATGGTTGCGGATTTTTATCTTTCTGTGTAATAGATATGGATGGAAACATATTTGATCATACAATAGAGAACTTTATGGCAGACAAAGTTTCTTTCTGACTTTCCTATTATTCCTTTTTTTCTAGGCGGCAAACAGTAACAAGCACTCCTTGCTGGATTGAGCTTCATCTGAATGGACCTTTACAATGGTTGGACAAAGTACTGACTCAGATGGGCTCCCCTTCAGTACGCTGCTCCAGCATGTCGTAAAACTCCTTCCTCCATTATCAGTGGGCTAAACTTCAAGTCCAGTCAACAGACTTATTATAACAGCTTGTCTCTCTTAGTATTTGTGTGTGGCCCCCATGAACTGTTTACTATCCAAAAAGGTTTGGTTTTTTTAAAAAGAAGGAAAAAAAGAAGAGAAAAACGGCACTTGAGGTCTCATCAATTAAAGCACCTTGTGGCTTCTGTTTCCTATACTCTGATACTAGATGAAAATTTAGTGTATAGAAATTACTTCTTCAGAAAGAGACAGTTCTAAAGACTCTTAAATGGTGGTTTTATTTGGTATATAATTGAGTGTCCTAATGGTTTATTAATAACATGAATAGCTAAGTATATGTACAGGTAATGTATCATGATCTCAGATATCACAGTATTGTGCTATTCTACATTTTATTTCCCATAAGTAGTTGTTTAGTTTTTTGATTGGGGCAAATATCTCGTAAAATTCTAAGACTCTACTCCTTTATTATTTTATATTTTTTATATAAGCAGGTTTTCAAGTTGTCTGAAACATAAAAAGCAGACTTTCCTTGTAGAAAAGCTTAACTTTTTGCTGCCGCCTTAAGGAAAAAAAAATCCCTCCATTGGAAGGAAAAAAATGTCTTGAGGTTCATCTTTGAAATCTTAAGACACTTTATATGCTTAATGGGGCCTAAAATGAATTCATATTATAAATTCCAAGCACCCATCAAACTAGGATTCTAACTTTCCCTACCAATCTGAGTTGATGTCTCTGTTGTCAGTAGTTTTGCTGGCATTGATGTAATTTGGGACTGGGATTTTTTTGTACCTTGAATCATAAAAACTAGCATTTTTTTCTCATGGAATGAGAATTTACTTGTAGCATCAGATACTGGATTAAGTGCACAAGGTTATTGGCTTACCCCTTACATCTGGGATTTTTTTTTGTTAAACAAGTGTCGCTAAAAATCATTTGGTTTAGTTTTTGGAGCCAAGTACCTTGGAAAATCCTTTCCTATGGTGAACCTCTGTTGTATAGGTTTTTAATAGGTGCAGCTTCTTAACATATTTCAGTAACAAAATTTGAATTTCTGATCTGAGTGGCTTTGTATAGCTTCCTTACATACCAGATCATACACATTCATTATGTCATAATGGGCCTTGTTATTAACAAGTAGTTGCTTCTGCAAAGCCTCTAGGTTAGTGGTTGCTGAGGTATGACCAGCAAATGAGGACTTCTAGGTTCTATGTGACAGTGCATGTTATTGTGAACCTTTGGACACTGCAGCTGCACCATATTAAAAATATTCTGAAATACATTCTACAAATAAGTCTGGATTGGGAAACTGTATAGAAGGGTTAGTTATTCTGACTTGAACAATATACATCTTACTAACAATCTTGTGATCTAGCTGTCTGTCATTCTGTTATTGTGGCAGTAGCAGGATTGCCTTTATTTTTCCCATTGTTTCATCCATTACACTAGTACTGTACTTTGTAAGTACAGCTAGTGATAACTTAGCTCTGAGAACAAAAATGTGTCCAGTTTACAGTTTTTAATCAGTTGACTGAATTGATGATAGTGATGGATATTTTTATGTCATAATGATTAGGGCATAGAAGCAATACCAAAAATCAAGCATTGATAAAGTGGACCAGACACCTTTAAAAAATTGACAAAGCAGTTACCAGTTTGTGTTAGTTTTACCAGTAGACTAATGTATTGGTAGAACTTGTGAACCTAAGAAGTAAGCTTTATGCATGTTGCATTTTCCTAATATGTGAATATGCTAATAAAAGTTTTAATTCTCATGATGGTTGTTCTTTCTGTTAATTGCTATATATATTTTCTGTTGAAGGTTAGGAAACGAACAAATAGCACAAGTGTCCTGCATGTTGTGGATGGAAAGGTACAGTTTAGATGTTAAAAATCACTTCTTACACAGCTATCGTGGAGGTCCAGGATCTGTGTGTGTTGAATCATACAGGCTTCTATTCCAGATCGAGTTTATTAAAACAATTTCTTTTCCACAATCAAATTACATCCTACTAGCTCAGATGTTCATTTGTGAAACAGATAAGAACGACTTGTCTGGGTGAAAGACTCCATTGCATTTATGAGCAGGTTGCAACTTGAATCAACTGGGTGACCTAATTCTATAGTCTCCTTACTGTGGATTTCTGTATGTGTTCCTTCAGTTTTGGCACTATTACTTGCTTTGCCTTGAACATTGTCATAATCTTGACTGTATCCTTCTTTATTGCACACTTCCAAGTAGTGTACAAGGACACTAGAGATATTATCTCTGGATCTGTGGTGCTGCCTGTGGGCAAGTCCATCTCAGTTTGTGTAGAAGTAAATTTTTTTACTTCTGTTAGTACCACTAAACTACTCTCTTCTGCCATTACTACTGCTACTTTTCCAACAGATGTTGGGGTGGTTGAAATCCCCCAGCAGGATGAGAGCCTGGGAGCTCGATGCCTCCTGGAGCTGGAGCAAGAAGGCTTCATCAATAGGCTCCCCTTGATCAGGCAGCCTGTAGTAGACCCCAACCACAAGGCTCCCTTTGTTGTCATGATCCCTAATTCTTCCCCATAAGCTTTCAACCTGCTCATGACTATTCTTTAGGGATATGTCTTCACATTCTCTCCGTTTCTTAACATAGAGGGCAACACCTCCACACCTCCTCATATCTCTTCTGAACAGCTTGTAGCCATTGATAGCCACACTCCAATCATAAGATTCATCCCACCAAGTTTCAATAGTGGCCACATTGTTGTAGCTTCCCAGTAGCATGGTCACTTCCAGCTCCTTTTTGTTGTCCATACTGCATGTGGAAAATGCTGAATTGTTGCTTTTGCAGATTGAAATTTTGTATTGTATATTTTGTATAAAGCATACTGTTGCTAAAAGATAATCCTGGAAAGAGTTAAAACCGTGACTGAGGCCACGGGTTGGAACTCAAAAGAAATGTGGCTCAAAACTGACAGACAGTGTGGAGTCTTGATGCCATCTAAACAAAAGCCTGTATGAGCTTTTAAATTCCTTCAACCCTAGGCCCATGACAGTTACCGGGAAAGTTAAGATAAAATCAAGTACCTGCCAGTAAGCGATTATCCCAGACAAAAGAGATGTTTAAGTGTTAAAGGCTCATACATACTAACTTTTCTCACTAAGGGGAAGCAGGAATTTGCCGGACGTGCAATATGTATTCCATTATGTCATAAATGGGGTACTTTGGTTGAGCCAGTAAACTTTTGAAATTGTTAATCTATAGTTAAACGGTGGGAGGGATTTCGGACTGGAAAATGGTATAAAAATGCTACGTATTTTGACCAAAGGTGTGCCTACTTTTGGGTTACCCGCTCTTGCAAGAACGTATAATAAATTAATTACTGCTTCACTAACGTGTCTACCTCGAGTCCTTTTTAGGACCCTTTTTGCATTTCTAACAGTTTGGGGGCTCGTCCGGGATCAACATCATCGCCGTGTGGAGCTCCTGCCGCCGAAGGACGGGAAGACGCGTCCCGTTGATTTCAACGGTCTCGTGTATCGTCGACGGGAGTTCCAGCGGCCGACTGACTAGATCCCGAGACTAATTTTTGAGGTAGACCTAGTGAACCAGAGGGAAGGATAGTAGGCACCGCCATATCGACCAGGCAACTCCGTGCACGGACCAAGGTAAGAAAATCGGACGTTAAGTATTGCCTTGGTGGTCGGGACATTCGGGGAGACTTGTGTGTGTGTGAAAGAGACGTACAGTTAAGTACGAAGTGAGTGCAGAGCCCGGATCCGCGGTTCCGTTTTTCCACGAGGGAAGCGGCCGGAGAAGGGCGAAGCGAAAGGCGGATTTTGGTGTTAAAAAGTCTCCAAGGGACCGAATGGGAAATAAGGGTAGCCGGCTTAAAAGGAAAATAGGGGTTGGAGAGAGAACCCCTGGAAACATTCCTCCATACAGTCCCTTAGGGAGGATGTTGGTAAATTGGAAAGACATGTCTTGTTGGGGATACCTGTAAGTCGTGAGGAGACGTCCTACGCAAGGTAAAGAGCATTGGTGCTCGCCCCACGGGTGGATTCGAATCCGGGGAAGTACGTGAGAGCGTTTGGTGGTCTGGGTTTCTCACTATTTGGGATAGCGGAAGCAATGTGGGATAGATATCATTTATAACATTCTGCAGCCCACGGGAATGGAAATTTTCATCATTGTGGTTACGCTTTGTGCATGCAATGAGTTTTTGTGCCCGGTACCGTGTATTGGATGAGTACTTTGAGTGAGAGTTGTGAGTGAACAAGACGCGGTCTGACTGCAGGGTGAGTGCTGAGTCTCCACGAGGAGAGTGGCTGGAGATGGACACAGTGAATGGCAGATTTAAACTGTTTGTGTGAGTGAAATGAGTTTTAAACGAGTTGTTTTCTGGTGCTCTGTATACGGATCAAAGGATCTTTGTGTGTGTGTGTAAACCGTTGTGTGATTTGTATGTAAGCAGCAGGTTGTGGTGCAGTTTGGAAGCAATTTTTGGTGTGATGAATGGGAGGAAGGACCGGTCTGATTGGGATGGTGTTTTTGGTTTGGGACAGTTTAAGCGGATGGTGTGTGGAGATTTGAAAACTGAATTTAACTAAATAAATCGGTGGCGTATGGGAGGAGGACTCTTTGACAGCTTTCGGGGCTCCTGGTCAGGAGCAGGAATGGGCCTTTGCCCGTTTTGTGAACAGTGTGGTTTGTGTATGATGTTGCCCTTTGAGTTTTGTAACGTGAACTGTGTAACTACGATGTGACCTCCTGAGAGTGAATAGGGGAAATTTGGATACTCAAGCATGGTCCTCTCAGGATGTTTTGCCCCTGTGAATTCTGTACGTAAAGTGTGTAATTAATTATAGGATGGCCGCCCCTAAGGCAGCCAATATCTATAATAATGTCTCTTCGCTGGTCGGAGATATAGATAAGTTATACGATCTTCTTGAGATGCACTGATCTCGTCCCTCACCCCAGGGACAGGATTGGGTGAAAAACTGCTGTTTTCACTGAATTATCTGGGCTGGCTGAATCAGTGTCAAAAGGCTGTGTGTATTCAAGCCAGGTATGAGTGTTAGAGGCAGGCTGCTGCTCTGGGAGATCCGATCCGCCTTAAACCACTGATTAGGGGTCTCCCTGAAGCCTTGAAAAGCCTAAAGGAAAAGATTCTGCGAGCAATTGATCATAATACTCATTACCCCAACCAGCAGGAACAGCCTGTTTTAACATGGGGAGAACTATTACAAGAAATTGTTATTTATGGCACAAAGGTGGGATGCTTAGAAGAAGGTTTAAATTCGCAGGTCTGGATTTGCCAGGCTCGGTTTTTGTTTTGTTTTGGTTTTTTTTGAAGTATCCCCACCCCCCTCGGCAAACCGGTCCTCAGCACAATGGTCTGTGGAGAAAGGATACCTGCCCAGCGCTAAGTGGGCAATTCACAGATTATTCGCACATTGGTAAACTCGGTGGAGCGGCCAATTAGCAAGTTTATGGAATTTTCTGATACCACCAAAACACAGGAGGGGGAAGTCTTCTGTGCCTGTCAGTGAGTCCTTGCTCAGACCTGAGGAAGGACCTGATGGATTTAAACTAGAAAACGTGGGGGGAATTTCAGGCTGACCCACTCCCTTAGAATGGCCTGACCAGCATCCTAACCCACATGTTATGTGAACCGCTGATCCCAGGCGCAGACCTGTAAATTTCACAATTGATACGGGAGCTCAAATAAGTGTTATCAGCCAAAAGGTTAGGACTGACCCCTACCCAGGAGAAAATAAATGTAATAAGAGTAACTGGAGTCCCTGAAACCAGACCAATTAGTACTGTGTGTGTTTGGTCTCCAGGTGAAAACTCCGTATCTAAGATAAAGGTTGTCATTGGTCCATACTGAAATAATATACTAGGATTTGATGTCCTAGCAAAGTCTGGAAACTACCTAATGGAACAGTGTGGAGCTTTGGAGCCCCACTGTGTGAGGTTCGAGTGCTCGAGGAAGCTGTTAAGTCACCTCCTTCCAGAATAAGGAACATTAATCAATATCCTTTACCATCTACTGCTAAGGAGGGGATTATACAGAGGTGATCAAAGACTTAACCTATCCAGAGCTCCAGTGTGGTCAGTACACACAATAGACGGGAGGGGACGGCTGGCAGGGGTCAAACAGTAACACAGTGCCACTCAGCCGCTGGTGCTGACACTGCTGAACCAGTCGGCCAAACGCAAGCTAAATATGATGATTCCTCTTCGAGAGGAGGGTAAACATCAATCTGTGTTCACTTGGGAGGGAGTACAATATACCTTCAACCAACTTCCCCAAGGATGCAAACACTCCTGCCCCTGCCCATAGTGCACTGGCAAGAATATTGAAGAAAAACGGTATCCTAAAAGGTGAATGGCCCCAGATTTCTAACCAATTCACTGTTGAGCATGTATGTACGTTTGTGCAGTTCTCTTCTCTTTTAATCACAGGACTGCTCCAGTAAGGAAAAGAGAAGGGACAGCTGAGAAGAAGTGGGGTGGAGACCTCATAGGTATAAGTCTGAAATACGAACTGTACCTGGAAGAAGTTGAAGTACTGAAACCTGAAGCACAGGCTGGGAGTTTTGATTTTCTGGTCTTAGTTTTGTCTGTCTGTTTGTCTATTTGTTTCAATAAGAATGATTGTTTGTAACTCAAGTTGTAATAATAAGAGCTACGTCATGGCTGTAGTTGTAAAAAAAAAAAAACACAACCTAGTATATGGAATATACAGCCTCGAGCTTTTGAACATGTTGATGGTTCTCTGATTATAAATCACAATGTGATCTATATAATGATATAAGGTTTTGCTCATATGCTTAAGTTTTCTCATGTGATTACCTGTTTGCCTTTACCACGTACCCCTAACTCAAGGGACCCCTATAACAGCTCTCCCTGTGGACATGGGTAACAATTTAGATTGGCTCTGGAACCAGAATAAGTCAATAATTTGGGGAGATTTTTGAATGGAAGTGGCCATTTAATAATACATTAAATCAAACCTCCATTTGGAGCCTAAATTTTCTTATTTTCCCTTTGTTGGGACAATAAGACTTTGGGGTGCAGAGGCAAACAACTCTGATCCAGACACCCATAGGCAGATACACGAAATGAGAATAAGCCATACTGGGGAAAGCACTTGGTCCTGAGGTATGTGGAACCAGCAAACACACGGTGGTGTTCTGAATTTCCTTCAACACCCAGCAATTCATGTACATGGTTCATGTAATGCAAGGGCCACCTGTCAATTGTTTATGGTCTCAAGCCTGTGAGGAGGGGAGAAATGACAGGAGGGATTGCTACCCCTGGCGGCCTCGACACAGGGTGTCAACACAGCTTTATGTGAAAACACCTGTGGAATTGCACAAACATTATAAATTGTACCACTAGTGAGAACCTAGAAAACAATTGTGGTTAATTCCTTCATTGCAGCATTTAGTCAATGCTGCCTGCTTGGGTCAAAATTACAGAAATGAGAGGGAATAGTAGCAGAAACTATAAAGATTTAGAATATACTAAGAAATCTTCCTGTCAGATCCCTCGATCTATGGGCGATTGTGATTATGATGATATAACTATTTGTGTTCCACATCAGTTAACTTGGATATGCTCAGATGGGACTATTACAGATAAGTTACTTGGGGAATGAAAGAATCATGAAGATTACCTAACAACTGGTCTGCCCAGACATGTGCATTATGTTTTACAGTTGTTAAATGGGACAGAAGGGACGATTTATACTGATTCAAGAAGTAAAGGACTCCTTGCACAAACTCCACCACTGGAATTTGCAGTCCATACTATCCAACCTGGAGAATGGGTTCTGATTAAGTCATGGAAGGAATCCAAGCTGCAACCTGAATGGGAAGGCCCTTTCCAGGTTCTACTGACAACCGAAACTGCTGTGAGAACTGCTGAGAAGGGTTGGACTCATTACACCCGGCTCAAAGGACCAGTGGAACATCCATCTGAGGACCAACGTTGGTGTATACAGCCCACCAAGAATCCTCTTCTCATCAAACTGAAGAAACAGTAACGTTAAAGACTTAAGTTAAAGACTATTTGTGATACTGTTTTTGTAATAGAGATTTTGGTTACCTATTGTGTTTGGAGAGGGGTAAAAGAGTTGAAGATGTTCAAAATAATGTTTATATGGTGCTTATACTTCACTATAATGAAAATAGGAATGTTGGGTCTTGCTAGAAAACCCCTTAATCAAATGAACTTACAATTCAGTATTCCAGAGGGGACCGGACTCCAGAGCATCATGTTTGATGCTTGTCAGATTTTGGATTGTGGGAGTTTAAAAAAAAAAAAACAACCACAGGGCACTGAGTAGTGCGGAAAAATATATGTGTCCTGAACCAGTACAAAGTCAGACACTTCATGGGGAGGGTTCTCCTTGCCCATCTTGGAGCAATGTTTGGTGGACTACTAAGGTTAATGGATGGACAACAGATGTGAATCAAGAAAGTTGGTATTGGAAACCCCTAAAACAAATGATAATAATATCAAAAGGACACACTACCCATAATTGTCAGGAAGGGGAGTGTAATGATACGGGCAGTGACACGGGTTAAGGGGCGGTAACGAGGCATGGGGCATATATAAGTTGTTGTTAAACCATAAATAAACGCCATTTGCAGCATCCTCATATTGGTGTCAGTGCTCTCTGGCCCGGGGACCGGGGTGTGTCTCCGTGCCACCTCAACCGAAGGAGGTCGATTGCCGGACGAAAGGCAACAAGTGGTGACCCCGACGTGATACTTTGAGGTGGCGGACCGCGGGCGGTCGTTCGAGGGATCTGGATCATGGAAAGTGTCGTAAGGGTGATGTGCACCGGTGCTCGGGAACGGGGGCTTTCTGTGAAAGCGAAAAAGGCACAGAGGTGCGCCGAGCGGCTCCTGAAAGATGGAGCGATTAGTTCAGCGGGAGATTTATTATCTCCTCAGAACTGGCCAGCTTGTACTGCTTGCCTAGCAGAGTACACGATGGCGAATAAGTCGGGGAAAGAGTTAGAAACGTGGGGGGTAATTCAAACTTTGTTAAAGCGGGTTAGGGAGGAGAGAGAGATCTGGCAGGCTGCCAGGGAGGCGCTCTTTAAAGGGGAAGCGGCAGCCGCTCAGACCGAAATAGAGGGGTCTGAAGTGTTTAGCGGGGGCTGTGATGCAGACCCCTTGCACGGGAGTGGGGAGGAGGAAACGGACGGGCAAAATACTGAGGATGTTTTGAGTGAGGGAGAAGAAAAGGCTCTTGGCGTGTACCCGGTACAGCCAGCAAAAAAGGGAGCTCCAGGGACTGCAGGAGCAACAGGCGTTACGCCTACTGCACCACCTAGTCCCGACATACCACCTCCACAGTATCCGTGGAACGAGCTGCGACAGGCGCACCAGGAGGGAGAACCGGGGGGTGCGGGCGGTCTCTCGGGGCCGGCCACATCGGCAGGCGCTAGGAAAAAACAAGCGGTGAAGGGGACAGAGCGGGGAGTCGCCTCAGAGAAAGCAACACTGCGGACAGGGGGTCCATTAATAGCTGATGATCCTCGCGACTGGTTGCCGGGTGCTTTTTTGCGTAAACCGCCTAGTCCGGAGGGGGCTGGGAGGCAAGAAATACAAACCGCGCCACAAAAAGATGGCGCCGCCCGGAAACGGCACGCCTCCGCCCCTTGTGAGATCCTGCCGGGGGTGGAGGAGGAGTCTGATGAGAGTGGGGAGGAGAAAGAGGCGGATACCGATGACGAGCTAGTGAGGGCGTTGCAAGAGGCGTGGCAGCCAGCGGAGACGAAAAGGCAGAAGAAATCGGAAGTGCCTCAGAGCAGCTCTGGCTCCTCTGAGGGGGCGTTGCAAGAGTTGTTCCACCTCCTACGAACCATTGAATTGCAGGTACAACAGCAAAAGCAGGCATTACAAGCACTAGATCAAAACCCCTCTCTCCAGTGCAGCAGATGTTCTACCTTTTTGTGTTCCAGGAACTGTTCAGCTCTTATTACTGCTGTTTGACACAGTGGACTCCTACTCTAAACAGTTTCTCATTTGTTTGCACTGTCAAATTAAATACATAACGTTGTGTTTTGGTTTCTGTCTCCCTTCAAAGTGATGATACATACCTATATATATTTCACAAACAAAAAAAAAAAAAAGTCAATTTCAGGTGTTAGTAAGAAATGAAGTTACAGGTACTAACTTGGGGAAGGAGATCTGCCTGTGTCATTACAGATATGGGAACCAAGTGGATAAAGCTGTGGATCCAGAAGAAATCGAGCCGCATGAACCAACTCGGGATCCTGATCACAGTAACTGAAGTCAAGTTTTGCAACTGCAGCCATGGTGGACTATCAGTTTTGCTGCAGGACATTTTGAACCATCTAACAGTTTTTGAAATATGCATGTGTGTTTGTGGTAAATGAAAATTAGGGAAATGATAACTGATGTTACCTGCACTCCTGACACTCCTGATTGGCAAAGCAAGCAAATACAATCACAAAGGTATTAAAGTACTTAGCTACAGAATTGTGCAGCACTTGAATTTTGTTGCTGTCTCATGATATGTGCTGCAGGAATCTGTCTGACCACTCAGCATTCAAAAATTTATAGATCAAACTCAAAACATATGACATGAGAATTTAATTCTCTGTATTGGACAATTGGTTTCATGAGTGGGAATTTCAGGATGGATGTTGTCAATGGTCAAATTTGGATTATTGAATATGGTAGTTATGGCACTTGTCTTACATTTACTGCCATGCTTGCTGAGCTTTCTGCAAAGGGCCCTTGCGGAGACCTCTAACAAGCAGATACTAAAAAGGAAAATTGTCTGGGAGGACAGCAGGCTTGCCGGCAGTCTGGCTCTCCTCACAAAGACACAAGGCCTGACAGTATCCTTGAATTCCCATGCAACAGGAAAATTACTCATGCTGAGAGATATTTGGTAATCACATTTTCAAAACATAGTGACCCTGAAGATAGAGGTACAGACTGCTGTAAACCAAGAAAGAGTTGTGAGAAGGTATTTGGAAGTAAGTGAACATGCCATGAACTATCAATAATAAGAGAGTTAAAAACACAGCAGGTGTGCAGATAACTTTTAGACATCAAAGGTAAACTAACAATGTTTAGCTATAAGAGATGCTTATCGAAACTCGTTATAATTACGAATTACTCACTTTGGTGTGAACAGTGTGTGTGGCCAATTAGCAGGTTTTAGCTTACCACGTTTTACAGTATGGCTTTTAGTTTACTGGATGGCCTTTAGATTTAGTTAAATAAGGACTTAGGTTTTTGTTAGTTAAAATTTTTGCCTTAGTGTTATTGTTGCTGTGTATGTCACCATGTTTCTCTTGCAGGATGGATTATGCTTTTGCAAAATCTTGCTCATCCATAAACAAGAAGGGGAAATTGTAGCAATGTTTGAGAGGAGTGGGTTCTATGGCCCACCCAGATTCATTTCTGACCCGCATATAATCAGGCCTAGGGAAGCTAGCAGAGACATCTTGGTAAGCAGCGACAGGAGAGTCCTTTATGCAATTTTGCGACCGTCTGCAGAATGCCTTAGAGGCAGCCAGTAACCTGCCAGCAGAGGCCAAAGCACCTATCATGCAGGATTGTATTAAACAACAATCCAATGAGCAGACCAAGGAACTGCTTAGAACCCTTCCTATTGGGGCAAGTGTCGGTCAGACGATCAGGTACATACTGGAGCAACAGAACAGCATTCCTCGGAATATGGTAGCACAGATACTACAGGCCGCTGTAGCTGCACAATCAGCTGTGAGGCCTAGGGATAAATGTTTTAGGTGTGGGAAATCAGGCCACGTAAGGGCGCAACCAGGACTTTGTTTGACAAATTTAGAGTAAGGGCCACTTCTTAGCTTCTAAACAGTGAATCTGCAATTTCACTTGTCTGGAAAACTGATGAGCCAGTTTGGGTAGAGCAGTGGCCCCTAACCAAAGAAACATTGTTAGCAGCACGGCAAATTATTCAACGGGAATTGAAACAAAGCCATTTAGAGGAAAGCTATAGCCCCTGGAATATGCCCATTTTTGTAGTCCAGAAGAAAGACAAGACAAAATTTTGCCTATTACATGATCTTAGAGCAGTTAACAAGTGTATGAACGATATGGGTGCCTTGCAACCTGGCCTTCCACTAGCAACAGCAATTCCAGAGAATTGGCCAGTGGTTGTAATGGGTATTAAAGATTGCTTTTTTTCAATTCCTTTGGCCCCACAGGACTGTGTCCGGTTTGCATTTACCGTTCCCTCAGTAAATTTAAGTGAGCCTGCTAAAAGATATCAATGGAGGGTGTTACCGCAGGGCATGAAAAATTCCCCGACCATCTGTCAGACAGTGGTGGCAAAAGTTTTGGAACCTGTGCGACAGAAATACCCCCAGGCCTTGATAATTCACTATATGGATGACCTGTTAGTGGCCACCGCGACACAACAGGACACTGACTTGGTAGAAAAGGAAGTTGTCCAACAATTGGGTAGTGCTGGGTTAGTCATTCAAGAGGCAAAAACGCAGCAAGGAGATGGCATAAATTATCTGGGAACACGAATCTCTCCTCAAACAGTGATCCCACAACCAGTAACCTTTAACTTAAAGGTTGCAACCTTACATGACATACAAAAGTTAGTGGGCGCTATACAATGGCTGCGCAACATGGTAGGCAGTAACAGTGGATACTTGCAGTGGAATCATTCTTGCGACACAACATAAGAAAGTTATGGCCCGTACAGCCCAGAATCATTGGACAACAGCAATAGCCTGGTTAGGCCTTCCGCACACAATCAAAACGGATAATGGCTCATGTTTTACAGCACAATCATCAAAAGACTGGACGGCCCAATGGAATATTCACCTACTCCAGGGCATCCCATACAACAGTCAGGACCAAGCCATCGTGGAGCAAGCTAATCAAACATTGAAAGATAAGATTAAAGTGCTTGGGGAGGGGGAAGGCTATACCCAGAGCATTCCCACGCATAAACATACTGAAATTCTAATGCGCGCGCTTTATGCACTCAACCACCACATCAGAGGGGACGAGAATAAAACAGCAGTTGAAAAACACTGGGCATTAAAGATGGTAGAAGAAGGACCTTTTGTCCTTCTTCGCGACCCTAACACAGGGACGTGGGACAAAGGATGGCAACTTGTAACACAAGGGAGAGGGTATGCGGCAGTAAAACGTAATGAGCACATTAAATGGGTACCAGCTCGCTGGGTTAGACCCGACCTAAATAAGTAGAGTTAGACTAATCACATTTCTGAGTTGTGTCTTAACAGGGTGCGACTATTCGTGGAGTACTCCGAGGGCTCTGATGATCAGTACGTCAGTGATGCTGATGAGGTGCCCTATGTGTGAGAATTGAGATCCGTGAATGCGGACTCAGTGTGAAACGTGTGGCATGATACCCTGGAGAAGACACTCACGAGCACGGTGTTGGTGTGAACCCTGCCTCCACAGAGAAAGAAGTATCGTCAATATAATAGCAATAACCGGTCACGAATGCCCAGAATCTCCTGTTGTAAAATGCCACTTGTGGGTATGTGCTTGTGAAGCTCAAAGCAGCGGATGGCACAGTATTGTTATAAATTGAGACTACAATGGGTCATAATCCAATTAAATTTTATTAATTATAGCAAGTAGAATATGAGCAAATACAGCGCTGGACGGCAGGGGAGTCTATGTTCCGCCAACTGCCGTGCTGAGCAGTTCAAACAGTCCCTTTTTATACATCTTTACTTCCATATTCAATGAAGTAGTGGAGGTACTCTGCGCATGCTTCAGTTGTTGCTAGGGGGTCGTTTTCTGCCTCTTGGTGGTGGTCATCAGGGGTCTCAGTGAGGAAGGCTCGAAGTCTTCCTCAGGTTGAACTTTTCACATTCTTTCCCTGGCACATGCATAGTTGTGATTGTTCCAGATGTGCACAGTAATACAACACCAAACTGTTGCATATTCCTCTTATCTGTGCCCTTTGAACATGCAGATGTCCTGACAATTGAGTAGTGGGGCAGAGGCCTAGGATTGGAGGAAGTTAAAATTCCATACAGGGTTAAGTTTGAAATCTGGCAGCCTCAGTGTCACCAAAGTTACAGGCATTGTCCCAGAGAGATGGTATCAAGGCCCCACAGCTTTACCTGTTTGCCTTGATATGGTAATTTTGTGCCCAGTATCAGTTGGCCTGTTTGCTGAGCCAAATTTCCTTAGGTTCCAACCGATGACCTCAGTCACTTTTTAACTCCTTCCAGGATCATCTTTATCTTTTATCAGAGCTATGTATTTGAATTAAACCCTTATTTGAGAGAGATTTTGCAATAATTCTTTTAACACAACTAACAGCAAAAACTATATTAACAATATCCCATCTTATTTGATGTACTATCCTAAATTCCCTACAAAGTATTTCTGATAAGGCAGTCTTAATTCCCAAGTCAGAAAAATATACAATACAAAATATACAATACAAAATATACAATACAAAATTTCAATTTGCAAAAGCAACAATTCAGCATTTTCCACAGTATCCTAAAGTTAAGTATCAGCAGCCGATACAGCCTACGGCTAGTTAGCATGGGGAGGGGGATATGTAGGGAATGGCGACCGGAAGATCACGAGCTGTATGGAAAGCGAATAGGGAAAAGGGGTCCTCACTATGCTGCTAGAGATAAGGCTTCTGCACAGGAGAGGATGATACGGGCAGTGACACAGGTTAAGGGGTGGTAACGAGGCATAGGGCATATATAAGTTGTTGTTAAACCATAAATAAACGCCATTTGCAGCATCCTCATATTGGTGTCAGTGCTCTCTGGCCCGGGGACCGGGGTGTGTCTCCGTGCCACCTCAACCGAAGGAGGTCGATTGCCGGACGAAAGGCAACAATAGACACCCCTTTATTTCTCCAAGGAAGCTGCCCTATTTTCTCCTATTACCTCAGGAGCCTCTGGTTTATCTCTGTAAGACTTTACCTGTGATGCAGTGCCCACTGCATGCCTCAGGGCAACAGGTTGAAGGCCATTACTATCACCCCATCCCTCCAACCCTGGTGTGTCATCATTTGTCGCAGTTTTGCATAGTTGGCTACCGAGAGAGGGCCAGGTCTGGCAGAAAATGGCTGCTGGAATCCCATGCAGGCCTGCTTATAGCGCCTCTGAGAATCACATATAGGAGACAAAGACTCCACCAGAACATGGAGTGCCAGGAAGACCGCAATTTTGGCCCGTTAAGGGCATTGGGATACTTATTTGCATATAAATGTAAGCAGTTGACAGACACAAAAGGCCGGGAAGGCTGGGGGAGGGGTAGGCGCCCAGGTACCCGGGCTAGGGAGATTGCCCCTGCAGACCGAGCTGAAGCACGTGGAGTAGCCGGAGGAAAGGAGCCATGGAGGAGGCAGAGACCCGACCTGCCCAGTGGAGAGGCTCCACGCTGGATGGAGCCGGTGGAGACATAGAGAAGATGCCGTGACTTATGTTGGGATGAGCCCCTGCCAGCACAAGCGACCTACAGAGATGAGCGAAACAGGTTTGCTGGAGGAGGCATCATAGCCCCGTGGAGGACTGGGACTGAGAGACACTGTGATTTGTTGCTGCCAGCCATAGCAGAGATGAAGCCCGGTGGGAAGAGATTTGCCTTGGAGAAAGTTCGTGGAGGACTGGCTCTTATGGGTGAGATCCTACGGTGCAGCAGGGGGAGGCTGTGTGGAATGAATGCCCCCATCCCGGCCGAGAAGGAAACCATCTTGCAAGGGACTGACTAAAACCCCCATCTCCTAGTCCCTGCCCCCCATCCTGTGCTGCGAGCAGGAGAGGGGAAGAAGGGAGCAAAATCATGGCTGAAAGGGAAGTCTGCTTTAGAATGGAGGGGTGGGGGGAAGGTGTTACCGAGACCCCCATTTTCCCCAGTCCCTGCCCCTTTCCTGGGCTGTGAATGGGAGGGAAGAAGGGAGCAAACTTCTAACTAAAGTCTGCTAAGGAGGGAGTGGTGGGGGGAAAAGTGTTTGGCTGGTTTGCATTTGTTTCAAGATTGTTGGTTGCACTTGTTGGAAAGTCCTTGACTGTCTGACTGCAACTAAGAACATCAGGGTGTTCTCAGCACTGCTTTCATTTTAACTCCCAAACACAGCATTCCATCAGCTGCTACAAATGAAGTTAACTCTATCCTGACTGAAACCAGGACACTGACCCAAGATTTACAGAGTGCCATACAACACAAGGACTGGCCCCAACCACACTCCAACTGCTCTGAAGGCACCCAGGAGCACTCCTTCCCAATCAGCCCCTTTTATGGGGGAGTGATATCAGGTGGTGTGGAAAACAGCCCTGGCTAACTCAGCTCACCTGGGCTGGCTGCTTGGGGAGCTTAACTCTGGCCTGGCTGGAACCATGACAGATACAGCCCACTAAAATTTTTCAGGCACCAAAAGTATCAACTGAAAAGTATTTTGACAAAAAGTAGATGGATATAGAAATGATATCCAATGCCAAGGACATAATGAAGAGACAAACACCTGTATAAATTTTCAAAATGCTTTCTCAGACTCTGTAGTACTCTCCCCCAATCAGGAACATTAATTTGATGTCAGTTATTAAAGCCAGATTTCTAGTGGGCATCTAGCAGGTCTTCATGAAGAAGAGCAATCTCTGGTCCTATAAATTATTTTTTTTTCCCCCATAAAATATTTACTCCTGTCCTGATAATTCTGCAGCACAGTCTACACCCCCAGGTCCTTCTCTGCCTGATAGCTCTCAATCGAGCCAGTCTCCCCCAAGCCTGTGGCACTGCACAGGGTTATTATCTCCCATGTGCAGCACTCTACACTTGGCCTTGTTAAACCTCAGCCCATTGGTCTCAGCCTATCAGTCCAGTCTGGTTAGGTCCCTCTGAAGAGCGTCCCTACCCTCAGGCAAATCAACACTTCCTCCTAGTTTACTGTCATCTACAAACTTGCTGAGGGAACATTCAATCCCTTCATTGAGGTCATTGATAAAGATATTGAACAAAACTGGACCCAAGACTGAGCCCTGGGGGACGCCACTCGTGACCAGCCTCCAGCTGGATTTTGTTCTGTTTACCACCACCTTTTGGGCTTGGCCATTCAGCCAGTTTTTAACCCAGCAGAGGGTCCACCTGTCCAGGCCAGTGGCAGCCAGTTTCTCAATCAGAATGCTGTGAGAAACCGTGTCAAAGGCTTTACTGAAGTCTAGGTAGACCACATCCACAGCCTTCCCCTCATCCATTAAGTGGGTCACCTTGTCATAGAAAGCAATCAGGTTAGTTTGACAGGATCTACCTTTTGTAAACCCATGTTGACTAGGCCTGATCCCCTGGCCATCACGCATGTGCTGCATGATAGTTCCCACAAGTCAATGGGGCCAGATGGGATCCACACGAGGATACTGAGAGAGCTGTCAGATGTATTTGCCATACCCCTTTCCATCATCTATCAGCAATCCTGGCAGACTGGGGAAGTTCCACTCGACTGGAGGCTGGCAGATGTTACACCCATATATAAGAAGGGCTGGAAGGAGGATCCAGGGAACTACAGGCCTGTCAGTCTGACCTCAGTCCCGGGGAAGATCATGGAGAGGGTCATCTTGGGAGCTATCATGCAGCACATGCGTGATGGCCAGTAGGTCTAGGGAAGTAATTGTGCCCCTGTACTCGGCATTGGTGAGGCCGCACCTCAAGTACTGTGTCCAGTTCTGGGCTCCTCACCATAAGAAGGACATTGAGGTCCTCGAGTGAGTCCAGAGAAGGGCAACCATGGTGGTGAAGGGGCTGGAGGGCAAATCATATGAGGAACGGCTGAGAGAGCTGGGGCTGTTTAGCTTGGAGAAGAAGAGGCTGAGGGGAGACCTTATCACCACCTACAACTACCTGAAGGGAGGTTGTAGAGAGATGGGCGATGGTCTCTTCAGCCAGGTGACAGAAGATAGGACAAGGGGAAATGGCACAAAGTTGCACCAGGGCAGGTTTAGATTAGATATTAGAAAAAAAATTTTTACTGAAAGAGTTGTTGGGACCTGGAACAGGCTGCCCAGGGAGATGATTGAGTCACCTTCCCTGGATGTGTTTAAAACAAGGGTAGATGAGGTACTTTGGGATATGGTTTAGCTTAGGACGGGAATGGTTGGACTTGATGATCTTAAAAGGTCTTTTCCAACCTTGTGATTCTGTGATTCTTTCTGCAGCATCTTTATTCTGTCTGCCACACTCTGTGGTTGGAACCAGTGGCTTTTTGCCCAATCATGTCCCTGAGGTGAGATTGATGCATCTCCAGAAGATCGTATAATTTATCTATCCTTTTGGCCAGCAAAGAGACATTATTGTGGGTGTCAGCTGCCTTTCGGGTGGCCATCCTATACAACTCAGTGGGGCAATGTCGTCCTGAGGGTGTCACACCTTAATATTCAGTTTTCCCCTTTTAACTCTCAGGAGGTCACACCTTAGCTGCACACTTTCTAAGTGGCAAGCTAAAAAACTGCTAATTGGTTACATACACTGTTTACACCACACCGATTGGTTAGTGATTATAACAAGTTCTGATAAACATATCTTATAGCTAAATATTGTTAGTTTACCTTTGATGCCTAAAAACATCCGCACACCAGCTGTTTTGACCATCTTATTATGGCTGGTTCTTAACATGTTCCGTTACTCCCAAGTTCTTCCCATAACAACTTCTTGGTTTAGGGTAGCCTGTACCCCTGTCATCAAGGTCGCTGTGTTTTGAGAATGTGATTATTAAGTTCCTCTCAGCATGAGTAACTTTTTCCTGTCTCATGGGAACACGAGGATATTGTCAGGACTTATGTCTTCGGTGAAGAGAGCTAGGCCGCCAGCAGGCCTGCTGTCTTCCCCGACAGCTAAGCTATTTACAAAAGCTAAATATGACACTGTATTTACTGTAGGTCACCTCCTAGGGTTAGAGATTAAAAGCTTTTGGTCTAATGGAAAGTAACATAATACACCATAATAATACAACCAATGTCTTCTCTTCAAATAAATATCTCCTGACTCCCTCTTCTATTGAAATTACAGGTGGCTAAAGCCACTATAGGAAAAAAACCCCAAACAACAAATCATAGAATCATAGAATCATAGAATGGTCTAGGTTGGAAAGGACCCCAGGGATCATAGAGTTCCAACCCCCTGCCACAGGCAGGGACACCAACCTCCAGGCCTGGATCTACACAAGGTTGCCCAGGGCCCCATCCAACCTGGCCTTGAACACCTCCAGGGACGGGGCATCCACACCCTCTCTGGGCAGCCTGTTCCAGCACCTCACCACTCTCTCTGTAAAGAACTTCCCCTTAATATCTAATCTAAACCTTCACTCCTTTAGCTTCACTTCATTCCTGCCATTATCTACCCTTTTAAAAAGTTGATTCACCTCCTGTTTCTCTGCTCCCTTCAGGTACTGGAAGGCTGCAATGAGGTCCCCCCACAGCCTTCTCTTCTCTAGGCTGAACAAGCCCAGCTCCCTCAGCCTCTCTTCATAGGGGAGGTAACAAACAAAAAGATAAAACAAAAGGAAAGGATGCCTTAAGGAGACTCATACCTTGGACAGGCTTGTTTTACTGTGTGCTTGGCTTTCCCACTCATTTTAAATACTGTCACATTCATGTGGGAACTCAGGTCAGTAAACAGGTATGCAGGATGACTTTGCTTTAATTGAAGTTACACTATCCCAGGATTACAAATTAAATATCAAAAAGTGCATTGAAACAATCTGGAACTTTCCTTCTATTCCAGTGGAATTCAAATTCCCCCTGAAAATGTTCCTTTGTATATACCTGTTGTGGTTTAGCCCCAGCTGCAAGGTGAGCACTATGCGGCCGCTGGCTCAACAACACCCCCACATCCCCACCCCAGTGGGATGGGTAGGAGAATGCGGAGACAAAGACAAACAACATGGGTTAGGATAAGCACAGTTTACAGGAACAGCAAAGGGAGGGAGAAATAACAGTGACAGAACTTAAAATATACGAAGCTGGTGATACATAATGCAGTTTCTCACCAAAACATGTAACTCAGACCTTTCATGAAACTGGACCCATCCCCAAGTCACACATCCTTTGGCTTCTTTGGTCATGGCTTCTTTGGTCATGGCTGGTTTTATAAGACAACAGGCCTGACAGGGCCATATGGGAAGGACTTATCGTTCAGGGGGAGTAGAGTTCTAGGAAGAGAATTAGCTGGCCTCATCCATAGGGCTAGAAACTAGATTCAAATGTTCTGTGATCCTGAAGTTGCGCAGACCCTCCCTGACTAGCCCCGTTTTCACACTGAGCATGACTTCATAGTATGGAATACCCCCCTTTGGTTATTTTGGGTCACCTGTCCTGGCTGTGTCCCACCCCAACTTCTGGTGAAAATTCACAGAATCACAGAACGTTAGGAGTTGGAAGGGACCTCAAAAGATCATCTAGTCCAAGCCCCCTGCCAGAGCAGGATCACCCAGACTAAATCACACAGGAATGCATCCAGGCGGGGTTTGAATGTCTCCAGAGAAGGAGACTCCACAACCTCTCTGGGCAGTCTGTTCCAGTGTTCCATCACCCTCACAGGGAAAACTTTCCTCCTTATATTCATATGGAAATTCCTATGCTCTGGCTTGCACCCGTTGCCCCTTGTCCTATCCCTGGCCATCACTGAGAAGACCCTGGCTCTGTCCTCCTGACTCTCACCCTTTACATATTTATAAACATTAATAAGGTCACCCCTCAGTCTCCTCCAAGCTAAAGAGGTCCAGCTCCCTCAGCCTTTTCTCATAAGGAAGGTGTTCCACTCCCTTAATCATCTTGGTGGCCCTGTGCTGGACTCTTTCAAGGAGTTCTATGTCCTTCTTGAACTGAGGGGCCCAGAACTGGACACAGTATTCCAGGTGTGGTCTCACCAGGGCATAGTAGAGAATGTCTCTTGACCTACTAACCACACCACTTCTAATACACCCCAGGATGCCATTAGCCTTCTTAGCCAGGAGGGCACATTGCTGACTCATGGTCATCCTGCTGTCCACTAGGACCCCCAGGTCCCTCTCACCTACACTGCTCTCCAACAGGCCAGTCCCCAACTTATATTGGCACCTGGGGTTTTTCTGCCCTAGATGCAAGGTCCTACACTTGCCCTTGTTAAATCTCATTAAACTTCTCCCCACCCAACTCTCCAGCCTGTCTAAGTCTTGCTGAATGGCAGCACAGCCCTCTGGGGTGTCAGCCACCCCTCACAGTTTTGTGTCATCAGCAAACTTGCTGACTGCACACTCTATTCCCTCATCCAGGTCATCAATAAATATATTGAATAGTACAGGTCCCAGTACCGACCCCTGAGGGACTCCACTAGATACGGGCCTCCAGCTAGACTCTGTCCCATTGATCAAAACTCACTGGCTTCTTCCCTTCAACCAGCTCTCAACCCACCTCACTACTCAACCTTCCAGACCACACTTCCTCAGTTTAGCCACGAGGATGCTGTGGGAGATGGTGTCAAATGCTTTACTGAGGTCAAAGTAGACCACATCTACTGCCCTAAAATTAACCCTATTCTAGCCAAACCCAGGACAATACCAAAACCTGCAATTGGTATAGATGGTTAAATGGGATTGTCAAAACATAAAATGCAAATATACAGGGAGTGAACTCACTGATGTAAGTCTCATGGCATTAGGCTCAGGATATATATACCAGAATAGTTAGGAATTTGTTTCCACAAACTACAATCCACAGCAGACTCCCCACCAGCTGGCTGCTTATAGCAAAATAAGTCTCAGAAATTACCAAAGAATTATCAAAACCAAAGCAGAGTGCTGATTTGGGAAGCATTTGGGTGAAATTATATTATAAAGACTAACAAAAAATTGCTTAAAAACACACATCTAGTTCAAAAGTTTGGCTTTTTGTTTAATTTGACATCCAGAAGTAATCTAAAAAATTATGTCATTTATAAGATGACAGACACTTTTGGTGGAGTAGCAATAAATGTAAAAAGGTAAAGAAGCTTTAGTCTTTGGTGTGTATGAAATTAGAATATGTGTTACTGTGAGAAAATTAGAAATGGGTCAATGCCACCTACCTCTTTTTGCCCCTTACTCACTGATTTAGGATTGCGTGGCAAGGTTTTGGTAGTGGGGGGAGAGGGCTGAAGTGGGGCTGAAGGGATGGGTTCTGCAAGAAGCTGCTAGTAGCTTCCCCTAAGTCCGACAGAGCCAATGCCATCCAGCTCAAGGACAGACTCACCGCTGACCTAGGCCAAGCCAAACAGCAATGGTGGTAGCACCTCTGTGATAACATATTTAAAAAGGAAAAAAACCTGAATGCAAGTGGCAACTTTTTGCTGCCAGAGAAAGGAGTGAGATGTGTACAAAACTTTCATAGAATAGAATCGTAGAATGCATTAGGTTGTAAGGGACCTTTAAAGGTCATCTAGTCCAACCCCCCTGTGATAAGCAGGGACACATTTAACTAGATCAGGTTGCTCAAAGCTTCATCAAGCCTGACCTTGAATGTTTCCATGGATAGGGCCTCCATCACCTACCTCGGCAACCAGTTCCAGTGTTTCACCACCCTCATAGTGAAGAACTTCTTCCTAATGTCTAATCTAAAACTACCTTGTTCTAGTCTAAAACCATCACCCCTCATCCTATCAGTATATGGCCTTGCAAACAGTCACAGAATCACAGAATGATAGGGGTTGGAAGGAACGACTGGAGATCATATAGTCCAACTCCTCCGACAGAGCAGGATCACCTAGAGCAGGCTGCACAGGACAGCATCCAGGTGGGTTTTGAATATCTCCAGAGATGGAGACTCCACAACCTTCCTGGGCAGCCTGTTTGTACCCTCTCCAGTAGCTCCTTGTCCTTCTTGAACCAGGGAGCCCAGAACTGCACACAATATTCCAGATGAGGCCCCACCAGTGCAGAGTAGAGGGGGAGCCACACTTTTCTTGATATACCCCAGGATGCCATTGGCCTTCTTGGCCACAAGGGCACATTGCTGGCTCATGGTTAACCTGTTGTCCACCAGGACTCCCAGGTCTTTTTCCACAGAGCTGCTTTCTAGCAGGTCAGCCCCTAACCTGTACTGGTGCATGGGGTTATTCCTCCCTAAGTATAAGACCCTACACTTGCCCTCATTGAATTTCATAAGATTTCTCTCTGCCCAGCTCTCCATCCAGCCTGTCCAGATCTCACTGGATGGCAGCACAGCCTTCCTGCATGTCTGCTACTCCTCCCAGTTTTGTATCATCAGCAAATTTGCTGAGGGTACACTCTGTCCCTTCATCCAAGTTGTTGATGAATATATTGAACAGGGCTGGACCCAGGACTGACCCCTGATGAAGACTACTTGTTACAGGCCTCCAACTAGACTCTGTGCCACTGATCACAACCCTCTGGGCTCTGTCTTTCAGCCAATTTTCAATCCACCCCACTGTCCATTCATCTAACCCACATTTCCTGAGCTTGCCTATGAGGATGCTGTGGGAAATGTAGCCATCAACTGTGGCACTACATTCATGTGAGGGATCCCACCATGTTTCTGCAATAGCCACTATGTCACAGTTTTCCTATAGCATCATGGCCTCCCGCTCCCTTTGTTGTCCATGCTGCATGCATTGGTATAGATGCACTTTAGATGAGGTAATGATACCAACACCTTTTTGTGGGCATGGGCCCTAATTCCTACCTGACCCTTCTCAGGTGTTTCCATGGTTTCTAAATCATCAGTAACCTTTGCCTCTTTGTTTCCCATTGCATCTCTAGCCCCCATCTCAGACAGTTTCCCAGGGGGTCCTATTGATCAGCTCCTTGAAGAGCTGGAACCTTGCAGATACAAAGGTCAGTGAAGAAGGAGAGGGAGGAGGTGCTCCAGGCACTGGTGGAGAAATTCCCCTACAGCCCATGGAGAAGACCATGGTGAAGCAGGCTGTCTGTCCCCCTGCAGCCCATGGAGGATAAATAATGGGGAGTAGAGATTTTACCAGCAGCCTGGTGGAGTGGGTGGAGACACCTGAAGGACACTGACCCTGTGGGAATCCTGATGGGTTTGGCTAGGATAGAGTTAATTTTCTTTCTAGCACCTGGTATAGTGGTATTTGGGAGTTAGGCTGAGAACAGTGCTGATAACACCCTGATGTTTTAGTTGTTGCCAAGCAGTCATGGACTTTTCAGTTGTTCTTGTTGTCCTGGTAACAGTTGCCCTGTTGTCCCCTTTTCAACTGGACAGGGGAGAAAATATCTGTTGAGAGGCTTAGGAGTTGATATAAGGACAGGGAGAGATCATTCTGCAAAACAGACTCAACATGAAAAAAAAAAAAAAATCTGATTTATTACACTACAAAGACACACACAAACAGTGAAACCAGAGTAGGATGAGAACTAAAACCAGAACTTAAAACACCTCCCCCCACCCCTCCCTTCTTCGCAGACTCAAATTTATTCATGATTTATCTCCCTTCTTCTCCCCCCAGTGATATCCATAAAGCAGAATTTTCATAAAGACAGAAATGTGTTTGGGTTCATGCTCAGACACTGTGTAGTTTAGGGTTAAATGTACTGACTTGCTTCACTAACAACTCTGCTTTTGGAGAAGGGCCAAAGGACTGATATAGAGCATGTTTTGCTAAAGAGTATCCTTGGAGAAGAGCTGAAGGGCTGATAAAGAAGAAATATCCTGCCCCAGCAGGTGCCAGAGCTGGGGCACTGCCAGAGAGGCCCGAAGTGAACAAAAACTGGGGGAAAGGTAGAGGTGGCAGGGGGACATTGCGACTGTGATAAATGACTTGGTCCCAAACAGGATTATAACCAAATTGAACAATTTATTAAATGAATAAAGGCAGGCAAACGGCACTGGGGTGCACAGACAGCGCCAGGTGCGCCAGGAGTCTCCGCTACACCAGGATGCACACCAACACTTCCAGTCCCTGGCTTATATATTTTTACAGGGATAGCACCGCCCGCCAGCTTAAACTGAGTGCCAGACAGGCGACCCCCACAAGACATCCTTTAGGTGAGCTTTAGCTTTTGTCTTGCTAACAAAGTCAGGCAGCTGGTTCTGCAGACTTGAGGCAGATTTGAGGCGCCTTCCTATTCTTCTTTCCTTCTTCCTCTTTATCACCTCCTTCTCAGAGACAAGTTGTTTCTCATGAGGTATCATAATGTCCTCAATGTGCTAACATTGTGGTCCTTTAGGCAAAGCTTTGCACATCCTTTATATAGTTTGTTGCTGCTTCAACATACTTCATTCAGTACATGCAAAAATCTTAAACTGTCCCTCCCAGGCCCATGGCCATACAAGGGTATGTCATTATGCACCCCCAACATTATTCCATATTAACACGAATCAGATGGACACATATCACAGCGGCCATCCACCCAATTCAAAGACTATTGTAGTTTTTCGTAGCTGGGTTCTGGTGGAGATGGAGGGTGCTGCAGGGGTGGCTTCTCCAAGAAGCAGCTAGAAGCTTTCTGTAGGCCTGACAGAGTAAACATCAGCCAATTCAAGGCCAGAGTTGTTGTTGACCAAGGCCAAGCCAATCAGCGACGGTCACAGTGAGGTGCAGAAAATAGACTCTATAACTGGGAAGTTATAAAGTAGGTATGTTTATTCAGCGCTGGGTGCGCGGGGGATCGCTCCGCCACAAACACGCACACCCCACGCAGCAAGCCATCCATTTATTTATACAACATGGTAATGAATATTCATTTTATGCCTATACATATTAATTACCTGTACCTGCCTACTCTCTTTGTATGCTAATTAGCTTATCATCCTTCACGTTTATGCAGATCCTTCCAGGAATTGTGGGTGAGGGTCAACTTTTCGTCTGGAGTCCGAGGGTCTTGCAAGCTTGCACTGTTCTTATCAGTTTGGGCTAACTGATAAGGAGGCCTATGGACGTATTCCGGCCATCTGTTCCTTCATTGACATCTCTGTGATGAATATCATCTTGTTTTGTCCTGTTTCCTAAATCCTGAATTCCTGTTTTCCTACAATGCTTCCTTGAGATACTAGAAGGTCTAAAGCCAGTTCCTGTGGGCCTCTTTCCCTTAACTGTTTCAGGCTACACAATTACTTGACTTAAATCCTGTGAGCTATTCTTTCTATTTCTATATGGCCTCCCTATATCAATCCCCCCTTTTTCTATTATACTAAGTAAATTCTTTTACTTAAACTACAGGAATATTAATCACTCACTATGGCACTTCAGATCATTTTGTTAGTAAGCACCCTTTTAATCCTTTGTAAGCATCTCTTTATTAGAGATTGTCTTGTTAGAAAACTCTATCTCAATTCCCCTTTTTCTAAAGTTAGTAAATTTTATTACAATGATTTCCCTGAGTGATATAAGGCATCATACATGCATGTTAGTCTTTTAAACATTCTCCAAACCCCTAAGTACAATACAATGGTTAATATCAATAAGATTCTTAAGCTAACTAATAGCACCACAATGGGGTGTACTATGGTATTAAGGAATCAATTGATGATCTTTTACATTCATTTGTTCTCACCTTGGAAGTATTTTGATATTAACCATTGCTGTGCCTCTAGTGCTAGTAATGAAGATCTCAATGGTTGTTCTAGTTTTGATATATCTACTGTGGTAGCGGCCAATTTATTCATTATTACTTCTGAATCTATTGAATTTAACACTCCAAGTCCTGTTCTTAATACTCCAGTTACATCTCTTGTTTTCTGATTCCTATAAATATTTCCCCCCTTCTCAACCAAGTTGTCCATCCCTTGTATGAGGTTCATAAGAAGGGGGAACAGGATGGTTTTATCTCTGAAACATTAAATTGCATTTGTAGTTTTATCTTTTAAGGGACATTCCAGATTAAACACCACTTGTTGTTGTTTCATATTTTTGATTACATATGGGCCAATTTTATAGACTTTGGGCTCAAAGTTCATCCTATCTCTAAACTCAGGACATTCAGTAGTTGTTGTCACAGTTACGGTGGGTAATGGTGGTAGTATGTCGATTTTTATTTTATTGAACAACGATACCTGCCCTTCTGTCTCTTGCCATAGACAGGTTAGGATGACAGGTTCAGTTAGAGTGTGGTTGAACCAACACACCGATTTTCTTTGACATGATTCTCCAACTTTATATGAGGACAGTAATCTTCTTACTCCAATCATAGTGTCTCCTGAGACCATGGCCTTCTTTTCCTCATGGTATGCCCGACATCCTATTGTTATTCTCTCTCCTATTCTTCCCCATATTTGGGTCTATTCATTTTCATCTTTATCTCATTTCTCTTGATACACGTCACTTTCTGTAAAGATTACTGTGGCTATTTTTGTTCTGGGATCTACATTTTCCCCATCACAGTGAAGTCTTTCTGAGCATAGTTCCAAGGCCAATCTGTAAGCGTTTGGCCATAAGCTATAGAAAAGATGCTGAAGCAGATTAATATTTTCAACTTAGTGCAGCTTATTCTGAGCCTGGATTGGTTACTGACCTAAACTTTCTTTGGTAGCTCAAACTTCTAACTTCTGGTTCACTTACTTGTTACCCACATTGTTTCTGCTCTTATTTGCCCGAACGAGTTTAAGTTTCAGTCCCTCGTTATCTGAAGTCACTTTCCAGGTCCTTTTGACCCGGGTGTGGTGAATCCAGGAGCTCAGTCCCTCAACCTTGACTGCCGTTTAAGATGTAAAAAGGACTTGATAAGGTCTGGTCCACTGTGGTTCCAAGGTTTTTTTCTGTAAAAGGCTTAACATATACATAGTTTCCTGGTTGTATGTTATGAACAGGCCCATCCAAACCTCTACTACGTGTCCCCATTACATGCTTTTCAATTTTCTTTAGTTGTTTGTTCAGTGCCACCATATAGGAAGTCATTGTTTCTTCACCAATTTGTGAAGACATTCCCTTTTGCACCCCATAGGGTCGTCCATACAAAACTTCAAAGGGACTAAGCCCTTCTCTTGCTCTGGGTCTGGTTCGTATTCGGATAAGGGCTAGTGACAACGACTGCGGCCAGGCTAAATCTGTTTCCTGTCCTAATTTAACAATCTGTTGTTTGATTAAATGATTCATTTTCTCCACCTGGCCACTTGATTGTGGTTGGTATGGGGTATGCAATTGCCAATCTATTCCTAGATGGTGACTAGCCTGTTTTATTATTTTAGATACAAAATGTGGTCCCCTATCTGAAGATATTATTGCAGGAACTCCAAACCTGGGTATTATCTCTTGGAGCAATACTTTGGTCACCTCCCGGGCTTTAGCAGTTCTGCACAGGAAGGCTTCAGGCCAGCCTGAGAAGGTATCCGTTAGTACCAACAGGTATCTATACCCCCCTTTTCTAGGGAATTCTGTGAAATCGGTTTGCCAATGCTGTCCTGGGCCATTCCCTTTTCCAATTTTTCCTAATTTCAACCCTTTCACAATTTTGGGATTAGTCTGGAGGCAAAGATCACATTGTTGAGTTACTTGTTTGACCATAATGTAGAAGTTTTGTGCAGTTATGTTTTTAAGGAGGTCTTTATATAAAGCTTCTGCCCCCCAGTGTCTTTTTCTATGTTTTTTACAAACTACTGACCATATCATGCAGGAAGGAATCACCATCCTCCCACGAGAAGTGATAGCCCACCCTTCCTCATTATATGATCCCCTCATGTCATTAATAAGCTTACAATCTTTCTTTTGTATACTCTGGTTTACCTTCTAAAGACACTTGCCCATCAGGTATTAACGCACCCTCTACTGTACCAGTTCTTTTGGCTGCTTGTTTTGCCTCCCTGTCTGCCAGCTCATTCCCTTTTTCCAATTCTGTGCTCACCTTCTGGTGTGCCCTGATGTGCACAATTGCCACCCTTTCAGGGAGTAGGACTGCGTTCAAGAGCTTCAAGATTTCTTCTGCATGCTTAATGGTTTTTCCCTGTGAACTTAACAATCCTCTTTCTTTCCAGATTGCCCCATGAGCATGCACCACTCCAAAGGCATATTTAGAGTCAGTCCAGATGTTTATAACTTTTCTTTGAGCTCTTTTCAGTGCTCTGGTAAGAGCTATAATCTTGGCCTTCTGGGCTGAGACATCAGTGGTCCAGATTCTATTACTTTTTCAGAGGTGGTGACAGCATATCCAGAATATCGTTTTCCATTTAGCACGTAGCTGCTTCCATCGGTGAACCAATGTTCGGCTCCTTTGATGGGAATATCTTTAAGATCCACGCGGCTAGAGTATGTGGCCTCAATTGTTTCCAAACAATCGTGACTCACTGGTTCTCCAGTGTTCTCTTCTAGGAATGAAGCCGGGTTGATGATGCTTGTGGTTACAATCTCGACATCATCTTGTTCAACCATTATAGCTTGATATTTCAGGAATCTCTGTGGTGAGAGCCAATGTCATGGGAGAATAAGAAAAATGGCTTACTTACATCAGGAAGTCCCAGAGCCGGTGCTGACATCAAGGCTGTCTTTAGCTGGTGAAAAGCTTGATCCGACTCATAATCCCACTGGAGACCCTTTTGGTTGGTTGTCATTAAAGAATATAATGGCTTAACAAGCAGACCGTAGTCACATATCCAGAGTCGACACCACCCCGTCATGCCTAAGAATGTCCTTAGTTCCTTTACAGTTTGTGGTTGGGGGTCTGGCATATGGCCTCTTTCCGAGCTTGTTCTAGGACCCGCTGTCCAGCGCTGATCTCGTACCCTAGGTATGTGACCTGTTGTAACACAACCTGTGCCTTTTTCTTAGAAACTCGGTACCCCTGCAATCCCAGGAAATTTAACAGACTCACAGTCCAGATGACACAGGATTCTTCAGTTTTGGTGGCGATGAGAAGATCACCCACGTACTGTAGAACTTTCCCTTCCTCCAATGGTGGTTTCCATGACTCCAGGTCCTTGGCTAACTGATTCCTGAAAAGTGTGGGGCTGTTTTTGAACCCCTGTGGCAACACCGTCCATGTAAACTGGGTCTTTCGACCACTTTTAGGATTTTCCCACTCAAATGCGAAAAATTTTCTGGCTGGCTTCATGTAGAGGGAGGCAAAAGAAAGCATCCTTCAAATCCAAGACTGTGAACCAGGCTAAATCTGGGGTTAATGTGGTTAGTAGGGTATAAGGATTAGCTACCACCGGGTATAGGTCTTCAGTTATTTTGTTGATGGCTCTTAAATCTTGGACTATTCTATAGGACCCATCGGTCTGCCCTCTGTCCTTCCTTTAATTTGATCAGTATTAGTGATGCTCTCTTTGCCCGCCTCTGGTACATCAGTTGCCCAGACTCCAGGGTACACTTGATCATCAACTCTTGTGTCAATTTCTCGATCTACAGAAATGTCCATTAAGGATAAACTCATGACTTGACCGTATTGGTGATCATTTACCTCCAGAGTAACTTCCCCTTGCTTAAATTTAATTATTGCTTCCAATTGTTCTAACAAGTTCCTACCAAGGAGGGGCTTTGGAGAATTTGGCATATATAAAAATCTGTGTTACCCCTATTTGTTTATCCAATTTATATTTTAAAGGTTTACAAAAGTAGGCCTTCTCAGCCTGGCCAGTTGCACCCTTCACTGAAACATAAATATTTTCCAAAGGCATTAAGGCTTGATTCAAAACCGAGTAAGTCGCTCCTGTATCTACGAGAAATTCAACTTCCTTTTGTTCTTCCCCAAGCTCTATTTTTATCAGGGGATCGCTCAGGTCAGTTAGTCATTTTTCTGTTTCCACCTGAGCTATCGTTTTCCTTGGGTTGTTGTACCTTCTAGTGTCCTTTTGGTGCTCAGGGAACTCGTCCTTCCAATATCCCTTTTTCCTGCATATCGCACACTGATCTCTACTCAGAGGTGTTAACCCCTGAATTGGTTTGGTTTTAAATCTTTGGAGTTCATTATTTCTTACTACTGCTAGTACCCTCTTCTGGTTTTGTTTGCAATCTTCCTCTCTGTTACTAAATATTCTCCACGCTTCTTCCAGCAAAACCTCCAGATCACGACTTTCTGTGGGACGTAATTTTTGAAGTTTGCGCCTGATATCCCCTGCGGACTGCCCCAGAAACAGAGAAACTAAATGTTGTATTCCTACCTCTGATCCAGGATCCAATGGCGTGCTGTGGCGCATCACATCCCTCAGTCGGTCCAGGAATTCGGATGGGGACTCGGAAGAGCCCTGTTTTACTGCATATAGAGCTGACCAGTTTATAGTTTTGGGGATAATTCTTTCCATCCCCTTAGCAATCCACTCCTGGAATGCCTTTAACCTTTCCATATGAGCTGATCCCATTTTGGGTCTTGAAGAGGAAGGTATTCCTTAGCATCATCTCCCCTAATTTTATAGTAATCTTCAGCCAAATCTCCTGCAACCTTCAAAATTAACTGTCTTTGTCTCAGTCAAATGTTCTAATAACAATTGAATGTCATTCCAATCGGGGTTATATTGTCTTATTATAAATTTAAAGTGTTCCGTGACACCAACTGGATCAGATCGATATTCCCGGGCTACCTTCTTCCAAACCTCTAAATCCATAGTGGAAAAAGGTACCTTAATTAACATGGTTCCACCATCCGGTCCTACCGCCTCTCGAAGAGGTGCTTGTAAGACGGGTTTCTTTCGAGTTCTTGAGGATACAGGGCTGTCCTGAGAAGTATAAGCTCCATCCGAGTCCTCATCCTGTTCCTGCAGCCGAGGGGGAGGCTTAAAAATATCGTTTAGATCCTGTTCTGGTACCTGGTAAATTTTATCAGGTCTGGTACACCTCTGCCCTATACTGCACGCTGAGCAACACTGCTTCAGTTTACCTTTGTGGGGTTTTTTTTTTGGTTGTTTTTTTTTTTTCTCCCTCTCGAGTGCGAGTACCATAGGATCTTGTGGTGGGACTAACCCACACTCCCTTTGCCACTCTGGATGGTTTTGGAGGGTATAAAACATATCTAGATATGTAACTTCATCCCATTTTCCTTCTCTTCTTAGAAATAACATCAATTGTAATAGGGTGTTATAATTTAGAGTTCCATTCAACGGCCATTTTCCCCCGCTGTTTAGTTTATAAAGCAGACACCACTGATTACAATATTTGATGAGAGTCTTTTTGCTCTCCTTTTTCCACAATATCTTTCCAATGTGCCAAGGTAAGTCATCAACCCTGTTCAACAATCCCTCTCCCACCTATCCTCTGATATTTCCCACAAGGTTGTTATCCCTAATTTCCAGCCACAAAATAGTGATGCACGCAGGACACTGACACTCATAGGTAAAGTGCCGGCTACTGTGGCAGCCGTGTACTTGATGACAGGTTAAGCACTCAAACTTCACCCAGGCTTTGTGTCTGTGGGGATGACCGGCTAATTGATCAAGGCCATTTTTACATTTCCTAACAGCAGCTTGAGCACGAGCACTGATAAGAAGCTAACAAGCATGGGAATCAAGGCTGTAACAGGAGCTTTTACATTTCAAAGTAGCAACGGAATTTTGATCCTGTGCAGCTGGTTCCCCCCTTTTCTTGGCCCCTACCTATCTGTATGAGAACTAGCTATCCGTGTGAATCAGCTGTCTTCCTTGAAGGTGTAAAAGGCTGCAGCTTGCTTGAATAAAATGGAGTGTTTGCTTTTAACCATACTGGTGCCCAAGCACCTCCTGCCCTTCCAAAGCCCTGGAAAATTTCATCTCTCCACTGATCCTGGTTTTTGGGACAGGGGAGCAACAACATATGTAATGCTTGATTTTTACTATAATTTGAAACCACCAGTTTAGCTTTTTTCCACCTCTAATATTCTTTCTAATTTGCAAATCACAAATTAAGGTTTCTCCAGCAATACTAACAAGAATTATATGGGGTTGGTTTTTTGGTTGGGTTTTTTTTTGGTTTGGGTTGTTGTTTTTTTTTTCTAATATATTCTCAGTTCAAAACTGATTACACCAAACAAAAACAAACCGTAAATTTCTAGTGGGTATTTTTCTCCTTCTCACACAGACATGCTGCGGCTCAGTCACTCACTCCTCACACCAGAGTTAACTCATTTCACTCCCACAAACAGTTTGTCAAATTCAAATCAATTTTCAAAACACAGTTCCTTGTAACAATATCCAAAGTCAATACCAATAAATCAGTGCCCCCAGAGCAGTGACTCCCTTTGTGAATCAAACCTATCTCCTGTGTGACAGACAGGAATTCTCCCACTCAGTTTCTCTCACACTGACCACACCAAACACAAATGATGGTTTGCACAGAAAGTTTTCACAAGCAGTTTAAATTTGTCATACGCTTCATCCATCTCCGGCCAGTCTCCTCGCAGAGATTCGGAACCGCAGATTGGGACCCCGCACTCCCTTCGCAGACAAACTACGTCTCACTCACTCAAACACTCAAATCATTCAAACAACACACGGTAATAAATCTCTAAGTCCTTTACAAAGTTACCAATCCCAGCTTTCATCTAACATTCACCAGAACTTATTTTATCTCTTCCGTCTGTTTCCAACCAGTCTCCTGGTGGAGACGTGAGACCACAGATCAGGATTCTTCACTCAGTTTACGATAAACTTAGTTGCACAATCACTCATACACACAGCATACACACAGCACCAAGTTTCTATGACAGATATACCATAACAACAAAACAACAAATGACACTGTACAATAACTCAATTTCACAATCACTCATTCACGCATCATGCACACCACACCAAACACCAAGATTTACACCAGATAGCAAGGTTTACGACAAACACAGACACTATAGCAGCAGGACAACAAAACAGTGATTCTATTCTACACGTGCACGTCAAGCTATGTCTGAACAGCTTTGTAAATCACAGCTGCGAAAAAGATAAAACCAACCAGACGTAATTACGTGAGGGCCGCTTACCCGTTCCTGTCCCCTATACCCTCTGTGGACAGGTCCGTTATGGCTCCCGATAGGGATACAGCGGTTACCCCGGATTTGTTCGATCTACTCCCAAGATCGCTAGCGGCCACCCCTATTGGTCAGCAAATCCCCCCTTTACCATACCAGGGTACCCTTCCCCAGGGACTGTGCTGCACGCCAGACGTCTCTGCGCGATTTACCAGCTGCCCCAGCCATGCGTACGACTTACAGGCTCCCTTGGACCCCCTTGGTCCCTTTATTAAACATACCGTTTATATCCGCAGCTTCAGGAGGTTGTTGTCTGTTCTCCGGGTGAGTGGCCGGGAGCGGAGGCTCCTCCGAGGAAAATACCTGGGGTGCACCTAGGAGAGTCCACTCCACGGCTGCTCCCTCGGTCGAGCAGAGATCTCCTGCCTGGCTCGCCAAAATGACATGCGGAAAATAGACTCTATAACTCGGAAGTTATAAAGTAGGTATGTTTATTCAGCGCTGGGTGCGCGGGGGATCGTTCCGCCACAAACACGCACACCCCACGCAGCAAGCCATCCATTTATTTATACAATATAATAATGAATATTTATTTTATGCATATACATATTAATTACCTGTACCCGCCTACTCTCACTTCTCATGCTAATTAGCTTATCATTCCTTCGCACTTATGCAGATCCTTCCAGGAATTGTGGGTGAGGGTCAACTTTTCGTCTGGAGTGCGAGGGTCTTGCAAGCTTGCACTGTTCTTATCAGTTTGGACTAACTTATGTCCAATAGGGAGGCCTATGGACGTATTCCGGCCATCTGTTCCTTCATTGACATCTCTGTGATGAATATCATCTTGTTTCATCCTGTTTCCTAAATCCTGAATTCCTGTTTTCCTACAATGCTTCCTTGAGGTACTAGAAGGTCTACTTCCCTACAAGCCAGTTCCTGTGGGCCTCTTTCCCTTAACTGTTTCAGGCTACACAATTACTTGACTTAAATCCTGTGAGCTATTCTTTCTATTTCTATATGGCCCCCTATATCACAACCATCTTTCTTTTTGGCTTTGGATGTTGCTTAATTTCCTCCTCTGGTCTGTTTTGACCCATCATTTGAGCTCCTTTTCCCCAGCACATGGATTTCTTATGTGCAAGTGCCAGTTTAACAAAAGGACTCAGTTTCCATTACAAGATTTGGCTAATCCCAGTTTCAGTGACTTTTTTTGCCCTCACAGTAGAGCTAAATTGCTCAAAGATAATCTTTCCCTTCTGTTTTCTTTCTCCTTTGGACAACACCCTCCAGGACTGAAGGTCTCCTTGTGCTTAGAGACTTGTGATTACACAGCTATTTTGACTCTTGGCCCAACTAGTAGCAAGAAAGGCTACTGTCCACATGTAAAAACAGTTCTGGGATCCAACAGATTGCTGTGATAGAAATGAAAGCTCTCCCAGTGAAATGATGAAATGATGACTGATTTGTTTAACCATATGCCTAGATGGTCTTTCTTGTTTGCTGTTAGCTACCTATCTCTGGAGTATCTGTGATCTGTGGGTCTGTGATGATGTTGAAAGGCAGCATTAATAACTGCCAAAACGTGCACCATGATGCATGGCCCACAGTCAGGCCAATTTGAATAGGAATTGATGTGCAGGTATAGGAACAGGTATAGCATAGAGCTTGAAATTTAGCTAGACGGTCGTGTGGAATGGTCTGTGGAGGGGGGAAAATCTGTTTTTCTCTCATAGCAGAGGGCTTACTTGTGATAACTTCATGCTAACTCGAGGAAAAGGTAAAAGGCAAGAACTCGAGGACAGAATGGTATCAACCCACGGCTGCTCCCTCGGGCGAGCAGAGCCGAGGCGTGTCGCGTATCTCTTCGACAAAGAAAAACAGATGGCTGAAATACGTCCATGGGCCCCTCACAAGGACATAAATTAGCACAGACTGATAGAGACACTGCAAGCTTGCAAGATCCTTGCATTCCAGGCGAGAGGTGAAAGTACATCACGAGGAAGACATACAGCCTTCCTCCCAGAGACCCCTGTCTGCGACCCTTACAAGGATCTGCGCAAGCGCCAAGGACTGATAAGCTAATTAGCATGAGAAGCGAGAGTAGGCAGGTTCAGGTACTTACTATGTATAGGCGTTGATAGAATATTCATTTTTTTACTGTATAAATGTAAGGTCGGTCTGCTGCCTCAGGATGCACGCTTGTGGTGGAGAGATCCCCCGTGCATCTGCGCGCAATAAACATACCTACTTTATAACTTTCGAGCTATAGAGTCCATTTCCGTACCGAGGAGGGGATGCTCCCAGGCGCCCTGGGCACTTTCCTCGGAGGAGCCCCTGCTTCCGGCTGCTCACCCGAAGAACAGACAACAACCTCCTGAAGCCACGGATAAACGGTATGTTTGAAAAAGGGGACCAAGGGGTCCAAGGGAGCCTGTAAGTCGTACGCGTGGTTGGGGCAGCTGATAAATCGCGCAGAGATGTCTGGCGTACAGCACCGTCCCCGTGGGAAGGGTACCCTGGTGTGGTAAGGGGGGATTTGCTGACCAATAGGGGTGGCCGCTAGCGATCTTGGGAGTAGATCGAGCAAATCTGGGGTCATCACTGCATCCCGATCGGGAGCCATAACGGACCTGTCGACTGGTATATATAACGGTATATAACGGCTGGTATAAGGGACAGGAACGGGTAAGCAAACTCCACGTAATTACGTCTGGTTTTATCTTTTCTATCTTTTGCGCAGCTGCTCAGCAAACATTCGTTATAATGAAATCATAGAGTTTTACGTGCACATGTGAAATAGGATCGTTGTCTTGTTCTGGTGTTATGGTGCATCTGTTGTGAAAGCTTGGTGTTTGGTACTCTCTGTGTGTATGCTATGTGAATGAGTGATTGCAAAACTAAGTTCGTTGTAAAGTAAGCAGGAAAGTTATACAACCCCGAGATGAACCCCCCTTAATAGGATCAGTAGCCTCACTTAAAATCAAGTGCTCAGAGTGCCATCTAGCGTTTAACAGCTTCTTGTGGTTCAGTGCCTTGACCGCATCTGTAGGACAGAGGAAAACAGGTAATAACTGGCTCTGACTGTGGCTGCCGCAGACTAATTCTAAAATCATGGGTAATAATCAAAGTAGAGCCTCAAAAAAGAACCCCCTAGGGTGTTTGCTAGCCCATTGGAAGGAATTGGTGGGATCAGGGGGCACTGAAAATAAGAAAACACTTATTAAGTATTGTAATCAGTGGTGGCCTCTTTATAAATTGGAGGATGGGGCTAAATGGCCACTTAATGGGACATTAGATTATAACACTTTATTACAACTAATGTTGTTTCTAAGAAGGAAGGAAAATGGGATGAAGTAACATATCTGGATATGTTTTACACCCTCCAAAACCATCCGGAGTGGCAAAGAGATTGTGGACTAGTCCCACCACAAGATCCTATGGTACTTGCACTTGAGAGGGAAAATAGGAAACACCAAGGTAGACTGAAGCGGTGTTGCTCGGCGTGTAGCATAGGGCAAAGGTGTACTAGACCCAACAAAACTCACCAAATGCTCGAACAAGACCAAGATCTAACCGGTTTGCTTAAGCCTCCCCCTTGACCACAGGAACAGGATGAGGACTCGGATGGGACCTCCACTTCTTCAGACGGCCCTGTGTCCTCATGAACTCCGAAGAAAGTCTCAACGGCCTTACAAGCACCTCTTCGAGAGGCGGTAGGACCTGATGGTGGAACCATGTTAATTAAGGTACCTTTTTCCACTGCTGATTTAGATGCTTGGAAGAAGGTAGCCCGGGAATATCGGGCTGACCCAGTAGGTGTCGCCAAACACTTCAAATTTATGGTGAAACAACATAATCCTGATTGGGATGATATACAATTATTATTAGAACATATGACCGAAACAGAAAAGCAGCTAATTCTGAAAACTGCAGGAGGTTTGGCTACTGATTACTATGAAAAAAGGGGAGAGGACGTTAAAGATTACTTCCCCCTTCAGGACCCAAAAGGCTAAAGGCGTACCAAGATTGGAATTCTAAAGGGATGGAAAGAGCTATCCCCAAAACTATAAATTGGTCAGCCTTATATGCAATAAAACAGGGTCCTTCCAAATCCCCATCCGAATTCCTGGATCAACTGAGGGATGTAATGCGCCGCAAAACACCATTAGACCCTGAGTCAGAGGTAGGAATACAGCAATTAGTTTCTCTGTTTCTGGGCCAGTCTGCAGGAGACATTGGTCAAAAAGCCACAGGTGGTGTTATAACAGGTCACATACTTGGGGTACGAGATCAGTGCTGGACAACGAGTCCTAGGACAGGCTCGGAAAGAGGCCATATGCCAGACCCCCCGACCACGAACTGTAAAGGAACTGAGAACATTCCTAGGCATGACAGGGTGGTGCCGACTCTGGATATGCGACTATGGTTTACTTGTTAAGCCACTATACTCCTTGATAGCAGCCAACCAGAAAGATCTCCAGTGGGATGCCAAGTCAGATCAAGCTTTCCATCAGCTGAAGAAAGCCCTGATGTCAGCACCGGCATTGGGACTTCCTGATGTAAGTAAACCATTTCTCCTGTTCTCCCACGAAAAACAGGGGATAGCACTAGGAGTATTAGCACAAGAATTGGGACCATACAGACAGGCAGTAGCATACTTCTCCAAACAACTAGACACCACTGCAAAAGGGTGGCCCAGTTGCCTGAGAGCAGTAGCAGCTGTCATTCTAAACATCCAAGAAGCCCGAAAATTCACCCTGGGCCAGAAAATGCCCACACTGCATCCACAGTTCTTGAGACAAAGGGAGGGCATTGGCTTTCCCCACAAAGATTCCTGAAATACCAAGCTATAATGGTTGAACAAGATGATGTTGAGATTGTGACCACAAACATCATTAACCCGGCTTCGTTCCTTGAGGGGAACACCGGGGAACCAGTGAGTCATGATTGTCTTGAAACAATTGAGGCCACGTACTCCAGCCGCACGGATCTTAAAGATGTCCCTATCGAAGGAGCCAAACACTGGTTCACCGATGGAAGCAGCTACATGTTAAATGGAAGGCGACACTCTGGATATGCTATCACCACCTCTGAAAAGGTAATAGAGTCTGGGCCACTACCAGCTGATGTCTCAGCACAGAAGGCTGAGATCATAGCCTTTACTAGAGCCCTAGAAAGAGCTCAAGGAAAAGTTATAAATATTTGGACTGACTCTAAATATGCCTTCAGAGTGGTGCATGCTCATGGGGCGATCTGGAAAGAAAGAGGACTGTTAAATTCTCAGGGAAAAACTATTAAACATGCAGAAGAAATCCTGAAACTCCTGGATGCAGTCCTACTTCCTGAGAGGGTGGCAATTGTGCACATCAGGGCACACCAGAAGGTGAGCACAGAATTGGAAAAAGGGAATGAGCTGGCAGACAGGGAGGCAAAACAGGCAGCCAAAAGAACTGATACAGTAGAGGGCGCGTTAATACCTGATGGACAACTGTCCTTAGAAGGTAAACCAGAGTATACGAAAGAAGACCGTAAGCTTATTGATGACATGGGGGGATCATATAATGAGGAAGGGTGGGCTATCACTTCTCGTGGGAGGATAGTGATCCCTTCCTACATGCTATGGTCAGTAGTCCGTGAAGAGCATAGGAAAAGGCATTGGGGGGCAGAGGCCCTATACAAAGACCTTATTAAAAATATAATAGCGCGAAACCTATACACTACAGTCAAACAAGTAACCCAACAATGTGATCTTTGCCTCCAGACTAACCCTAAAATTGTGAAAGGGCTAAAATTAGGAAAAATCGGGAAAGGAAATGGTCCAGGACAACATTGGCAGATTGACTTCTCGGAATTCCCTAGAAAAGGGGGTGTTGATATTTGTTGGTACTAACAGATACCTTCTCAGGCTGGCCAGAAGCCTTTCCGTGCAGAACTGCTAAAGCACGGGAGGTGACTAAAATATTGCTTCAAGAGATAATACCCAGGTTTGGAGTTCCTGCAGTAATATCCTCGGATAGGGGACCACATTTTGTATCCAAAATAGTGCAACAGATCAGTCACCATCTAGGAATAGATTGGCAATTACATACTCCATACTGACCACAATCTAGTGGCCAGGTGGAGAAAATGAACCACCTAATCAAACAACAAATTATTAGGCTGGGACAGGAGACAGATCTGACTTGGCCCCAGTCATTGCCACTAGCCCTTACCCGAATACGAAACAGATCCAGAGCAAGGGAGGGGCTCAGCCCATTTGAAATTCTGTATGGACGACCCTATGGGATACAGAAGGGGACGTCCTCACAAATAGGAGAAGAAACAATGACTTCCTACATGGTGGCACTAAAAAAACAATTGAGGAGGATTGAAAAACATGTAATGGATACTCGTAGCAGGGGTCTAGATGGGCCTGTTCATAATGTACAACCAGGGGACTATGTATATGTTAAGTCTTTTGCAGAGAAAACTCTGGAACCACAGTGGACCGGACCCCACCAAGTCCTTCTCACTACCTACACGGCAATCAAGGTTGAAGGGCAGAACTCTTGGATTCACCACACCCGGATCAAAAAAAGCCCCTGCAGCCCTGTGGAAAGTAACTCCAGATAACGAGGGACTGAAACTTAAACTCGTTCGGACAAATGAGAGTAAGAATAAAGGAGGTAATAAGTAAGTGAATAAACCGATCTCACCATAAGGGTGAGTAAACCAACCTCACCCAAACTGTTATCGGTGTGGTCTGTATCCTATTTGTAATGTTTAAAGAAAATTAATTTTAATTTCTTTATAATATTAGATGTGGCTGAAGAACAATTAGAGTAAGAAAAGAATTGCGTGTCTATCGTAGAAGTGTAGTTCATGACTCAATCTATAATTATAACCTGCTCCTGAATAGCAATAGCATGTTTAAGAAAGCACTTAGATCTCTATGGGATGCTTCTCACAATCCTAATCATAATTCAAAGTTGGGAAAGGATTCTGGGCCAAGAAAATATTAGATGGCCATGGTCCCAAGCTTATATCGGGTACACTGGGTCCATGGGGAAATATTCAGCTCGAGAAAATTTAATCTGTTCACCATGGTTATGCATGGGAATCAAGTATATATGAGAGAAGAATGGGACAGAGATTCAGGACAAGATATTTACCAGCTTCAAGGGAATATAGGGGAGGAAATTGGAATATAGGGGAGGAAATTGGAATAGGATGCTGATTAATTAATGGCACCACTTATAAAAAGGCATCCCAAATTACGGTATCAATTATTCCTACCATTGAGAGCACCAAATTATGTACCACTGAGGAATGAGACTGCTGGCATAACTTCACCCTAGAACAGACCTCGAGAGTGACCTGTCTTTGGGCCCATAATACTATCAGACTCTCATTTAAATTTCAAATAAAGGCCATTACTAAGTCACTTACAATGAAAAATCCTGCAACAACCAGCACAATGCCTCCCACCCAACCCATGCCAGCACTCAAACTTGAGTCCAACATTTATAAAATTGGCCCATATGTAATCAAAAACACGGGACAGCAACAAGTATTGTTTAACCCAGAATGGTCACTTAGAAGAGTAGAGTTACAGATGCAAGTCAATGTTTCTGACATACAACCATCCTGTTCTCCCTTCCTACAAACCTCGCATGAGGGATGGACAACATGGCTAAGAAGGAAGGGAAACATTTATCAGAACCGATTAATAAGAGATGAGACTGGGGTGTTAGGAACAGGACTGGGAGTATTAAATTCAATAGATTCAGAAGTGATAATGAACAAATTAGCATCTACCACAGCAGATTTATCAAAACTGCAACACCCATTGAAATCCTCATTGCTAGCATTAGGAGCACACCAATGGTTGATTTCAAAGGTACTTCCCAGATGGGAAGAAATTAACATAAAGGACCACCAGCTTATTACTGAAGCCTTAGGTGGATTACAGGATGATGTCGCCCTAGCCCTAAGCTGCATCCAAGCCCAACTATGGATACAATCAGTAGCAGCATCCATAATAAGGGAAGGTGAGGAAGGCATATTCCCTACAGAAATCAGGAAGATGGTCTGGGATAGTGCTACAAAAGTGGAAAGGAAACTCCAGTCATGGTGGAATATGGTCAACTTCACTTATGACCCCAACACACATACTGTCACAGCTTTTTCACGTGATGCAGCAGCAATTACCATTGTGGCCTTCAGGATTAACCATGATGGGACTCTGTTGTATCCTTTTGAACATAGAACTTGGGCCAGGAAAATGGGCAATAAGTGGCAAACAGTAGACCTTGGGTCCTGTATTATGAGAGTCAATTTCCGTACATCAATAGTCAATTTTTCATTTTTTCTCTCTTTCTATCTTCTTTTTTCTGTTGACAATGATTAAGTCATGCCTTAATAATTGCTAACAGAACCATCCTGTCCCCCCCCTTTTTTCCTCTCACCTAACCAAACCTCATTACATCACCACCACTGGCTAAGGCTTCCAAAGACCTAATGACTATTCAAGGAGTGACCCGACCCAAAAGATAGACATCAGGAGCCATTCACACACCAGGAGAGCATTCCACTATCAGGAGAAGACATCAGGAAACATCAGGAGCCATTCACACACTGGACATTCCGTCATCCACCCTGAGGCCCACAAGCCAGGTGGAAGCTTGTGGCGATACAAAGGATGACTACAAAAAGAGAGCATTCGGCCATGAAAAGAGGCAAGCGGCCATGGAGCGAGCAACACAAGAGGCAAGCAACAGAAGGAAGCAAGCAACATGCATCGAGGGACATGGAGACAAGGAGGGAATGCTCTTCCCTTCCATCAGACCCAGAGACACTAAGGAGACTCTGCCAGCAGATGGAATGCTGTAGCCTCGTGGTGGTAGATATAGCAGTGTCCCCTCACCTTTCCCCGCCTGTCTCTCTCTCCTCTCTTCCTCTGTCCCACTCTCTCTATCTCTCTTTTCCACCCTTTTCTCCTTCTTCCCCTCTTTTTCCTGCACTTTTGTTCCAAATAAAGCAACCTTAACCTTGACTCCGTTTCGTGGCTTAATTCTGTTCTCTGAGAATTTAATTGAGAACTGATCACAGTCAAATACCTGACAATTGGACGGACATCACTCAGGGGTTAAACCCAGCCGCCCCCAGCCACCCAGAGCGATCTGAGGTTCAGTTGGAACGCAAGGGGGTTTAATCCCTGCCAAACTAAGTCTTGTCCAGGTTGTGGATCGTGACATTAAAATGGCGTAGTCGACAGGATTCTTGGAGAATATAAAGGTGTGTAATTACTGTGGGAGCCCCTAGTTTCAATACTACTCTCTGCCAACTGGCCCCCATGTCTCCTTGCATATAAAAATATGGCTTTTATTTCTGTCCTAGCTCAAACCCAGGGAGAGGTTATTGCAATTACTCCAACGCTTATTACTGTGCTTATTCAGACCCTGCATACTAAATAAGATTATTGGGATAGTAAAGAATAGATTGGAAGCAGCTGATACGAAAACAATATGTTCACCTAGAAAAAGATGGAACTATTAAAGAAACATCCATTCTATCTCTAGCCCGAGAAACCTTTGCCCGGTTTGATGAAGAAAATGGTAAAAACAAAAAAGGGGGATTGTAATAAGCATTGTGTAATGAATTTGTTAATCAAACCGGTGGAGCAACTTGCTAGACTGTTTCTACATTTGTAACCTTGTGACTGGAACACCTCAAATCACTACATCCTGCTGAGCAGACAACTGTAGTATCTTCCTGTTAAGCGAACAATAGCAGCAACTGAAATGCCCAGATAAGAACATGTGTAGTGTTTGCTCAGCAAGATCACAACCTGCAACGCAGAGGAAGACTACGGCCTTCATCCTCACGACCACCAGAGGGCCTGAGCCGACCCCCTAGATATGCCACGTACACCCGGAACAACCAGGCTATAAAAAGGGGACTCTGGCCAGGGTGAGTGTGTGCCGTTGGTGGAGCAGGAGTCTCCCCAGCCGCCCAGCGCTGTTTTACCTGCCTAATGCTTGCTGAAATAAATTCTATTTGGAAACTCTAACATTTGTCACTGCCGTTTATAACAGAGAGCATGCACAAGAATGGGGTTCACTTGTGGACACAGTGAGGAAGACTGTCAACGACCACCAGACGACTCCTGTTCAACATAACTAAACATGCACAGAGGATATTTACATATGATAATGATTTCCAGGAAATAACATAAATATGCTAATCATTACCCTCCCCTCTTAGCATTTAAAACAATCAGCATAGTTAACCAATGATTTTTATAGAATAAGAATATAGATAAAGTGAAGCAATCAAAAGCCAGTCATTGAAAGGTCAAATTAAGAAGCGAGCATTCTATGCAATTTTAAACAATGACTTTGCTAAAAAATTGTATAAATATGTTGTGTTTTGTACCTGTGGGGGAACGCGTCTTTGGTGGAGCTATTCCCCATGTTCCCTAGTGCTGAAATAAAAGAAGTGCCTGCTTATCTGCTTTGTGTAGATAAGTTCTTTGGGATTGCGACCACTAACAACAATGCCAGGAGTATGTGCTGGGGGCACAGACCTACTCTTTTCAGCCTATAGCTCCCTGCTAGATTAGCTCTGCTACACTGCCAAAACCCACCTGTGGTGGTTTATCTCTGGATGGAGGCCAGATGCCCACCAAAGCCGCTCTATCACTCTCCTTTTCAATCGGAAAGGGGAGAAAATATATATTGAGAGGCTCAGGAGTGGAGATAAGGACAGGGAGAGATCATTCTGCAATCAGCGTCACGGGCAGAACAGACTCAACACAGAGTGAAGGAAAGAAAACTAATTTATTACAACTACACTACACACCCAGTGAAACCAGAGTCGAGTAATGAGATGTGCAGCCCGGTCTTAAAGCACCTTCCCCCCACCCCTCCCTTCTTTGCAGACTTCACTTTAGTCAGGATTTCGCTCCCTTCTTCCCCCACATTGTGGCACAGGGAAGGGATTGGGAAAATGGGGTTTTCAGTCAGTTCCTCACAAGTTGGTTTCCTTCTTGGCCGGGGGAGCATTCATTCTACATACCCTTCTCAGCTGCACCATGGGGCCCCACCCATGGGAGACAGTCTTTCAGAACTTCTCCAACGTGAGTCCTTTCCCACGGGGCTTCAGCTCTTCCCCAGCTGCCCCGGTGAGGGTCACTGCTATGTGGTCAGAGTTTGCAGCATTTTTATACCATATTCCCATCCAAAATCCCTCCCCTGTTTTTCCAAGGTTTACAGGCTCAACCAAGACGCCTTCTTCACAATAGTACATAATATAATACACATTGCATGTCTGGCAGGTTCCTGCTTCCCATTGGTGAAGAAAATTAATATTTATGAGCTTACTGAGCAAAATGCCATATCTATTGTTTATCTCACATAGCTCTTAACTCTTGTGCATCTTTGTTTTGTCTAGGCCCATTGAAGCCAAATGGGGACCTTCAAATGCTTGCCTTTATCTTACTGCTAGGCAGCTGAATAGTGGGGCTTGATTGGGACTCAGGTTTGTTGAAGGAATTCAAGGCTCAACCCAGGTTTCAGTTCGTTGAATTATGCAGCAGTACCCTGATTAATCTCGTTTTACAGGACAACTCAAATCCTAGATATCTACACAGCTTCCTGTCGGCTGTCTCTGCTGAGACTGGACCTCAAAGCAATTCAAGACTGAGTCACATTACAACCCCCCATGAGTCGCCTGATGGCCTAGACATTGCCGAAACCTGTTTGTGGAACACTGGAGCCAGATGATCATTACATTCCACCCTGTGATGGATGAGCCTTTTGTTCAGCAAACCACCTGTACCCTGAAACAGGCTACAACATCCTGTTTTATAAGAATAACTATGTAATGTATATTGTGAGTAGCTAACGAGGCATAGAATTAAGTAATAGATAACTTAGAAGCAGAAACCGCACGCAGGGATCAAGCAACCAATCAATGAGCTTATTGCTGAAGAAGACCAAATATGGAACAGGGGGTCAACTGAGGGACAAGTGAGGAAGACAAGCAACTTCATCCCACCGACCACCAGAAGGTAGAGGACGACCCCCTAATAACAGCTGGCGCACGCACAGAAGACTACACGGAAGTTTTGATGGAAGATTCTAGACCAGGAACTACAACACTATAAAAACCAGAACTCGGGCAGGAACCGTGCGGCTGCTGGTAGAGCTGAGACTCCCCGGCCACCCAGCGCTGCTTTGCCTTTTGTCACCTGCTGATTAATAAACTTAAATTTGTATTTGGATTACTTTGTTTCTGACCAATTATTGGGAAACACACAATCACACACCCCATGTCCTGAGTCACAATTTAACTGATGTACAGGTATAGGAGCAGGTATAGCATAGAGCTTGAAATTTAGCTAGATAATCGTGTAGAATGGTCTCAGGGTGAAAAGAGGGGGGGAAGCCAGACAAGTCTGTTTTTCTCTCCTAGCAGAGGGCCTGTTATAACTTTATGCTAACTCGAGGAAAAGGTAAAAGGCAAGAATTCGAGGACAGAACGGTATCAACCCACAGCTGCTCCCTCGGGCGAGCAGAGCCGAGGCGCATCGCGTATCTCTTCGACAAAGAAAAACAGATGGCTGAAATACGTCCATGGGCCCCTCACAAGGACATAAATTAGCACAGACTGATAGAGACACTGCAAGCTTGCAAGATCCTTGCATTCCAGGCAAGAGGTGAAAATACATCATGAGGAAGACATACAGCCTTCCTCCCAGAGACCCCTGTCTGCGACCCTTATGTTAGAAATGCAAAACGGGTCCTAAAAAGGACTCGAGGTAGACACGTTAGTGAAGCAGTAATTAATTTATTATACGTTCTTGCAAGAGCGGGTGACCCAAAAGTAGGCACACCTTTGGTCAAAATACGTAGCATTTTTATACCATTTTCCAGCCCGAAATCCCTCCCACCGTTTAACTATAGATTAACAATTTCAAAAGTTTACTGGCTCAACCAAAGTACCCCATTTATGACATAATGGAATACATATTGCACGTCTGGCAAATTCCTGCTTCCTGTTAGTGAGAAAAGTTAATATGTATGAGAGCCTTTAACACTTAAACATCTCTTTTGTCTGGGATAATCGCTTACTGGCAGGTACTTGATTTTATCTTAACTTTCCCGGTAACTGTCTTGGGCCTAGGGTTGAAGGAATTCAAAAGCTCATACAGGCTTTTGTTTAGATGGTTTCAAGACTCCACACTGTCTGTCAGTTTTGAGCCACATTTCTTTTGAGTTCCAACCCGTGGCCTCAGTCACGGTTTTAACTCTTTCCAGGATTATCTTTTAGCAACAGTATGCTTTATACAAAATATACAATACAAAATTTCAATCTGCAAAAGCAACAATTCAGCATTTTCCACATTATGACGTACGGAAATGTGGACGGGTCGGTTCTCTCTCAGCGGGATGTTATCAGTGTGGCAAACAGGGACATCTTAAGAGAGAATGTCCTGAGCTGAGAAAAGAAGAAAGGGTAATTCCCTTAATGTCCTTTGAACATGAATAGGGCAGTCAGGGGTTTCTTAATTTAAGGTCCTACCAAGAACCCTTGATAAAATTAAAGGTGGGACCCCAGGAGGAGGACGTCATCTTCCTGGTTGACACTGGAGCTTCTAGGACTTCCTTAAATTTTATACCTCAAGGACTGAAGCTATCAGACCAAAGTATAACTGTCTCAGGGGTAAAAGGGGAAGGATTCCCAGTCCCCATGTTTGAAAATACCACCTTAAGATTGGGTGATGAGAAAATTCACGGACAACTTTTATATATCCCTGATGCTGGAACTAATTTATTGGGAAGAGATTCGATAATACAATTAGGATTGGAATTGAAAACCCAGGATGACCAAATTGTGGTATCCATGGCTTTATTAACAGAGGAAGATGAAAACCAAATTGATCCAATTGTTTGGGTACAAGAAGGTAATCGAGGCGGATTAAACATTACGCCTTTGAGGATTAAGCTTAAAAGTGAAAATGAAATTGTTTGCCAAAAACAGTATCCTATTTCACTGGAAGGCCGTAAAGGCCTCCAACCAGTTATAGAAAGTTTAATTAAGGATAAGCTTCTGGAAGTTTAATTAAGGATAAGCTTCTGGAACTCCTTAATACCCCAATCTTATCAGTAAAAAAACCTGATGGGTCATATCGTTTGGTACAGGATTTAAGAAAGGTAAACCAAATAGTTCAAGTGCGTCACCCAGTGGTTCCTAATCCTTACACTCTACTGAGTAAAATACCACATGACCATGGATGGTTTAGTGTGATTGATTTAAAGGATGCTTTCTGGGCCTGTCCACTGGACCCTGATAGTAGAGACATGTTTGCTTTTGAATGGGAAGATCCTTTCACAGGACGAAAACAACAATTTAGATGGACAGTTTTACCTCAGGGATTCGCTGAGTCACCAAATTTATTTGGACAAGCATTGGAACAAGTATTAGAAAAATTTAAAGTCCCAACTGAAGTTACCCTTCTACAGTATGTAGATGATCTTTTAATCTCAGGTAAAAATAAAAGAACCGTAAAGGAGACAACAAATGCTTTATTAAATTTCCTTGGAAAACAGGGACTAAGAGTATCAAAAACCAAACTGCAGTACCTGGAAAAAGAGGTTAAATATTTGGGACATTTAATCAGTGAAGGGAAACGAAGAATAAATCCGGAGAGGATAAGAGGAATAATTGAGTTACCTCTCCCGAAAACTAAGAAAGAGCTGCGAAAATTTTTGGGATTAACAGGCTATTGTCGCCTATGGATTGAATCATATGCACTAAAAACAAAAGGATTATATCTTAAACTGTTAGAAGAAGAGCCTAATGATTTGGTATGGACTAATGAAGAAAAAGAATTAATACAGGAATTAAAACAAAGCTTGATCACTGCTCCTGTATTAGCACTGCCCTCCCTTGACAAACCATTCCACTTGTTTGTTACCATAGATAAGGGAACAGCCCTGGGGGTGTTAACTCAAAAGTGGGGAAGCAAGCGACAGCCAATTGCCTATTTATCTAAGCTATTGGACCCAGTATCCCGAGGGTGGCCTGAATGCGTACAGGCAATAGCAGCCACAGCCCTCTTGGTGGAGGAAAGCAGAAAATTAACTTTTGGAGGAGCACTTATAGTAAGTACTCCACATCAAGTAAAGACAATCCTGACTCAGAAGGCAGGAAGATGGCTTACTGATTCTAGAATTTTAAAGTATGAGGCAATCTTAATGGAAAAAGATGATTTAATCCTAACTGCGGAATCATGCCTCAATCCTGCCACCTTTTTATCAAAAGGGGAGACTAATGACCAAGAACTTGGACATAACTGCCTGGAGATAATAGAATATCATACTAAAGTACGACCTGACTTAAGGGATATACCCTTGCCAACAGGTCTCCGTTTATTTATTGATGGATCCTCCAGAATCATACAGGGAAAAAGGCATAATGGTTATGGAATTATTGATGGAGAAAATCAAAATGTGAAAGAATCGGGAAGACTACCTAACAATTGGTCTGCCCAGACATGCGAATTATATGCTTTAAATCAAGCATTGCAATTATTAAATGGGATAGAAGGCACGATTTATACAGATTCAAGGTATGCTTTTGGGGTAGTTCAAACATTTGGAAAAATATGGGATGAAAGAGGGTTAATTAACAGTAAAGGAAAGGAGTTGGTACATGGAGAACTGGTGAAACAGGTTTTGAAGAATTTACTCTTACCTAGAGAAATTGCAATCGTCCATATAAATGGACATCAGAAGGGGAACTCCTTGGAAGCTAGAGGAAACAGATTGGCAGATGAAGTAGCCAAAGAGGCTGCCTTAGGGCCCGAGATTGTTAATATGTGTAACCTTACTCCTTGTGTATCTGAACCAAAAGAGGTTCCAATTTTCACTGAAGGAGAGAAAAAGGAATTAAAGGAATTGGGAGCTATTGAAACCGAAGGAGGAAAGTGGATTCTCCCAGATGGACGAGAAATGCTAAATAAGCAAATTATGAGGGAAATAATGGCCATTCTACATCAAGGGAGTCATTGGGGGGGGGGGGTACAAGCAATGTGTGATTTAATCCTAAGGAAGTATGGATGCATAGGAATTTATACTGTAGCTAAACAAATTTGTGAAAGATGTATTGTTTGTAAAAAAATAAATAAAAAGGTTCTCAAGAAACAGCCTCAAGGAGGAAGAGAACCCAGTTTAAGACCTTTTCAAAGCATCCAAGTAGATTTCACGGAATTGCCACCCATAGGAAGATTGAAATATATCCTGGTATTGGTTGACCATCTAACAGGATGGGTGGAAGCATATCCAATGGCTTCAGCCACAGCTGCAGCGGTAATTAAAATCCTTTTAGAACAAATTATTCCCAGGTATGGAATAATTGAAAATGTGGATTCAGACCAAGGGAGTCACTTTACATCCAGAGTGCTTCAAGGGACTATGAAAGGACTAGGAATATCCTGGGACTTTCATACTCCCTGGCATCCACCCTCCTCTGGTAGGGTTGAACGGATGAATCAAACCCTAAAGAAACAATTATCAAAATTAATTTTAGAAACCAAATTACCTTGGATTAAATGCTTGCCCATTGCCTTACTGAGAATTCGAACTGCACCTAGGAAAGACTTAGGTGTATCCCCCTATGAAATGTTGTTTGGCTTGCCTTATATGGGTGAAATCGGAAAAATCCCAAGGTTTGAAACCAAAGACACTTTTCTTGAGAATTATGTGTGGGGGCTATCTTCTTCTTTATCCTCTTTCAGAAGTAAAGGACTCCTTGCACAAACTCCACCACTGGAATTTGCAGTCCATACTATCCAACCTGGAGAATGGGTTCTGATTAAGTCATGGAAGGAATCCAAGCTGCAGCCTGAATGGGAAGGCCCTTTCCAGGTTCTACTGACAACCGAAACTGCTGTGAGAACTGCTGAGAAGGGTTGGACTCATTACACCCGGCTCAAAGGACCAGTGGAACATCCATCTGAGGACCAACGTTGGTGTATACAGCCCACCAAGAATCCTCTTCTCATCAAACTGAAGAAACAGTAACGTTAAAGACTATTTGAAATATTGTTTTTGTAATAGAGATTTTGGTTACCTATTGTGTTTGGAGAGGGGTAAAAGAGTTGAAGATGTTCAAAATAATGTTTATATGGTGCTTATACTTCACTATAATGAAAATAGGAATGTTGGGTCTTGCTAGAAAACCCCTTAATCAAATGAACTTACAATTCAGTATTCCAGAGGGGACCGGACTCCAGAGCATCATGTTTGATGCTTGTCAAATTTTGGATTGTGGGAGTTTAAAAAAAAAAAACAACCACAGGGCACTGAGTAGTGCGGAAAAATATATGTGTCCTGAACCAGTACAAAGTCAGACACTTCATGGGGAGGGTTCTCCTTGCCCATCTTGGAGCAATGTTTGGTGGACTACTAAGGTTAATGGATGGACAGCAGATGTGAATCAAGAAAGTTGGTATTGGAAACCCCTAAAACAAATGATAATAATATCAAAAGGACACACTACCCATAATTGTCAGGAAGGGGAGTGTAATCCTATAATAATTAATATTAATAATGCTAATAATACTGTCACTCGATCCTATGGACTAGGGATAGAGGTCACGGGAAAAGATCCATTAGGGCGATTCAGAATAATAATAGAAAAATTTGAAAATAAGAGTTCAAAGAAAAATGAAGAAGGGAAAGGCACTCAGAAATCTAGGACAGAGATAGGAAGATTTTTTAATGATCCCACCGTAGTAAAAGTAATAAAAATTGAGGATTTGAGACAGACATTTGAATTAGAAACAGGATATGGAGAGACGAATACCTGGGTGGAATGGGTAAAATATACTGTGAAAAGTTTAAATAAGAGTGATTGCTATGCATGTGCCTCAGGTCGACCTAAACCACAAGTTGTACCTTTTCCCCTAGGATGGTCTAATGATCACACAGGGATGGAGTGCATTATTGCACTATACCAGGACAAAACAGCCTGGGGAAATGCTACCTGTAAAACACTTTCACTTCTGTTCCCAGCCTTGCTGAACAAGGACATTCAAACACCCCCTGTTGTGACAAGTGTAGTTGGAAACCACACGGCTTGTCTCTCACGACAGGGCAGAGTGGCTACACAATTTTTAGGGGAGTTCTCAAGATGTAAGAGAACATTGAATGTGACAAATGTTAAAGGTGGGAACTATTCTTCATTACAGGTTCCCAGAGCTGACTTGTGGTGGTATTGTGGAGGAAAAGTTCTGAGGAATATTCTTCCATCCAACTGGAAAGGCACTTGTGCTATTGTACAATTGGCTATCCCATTCACCCTGGCATTCCGAGAAGATAAGGTTTCTAAAGAAAAAGAGATCAGGGCCAAAAGAAGCATATTGGGAACTTCCTTTGATGACAGAATATACATTGACTCAATTGGAGTTCCTCGAGGAGTTCCTGATGAATTTAAAGCTAGAAATCAGATCACTGCAGGTTTTGAATCATCCTTTTTTTGGTGGGTCACAGTAAATAAAAATGTAGATTGGATTAATTATATCTATTATAATCAACAAAGATTCATAAATCATACAAGGGATGCGGTTAAAGGAATATCAGAACAGTTGGATGCCAATAGCAGAATGACCTGGGAAAATCGAATGGTCCTAGATATGATGCTAGCAGAAAAAGGAGGAGTATGTGTTATGTTAGGGGGACAGTGTTGTACATTTATACCAAATAATACTGCTCCTGATGGAACGGTTACCAGAGCCTTACAAGGCCTTACAACTCTGGCTGATGAACTATCAGAGAATTCAGGAATAGACACTTTTCTTACTGGTTGGTTGGAATCTTGGTTTGGAAAATGGAAGGGAATGGTGGTATCAATTTTCACTTCTCTGATAGTGGTAACAGGGATACTAGTTGCCATAGGGTGCTGTATAATCCCTTGTGTTAGGGGTCTTATACAGAGATTAATAGAAACCGCAATAACTAAGAAAATGCACCTGGGACCACCACCTTATAATATGCTTCTCCTAGAAGAACATGAAACAGATAATAGAGAATCTCAGGAAAAAGAATGTGAAGCAATGCTGGCCAGGTTAGAAGCTTCATATAGGATAGGACTTTAAAAATATGCAAAAGACAACAGTGAGTGTAAAGAAAAGAAGGGGGGAATTGTGGAAAATGCTGAATTGTTGCTTTTGCAGATTGAAATTTTGTATTGTATATTTTTCTGACTTGGGAATTAAGGTTGCCTCATTGGGAATTCTTTATAAAGCATATTGTTGCTAAAAAAAAAATAATCCTGGAAAGAGTTAAAACCGTGACTGAGGCCACGGGTTGGAACTCAAAAGAAATGTGGCTCAAAACTGACAGACGGTGTATGAGCTTTTAAATTCCTTCAACCCTAGGCCCATGACAGTTACCGGGAAAGTTAAGATAAAATCAAGTACCTGCCAGTAAGCGATTATCCCAGACAAAAGAGATGTTTAAGTGCTAAAGGCTCATACATACTAACTTTTCTCACTAAGGGGAAGCAGGAATTTGCCAGACGTGCAATATGTATTCCATTATGTCATAAATGGGGTACTTTGGTTGAGCCAGTAAACTTTTGAAATTGTTAATCTATAGCTAAACGGTGGGAGGGATTTTGGACTGGAAAATGGTATAAAAATGCTACGTATTTTGACCAAAGGTGTGCCTACTTTTGGGTCACCCGCTCTTGCAAGAACGTATAATAAATTAATTACTGCTTCACTAACGTGTCTACCTCGAGTCCTTTTTAGGACCCTTTTTGCATTTCTAACACTATTGATGTCCTTTAAGGTGATATTGAAGAATAGATCTAAGGTCTCCTGCAGACATGCTTTAACTCACCCTGCAATCAGCCAGTCTCTCCATTTCACCACCTGTGAAATAAAGGTACCACTTACCTCAACTAACCCACCCTACAATGGGCTTGAATAATGCTCTTACATAGTTTTGAACGCAAGCATTTACCATGTGGTAGCCACTAATTACTGAGGCAATTAGTACATTAAAGCCACTCAGTTACAAGTAGCTACCTATCTAGTTCAACTTGCCTCTCCTTTGTGCTTAGGGGGGTGATGGCAGTCAGGGTTACCTTCCTCTGCCAACCAGTCCAATCAAAAACCAAACCAACCAAACAAAAGCTTTTCTATTTATCTGCCATTTCACATTGTTAATCTCCTTGGTGAGGAATAAAACATACACACTCTCCTGGGCTGCAACACAAATAGTTGGTAAAAGCTCAGGAGTGCAACATTCCAGGGATCTGCTGCTCCCCTACCAGTGCATGTACAATGTGCACTCTGCTGTCCTCCACCCACAGGTTTTTAACTTCTCAATGCTGGTAAAAAAGAGCAGGCTTCTGGCAGGCAGGGCAGCAGGGTGAGTCCATAGCCACCAAGGTGCAGGGAAGAGACCCCAGCCACCAGCATAACGAACCAATGCCCTAGGGACCTTATATGAAATGAAAGCTGGAACAAATTCATGGCTTCGAGATAGGAAGAGTCTTTCAGGTGTTGAATCATTAGATAATGTTTTATGGAGGATTAATAAAAAGTCAGATTTCTACTCCAAAGTCTGGTTGTGGGTCTTTAGACCCAAGCTCTGGGTCATGATGCCCAAACATTCATCCCTGGTTGACCATGTGCCATAGACAGCGATGAGGTCTCCACTCACGTCTTCTTTTCTTCAGGCTAAACAAACCAATGGATTTCAGACGCTTTCCCCCAGACCCTTCACCATCCTTGTCACCCTTGTTATAAACGGCAGTGACAAATGTTAGAGTTTCCAAATAGAATTTATTCCAGCAAGCATTAAGCAGGCAAAACAGCGCTAAGCGGCTGGAGAGACTCCTGCTCCACCAACGGCGCGCGCCTCACCCCCGCCGGAGTCTCTTTTTATAGGTCAGTAGTCTCGGGGTTTCGTGGTACATCCTGGTAACTTCTGTGGCTGCACGTAACATTGCTAGGGGGTCGTCCTGGTCCCTCAGGTGGTCGTGAGATCGTAGCATTCCTCTGCGTTGGGGTCAGGTTTTTTGGTCATGTTCACTCGGGAAAGGTTTGTGCTTAGTCATTCAGCAAGGGGTTGTAACCCTTTCAAAGGGGAGGGTTATCGATTTGCCAATATGTCTGGGAGTGGCTTATCACTATTTTGCACAACAATGAGTTTCACGAGGAGATAAGGGGGGGGGGGGAACTACTCCCCTTCCATCCTTATCTGTTTGAGAACAAATTCCTTATGAATTTATTTATTACAACCCTCATTGGACACTCTCCATGTCCATGTTGGACTGTCTCCCCTGGGTGGGACCCCACGGTGCAGCAGGAGAAGGGTTTGTGTTTATGGAATGCCACACACACACACACGCACACACACCTAAGAAGGAAAACAACTCGGGAGGAATGGACTACGAAGTAATGGCTACGAAGATGATTAAGGGCCTGGAGCATCTCCCCTATGAGGAAAGGCTGAGAAGATTGGGACTGTTCAGCCTTGAGAAGAGAAGACTAAGGGGGACCTAATTAATGTTTATAATTATCTTAAGCAGGGGATGCAGGGGGAATCAGCCAGCCCCTTTTCAGTGGTCTGTGGGGACAGGACAAGGGGCAATGGCTGCAAGTTAGAGCATAGGAAGTTCCGCACCAACATGCGGAAAAACTTTTTCACAGTGAGGGTGACAGAGCACTGGAATAGGCTGCCCAGGGAGGTGGTGGAGTCTCCTTCTCTGGAGATATTCAAGACCCGTCTGGATGCCTATCTCAGTGAAATGTCCTAGGGAGCCTGCTTTGGCAGGCGGGTTGGACCCGATGATCTCTCGAGGTCCCTTCCAACCCCTACAATTCTATGATTCTATGATTCTATGACTGAAAACCCCCATTCCCCATTCCCTGCCCCTCCCTGCACTGTGATGGGGGGAAGAAGGGAGCGAATTTATGATTAAAGTCTGTGAAGAAGGGAGGGGTGGGGGGAAGTAGAAGTGTTAAGATCTGGAGGAGGAAAGCAGCTTATGAGGAATTGACTGGAACCCCACTCCCCATTCCCTGCCTCTCCCTGTGCCATGTTGTGAGGGGAAGAAGGGAGTAAAACCGTGATGAAGTTTAAGTCTGCTAAGAAGGGAGGGGTGGGGGAAAGGTGCTTTAAGACCTGGCCGCACTTCTCATTACCCGACTCTGGTTCATTGAGTGTGTAGTTGTAGTAGCAATAAATTAGTTTTCTTTCTTTTATTCTGTGTTGAGTCTGTGTTGTGGTTTCACCCCGGCTGTGGGCTGAGATCCACGCAGTTGCCTGCTCCTTAAAGTAAAAGAGCAGGGCAAGAGGGAAAAAAGGGGGGAACAAGGGAAGGGAAAAAGGAAGGGGCAAGTAACTCCAAAACCAAGAAACTAAGAGGCCTGTGGGTTGGGATAAGGATAGTTTACTAAGAGAACAGAAAGATAAAATATAACAATGCTAACAGGACTTTAGAGCAAAAGGATATGAAACTATTGATACACAATGCAGTTTCTCACCGAACCACACAACTCAGGCCGTACCACCCAGAGCTGTCCCGGAACCGACCGTCCCCCCCAAGAAGCACGCGTCCCGCGACCGCCCCTCTTCTTCCTCCCAACAGCCCCCCATTATATCTAGGCAGGACGTAATTGGCATGGAATACTCTCTTTGGCCCATCTGGGTCACCTGTCCTGGCTTCGCCCCTCCTTTCTCAAGAATAGAGAAATACGAAGAAGCTGAGAAAGTCCTTGACTGTCTGACTGCAACTAAGAACATTAGGGTGTTCTCAGCACTGCTTTCATTTTAACTCCCAAACACAGCACTCCATCAGCTGCTACAAATGAAGTTAACTCTATCCTGACTGAAACCAGGACAGTCTGTTTTGCCCGTTGCACTCATTGGAAAGTGATCCCTCTGTCCTTATCTCAAGTCCTAAGCCTCCCGATATATATTTTCTCCCCTTTTCAGCTGAAAAGGGGAGTGAGCGAGTGGCTTGGTGGGCATTTGGCCTCTAGCTAGGGCCTCCCGATATGGTATCTGCAAATTTACTTAAGACACCCTCTAGTCCTGAGTCCAGGTTGTTTATGAAAATGTTAAAAAGAACTGGGCCCTGGGGAACCCCACTAGTGACTGGCCACCAGAGAGATGTAACCACATTTACTAGCACCCTCTGGGCCTGACCCATCAGCCAATTGCCCAGTCAAGGCATTATGGCTTTGTCTAGTTGTATGCTAGACATTTTGTCCAGCAAGATACTGTGAGACACAGTATCCAAAGCCTTACTGAAAGCCAAAAAAAATCACATCAACTGGTTTCCCCTGGTCAGCCAGCTGGGTGACCTTGTTGTAAAAGGAAATCAGGCTGGATAGACAGGACCTTCCTGTCCTGAATCCATGTTGGCTGTGATCAATGACTGTGTTGTCCTTTAGGTATTTTTCAATAACTCCCAGCATGATTTTCTCCATAATTTTACCAAGCACTGAGGTGAGACTGACAGGCCTGTAATTACTAGCATCTTTCTTACCTTTCTTGAAAATTGGGACAATGTTTGCCAGCTTCCAGTCAACTGGGACCTCTCCAGATTTCCAAGACCGTTGAAAAATAATTGAGAGGTCTCACAATGACACCAGCCAGCTCCCTGAGTACCCTGGGATGAATCCCATCAGGGCCCATGGACTTATATGGATTCAGGGGAAACAGCAAATCACCCACAACTTCAGGATTCACTAGGAGTTAATCATTACTGCAGTCATGGTTCTCCAACTTGAGGCATGTGGAGTCCCAGAGCCCATCGACTGTGTTGAAGACAGAGGCAAAGAAGGCATTAAACATCTCTGCTTTGTCTATGTCCCTGTTAGTAAGGTGACCATTCTCATTGAGTAATGGACCAATGTTCTCTCTGGTCCTCCTCTTGTTGTTAATGTATTTGAAAAACCCCTTTTATTGTGTGCCACAATATTGGCCAGCTTCAGCTCTACTGAGCTTTGGCCACATGAATTTTCTCCCTACAAAGGCAAACAGCATCCCTGTAATCCTCCCACGTTGCCTGACCTTGCTTCCGTTGGCTGTACGCTTTCTTTTTCCACCTGAGCTCTGGAAGATGGTCCCTGTTCAGCCAAGCCCTGCCCTGCCTGCTTGATTTCTGACATGTTGGAATTGCCTGTTCCTGTGCTTTTAGAAGGTGGTACTTAAAAAGTGACCAGCATTGATGGACCCTGATGCCTTCAAAAGCAGTTTCCCAGTGGACCTTACCAACTAGTTCCCTGAGCAGCCCAAAATCTGCTCTCCCCATATCTAGTGTTGAACTTTTAGATGCAATTTTCCTCCTCTCAAAGATTTTACATTCCACTACTTCATGGTCGCTATGGCCAAGACAGCCATCTAACTCCACTTTCCACACGAGACATTTGCCCCCATCTAGGAGGGCACCTTTCCTCATCAGCTCCATTAATACCTGGACAAGGAAGTTACCATTCAGTTGCTTTAGGAATCTCCTGGACCTGTTTGTATTAGCTGTGTGGCTGTCCCAGTTAATGTCTGTCAAATTGAAGTCCCCCATAAAGACAAGAAAAGATGATCTAGTGGTGTTTCTTAGTTCCCTGAATAATAATTCATCAGTTCCATCATTCTGGAAAGACGGTCTTTAGGAGACTCCCACTACAACATCCCCTTTGTTTGTTTGTCCCTTAATCCTTACCCAAAAACTCTCAACCATGTAACCGTCAACTGACAGCTCTGTGCAGTCCAGTCCCTCCATTATATTGTCGTGGTTTTGCCCCAGCAGAGAGCCAAGCACCACCCAGTCGCTTTTTCTTTAAAAGGGAGTATGGGGGGGAAGTTGGGGGGAAGGGAAGGGAAGGGAAGGGAAGGGAAGGGAAGGGAAGGGAAGGGAAGGGAAGGGAAGGGAAGGGAAGGGAAGGGAAGGGAAGGGAAGGGAAGGGAAGGGAAGGGAAGGGAAGGGAAGGGAAAGGGAAAAAAAAACAAACCCAAGAAACTAAAACCTCGTGGGTTGGGATAAGGATAGTTTACTAGAATAGCAGAAAGATAGATATAACAATGATAACAGGACTTTATAGCAAAAAATATATGAAACTGGTGATACATAATGCAGTTTCTCACCAAACCACACAACTCAGGCCATGCAGCCCAGAGCCATCCCAAAAACAGACCATCCCCAAAACTGTGCATCCTGGATCCACCTCCTCCTCCCCCACCAGCCCCCTTTTATGTTGAGCATGACTTAATTGGCATGGAATACCCCCTTTGGCCAGTTCGGGTCACCTGTCCTGGCCACTCCCTGGCCTTGGTGTCTGCAGCTTGTAACATGTTCACGCTCTGTTCTCCAGTGGCAAAATGCAGCTACTTCTGGGTCTTTTTCTCCTATATGTGATTCTCAGAGGAGCTATAAATCCATCTCTGGTTGGCTCAGCCCTAATCAGAACGACTCTGGCCTTGAATTGCCTGGTGTTTATACTTTTCAGGCCAGCAGAGCATTACAGCAGCCATTTTCTGCAGGCCCTGGTCCCTCTCTCTCTCAGCACCCAACTACGCAAAACTGCAACAATGGCTTTCACCTCAGCAAACTGGCTTGATTCACCTTTTCCTTCAGGGGCTTCTGCTATTCGTCTTATAGGACTCCATACAGCAGCTTTCCATCTCCGATGTTTTCCCACAATGCAACAGGACCCATCAGTGAACAGGGCATATCACTTCTCATTCTCTGGCAGTGTGTTGTAAGGTGGGGCTTCTTCAGCGCGTGTCACCTCCTCATCCTCTGGTAACATCCCAAAATCTTTGCCTTCTGGACAGTCTGTGATCACTTCCACGATTCCTGGGTGATTGGGGTTTCCTATTTGAGCCCACTGTGTAATTAGTGCAACCCACTTGCTCCACGTAGCATCAGTGGCATGGTGTGTAGAAGGGACCTTCCCTTTGAACATCCAGCCCAGCACCAGCAGTCAGGGTGCCAGGAAGACCTGGGCTTCAGTTCCAATCACTTCTGAAGCGGCTCAAACCCCTTCATAGGCGGCCAGTATTTCCTTTTCTGTTGCAGTATAATTGGCCTCAGATCCTTTGTAGGCCCGACTCCAAAACCCCAGCGGTTGACCTCGAGTCTCCCCTTGTGCTTTCTGCCAGAGACTCCAGGCAGGGCCATTCTCCCCAGCTGCAGTGTAAAGCACATTTTTAATATCTGTCCCTGTCCGGACAGGCCCAAGGGCTACTGCATGGACTATCTCGCATTTGATCTGCTCAAAGGCTTGCTGCTGCTCAGGGCCCCATTGGAAATCATTCTTCTTCCGAGTTACGTGGTAGAGTGGGCTCACAATGAGACTGTAGTTTGGGACATGCATTCGCCAAAAACCTATAACACCTAAGAAAGCTTGTGTTTCCTTTTTGTTGCTTGGTGGAGACATAGCAGCTATGTTATTAATAATGTCCATTGGGATTTGACTACGCCCATCCTGCCATTTTATTCGTAAAAACTGTATTTCCTGAGCAGGCCCCTTGACTTTACTTTGCTTTATAGCAAACCCGGCTGTTAAAAGGAATTGAATTATCCTTGTTCCTTTCTCAAAATCTTCCTCTGCTGTGTTGCCCCATACAGTGATGTCATCAATATACTGCAGGTGCTCTGGGGCTTCACCCTTTTCTAACACATTCTGGATCAGTTCATGGCAGATGGTGGGGCTGTGTTTCCATCCCTGGGGCAGACAATTCCACATGTGTTGGATGCCTCTCCAAGTGAAAGCAAACTGTGGCCTGCACTCTGCTGCCAGTGGAATTGAGAAGAAAGCATTCTTAATGTCAATTGTGGAATACCACTTGGCTGCCTTTGATTCCAATTCATACTGGAGTTCTAGCATGTCTGGCACAGCAGCACTCATACCTGGAGTGACTTCATTTAGGCCACGATAATCTACTGTCAGATGAAACTGGTGATACACAATGCAGTTTCTTGCAACCGGACCGTCCCCAAAACTGGGCGTCCTGGAGCCACCTCCTCCTCCTCCCCCAGCCCCCCTTTATGCTCAGCATGACATAATTGGCATGGAATACCCTCTTTGGCAAATTCGGGTCACCTGTCCTGGCTGCATCCCCTCCCTTCTCATTAGTAGGGAAATATGAACAACTGAAAAAGTGTTTGACTGCTTAGCAACAACTAGAAACATCAGGGTGCTATCAGCACTGCTTTCATCCTAACTCCCAAACACTATTAGAAAAGAATTTAACTCCATCCTAGCCAAAACTAGGACATATTATTCCCCTGTACAGAATTATATTGAATCCCTACTATAGAACTCCATAGGAAGGCTTTAGAGAGAAAAACAAAAAACAAAACAACACCCCCCCAAAAAAACCCCCAAAAAACTACAGGAAGGATTTCCTTGTCTAGCAAACTAATAGGATTTCAAAGAATTTTCAGTGGAAACCCCATTGCATTCTCCAAAGCTAAAAATATATCAAGAGATAGGCATGTGTCACAGCATCACTCCAGAATTTGGTCTGGAAACACAGTGAAGTTAGGAATCTTAGAAATCACATCAGTCAGATATTCAGGATATGAGAATTCATATGGAGGAAAGACATGCTTGTAATGCTTTGCAGCTTGACCTCTGGTTTGAGTATCACCATTTTCTTCCCTCCATCTTAAAGCAAACTTTCACAACTGCTAAAATATGACAGAAACATTGTGTGTGTGTATATATATATATATATATCCATTTTAAAGGTTAAGACTAATAAAAATTTCAAAGTAACATAAAACCTCAGGCTTCCGATCTTTAACCCATCACTAATTTTGAGGCATTTAAGTGATTCCTGGGTTACCACATGCTTGTCTACTATGCATTCTTCTGAACAGCTTTTCCAAGCACTGTTACAGGAGATACCTGTTGTGGGTGGACCCTGTCTGGAAGCCAGGTGCCCACCAAAGCCACTCTATCACTTCCCCTCCTCAGCTGCACAGGAAATGAAAATATAGTGGGTAGAGATAAGGACAGGGAGAGATCATTCAGTGATTACCATCACAGGCAAAACAGACTCAACTAGGAAAAAAAAAAAAAAGCTAATTTATTACCCAAGCAAAACAGAGTAGAGCAATGAGAAATAAAACCAAATCTTAAAACACCCTTCCCCTCACCCCTCCTTTCTTCCCAGGCTTAACTTTACTCCCAAATTCTCTACCTACTTGCCTCAAGTGCACAGGGGAACAGGAAATGGGGATTTGAGTCAGTTTATCACACATTGTCTCTGCTGCCCCTTCCTTATCAGGGGGAGGACTCCTCACACTTTTCCCCTGCTCCAGCATGGGGTCCCTCTCATGGAAGACAGTGCTCCATGAACTTCTCCAATGTGAGTCCTTCCCATGGGACTTCACAAACTGTCCCAGTGTGGGTCTTTTCCATGGGATGCAGACCTTCGGGAACAGACTGCTCCAGCACAGTTCCCCATGGGGTCACAAGTACTGCCTGCAAACCTGCTCCAGCATGGACTCCTCTCTCCATGGGCTACATATCCTTCCAGGAGCTTGCTTCAGTGCAGGCTTCCCACCAGGTCACAGCCTCCTTCAGATGTCTCCACCTGCTCTTCTGTGGGGTCCTTCATGGGCTGCAGGTGGAATCTCTACTCCCCATCATCCTCCATGGGTTGCAGGAGGACAGTCTGCTTCACCATGGTCTTCAGAACAGGGCACAGAGGAATCTCTGCTCCAGAACCTGGAGCACCTCCTGCCCCTCCTTCTTCCCTTATGTTGCCTTCGGATGGCGTGGTGGCCCTTCTCAGGAACGGCGCGACGGCTCCCCCTTGGCCGCTCGGGTCATTGCTTGCAGACACCAATGTGGTGGACGGCAAATGGCGTTTATTGACACGTGGAACAGCATTATATAGCTTAGGTTTACAACGTCACTTCCGTCTGCTTACGTCATAGACTAAACGCTATTGGCTGTTTGGAGAGGGGTCCTACCTTTCCATACAGCACGACATCTTCCGACCGCCGGGCCCTAGCTACCGACATCCCTCCCTATGCTTAACCAAATACCAACAATAAATTCAAAAATGCTAAGTCATCTTCCAATAGTATTTACAGTCAAACCAACACGCCAAGGCTGGCGAGCCGGATTGCAATTCGCCGTAAATGGAAATGCAGTTTAACAACGTTCTTGCTATTTCTCTGCATGGATACATCTTGTCAAGGACACATTGTGAAACCATCAAAAGAATCTATGGGCCCGCCATAGTTTCCCAATTTTCCTCTTTGTGCTACAAATGTGCCAACATCCTTTGCTGCAGGCGCCTTGTAGCAAAGAGATGAGGCATGGCAACATAAGCAACACAATTACAACCACTCTCAAAATAAGCAAACCTGTTCCAATCAACCCGCCAAAAATTTCCTATGCATGACAGTGTATCCAGCACAAAAGTTCTCCTTTCTTTCTGCACCCATCTTGATCAACTCAGACCTCAGCTATGGCTCTTCCTATGGTTTTACTAGTGTTATTAAACAAACACTGCAAAAATCAGAAAACAACAAAGTTTACCTATCTTATACTGATATGTCATGATCTCGCAATAGCAAGCATAAGGCACACTAGGCGAGTGGTAACTGGGGGGTAACTGGAAGCAACTGTGTGCAACTGGGGATAACTAGGGATAATTCTTAAACAAGTACACTCTTAAAGCAGTCAATGGCTTTTTACTAGTATGATGTTAACCTTCTCTAACCGGCTCTTGACAAATAACGCAAGTTTATTTAACATACAGGGTCCCAAGGTTAATGTTGCAGATCTTCATCGATGGCAGTTTGTAGTTGAGATAGGCCTTGTTGCTGGGTCACTAGGGAGGTCACTCCCACAGCTGTGCCAGCTACTCCCAGACTAAGCAGCGTCGCTATTGTTACGGCTGTTAATACTTCTCTTTTTTGTAGTCTGTTGTCAGCTTCTCTCCAATGATAGTACATCTCTTCTACTGGATGGTATAGGACCCTGGGAACAATTAAAACTTGTACACAAAAGTTAGTGGAATCATAACCAACAAGAACTCGTAAGATTTGGATTTGACTGATTCAGCGACTTGAAGGTAGCATTTAACACATTAAAAAATGGCTTGTAGCTTTATTCTGGACCTCTGATGTCTAGAAGTTATCTGCACACCTGCTGTGTTTTGATCCTCTTATTATGGGTAGTATGTTCACTTATTTCCAAATAGTTTCTCAGTATAAGTAATTTTCCTATAGCATGGGAATTCAAGGATACTGTCAGGGCCTATGTCTTCGTGAGGAGAGCCAGACTGCCGGCAAGCCTGCTGTCCTTTCAAATAATTTTTCTTTTTTAGTTTCTGCTTGTTAGAGGTCTCTGCAAGGGCCCTTTGCAGAAAGCTCACCAAGCATGGCACCAAATTCAATAATCCAAATTTGGCCTTTGACGATATCCAGCCTGAAATTCCCCACTCATGAAGCCAATTGTCCAATATGAAAAATATCTTTTGGGCTTAATTTATTAGTTTCCTTTGTGATTGTATTTGTTTGATTCGCCAATCAGGAGTGTCAGGAGTGCAGGTAACATCACATTTATGTGCAGGCATCTGTTGTAGTCTGTGATTTTAGGTCCGGTTTAATAGACTTAAGCGGACACCACTTAACTTTGCCATCTTTTCTGACAGCAGCATACCCTCGTCCTGTTAGGACTAGCCTCCGCCTTTGTTCCCATTCTCCCAGCTCATTTCTGTAATCAATTGCGGACCGCTCATCCCAGCTGGTGTCCGATCTGGAGTTGGAACTCGACTGACTGGTTACTTCCGGGTTCCTGTTCCTTTTTGTCGGGCTCCGGCCCCACCCGCCTCCCTTGCGGGCGGGCCGTTCCCCTCTTGGCTCGCCCCCCCTTTGCCCTATAAGCGCATGTTTTCGGATGGACGGGTCTCCGCCCCTCGCTCGCGCTCCTCCCCCCTTTCCGTTTGCATGCGCTTGTCGGTTTTAAAACTCCCTCCTTGTTCCCGCCGGGGATGTCTTCGCGCCGCAGTTCCCCTTTTTGCTCGGCGCCATCTTGGGGCGCACGAGGCGGTGGTTTAGCCCAAGCTTCCCCAGACTCTGATTTCCCCGCAGCGCCCCTAGCCTCCTCGGCTAGTCCACCCCAGAAGGATTTTGCTCGCTTCTGTCCCTCCGTAAGCGGTTCAGGGGTCGGGGATTAAGGGGACGTATCGCCCTCTCGTGGATTTTTAGGCTCAGCAGAATCGTCACCGTCTGGGGGGTGCAAAGTCTGCGTAGCTGCCCCGACTCCCAATTTCGGGGTGGCCATCAAACATTTCTTTGCCGCCCTCCAGGTCTCCTGCTCTTGTATGGCCTTCTGCAGGGCCTGTACAACTTTTTCCCATGATTTAAGATTTTTCCCACTCCCCGAGGACATCGTCTCCTCGGCTAACGCTTTAGTACATTTATCCCACACTTCGGGGTGGAGAATATCCACCGGCTGATCAATGACCCCAATCTGTAAAAGCCTCGCAACAGCGAGAATAAAATTTCTGGGTCTACAATCAATACCCCACTGTTTATGTAACTGCAATACGACCTTCACAAGGGCTTCCATCCTCCTTGTTGGTCCTGGAGCGTCCTCCTCTGCCGGACTGGTCTTACCACTCCGGCCACCGTTCACCCGTCCAGGCGAATTCCCGGGTTTCAGCACCACTTGTTGCCTTCGGATGGCGTGGTGGCCCTTCTCAGGAACGGCGCGATGGCTCCCCTTTGGCCACTCGGGTCATTGCTCGCAGACACCAATGTGGTGGACGGCAAATGGCGTTTATTGACACGTGGAACAGCATTATATAGCTTAGGTTTACAACGTCACTTCCGTCTGCTTACGTCATAGACTAAACGCTATTGGCTGTTTGGAGAGGGGTCCTACCTTTCCATACAGCACGACATCTTCCGACCGCCGGGCCCTAGCTACCGACACCTTACCTCAGTGTCTTCAAAGTTTTTCACATATTCTCACTCCTTTCTCTGGCAGCAAAAGCATTTTTTTTTCTCCTTCTTAAATATGCTATTGTAGAGGTGCTACCACCATTGCTGATTGGCTTGGCCATGGCCAGCGACGAGTCCATCTGGTATTGGATCTGTCAGACATAGAAGAAGCTTCTAGCAGCTTCTCACAGAAGCCACTCCTGTAGCCCTCGTGTTACCAAAACCTTGCCACACAAACCAAAAACAATACCATACTACAGTAGAGGAAACTGCTCTCATCCCTACAACATTCACAGAGCCCTTGACTGCCCAGGGCTGCACAGCAACTCTTATAGGAACAGGAATTCACTCCTTCAGAGGCAGTGAGCAGCTAAATAAGTTGCCCCCATAACAGCATTTAGCCACAACACCAACATACCATTCTGCCAGGCATTTACACCCCAATATATCATGCACTGCAGAACCAGGCTTTGGGCCACACAGTTCTCTGGTATTCACCAGAACAGGTCAGAGCCTTGTCACCACTTTCTGATGTTGCGTTTGCATGAAAATTGATCTCCTCCTGCATGGCTTTTCTACACATTGAGCTTGCTTTCAAAAAAGTGCATCAGACTCACCAGCCCTACATAGGGAGGGCATCTCAGGCTCATCCTTACCATCTGCACAACTCCTTTTTTCTCTGAAAGACCCCTGTGCTGGTTGGATACATATACAATCCCTACCACTGTCCCAACTCATAAGCAAGAGTAAACTTGACCCTGGGATCTGTGAGCAACACCAGTGACTATTCCCAGAGTACTTCTCTGGCCACCTCCCTGTTCATCATCTGTGTTTCAGCCCCATCATTTTCCCCTTCACATCTGAAGTCAACAGGGTCATCATCACACATTGGCAATGGCACATGGGTTTGGTGGCCAAGCAGACAGGCAAAGATCATAGAGGTACAGAGCCCTAAGACCTTGCAAAGATCTCCATCTAGACCTGGATGTAAACTAGAGCTGTAAAGATTATAATCAAGACTGGATCAAATCCTCACAATTCTTGGGGTGTTTGAGGTCCAGAATTTCAATTTGGCCTTTTAGAGAGAGGTGAGTGACTAACCTGAGAACTCTTTGAAATCTTCAGTTTTATAAAAGACAACAAAAACCTAAATGAAATAATGTCAGAAGATTGCTTTTTATATACAGCTGCTCCACAGCTTACAGTAAAAGCTCATAATTGTATTTGGACAGTCTGTTCTGCAAAGTAAATCCAACTCCAAAAGGGGAAAATAGCCCCTAACTCTGCTCCCTCTCAAGAGCTGACAAACAGGAATTACTTCCCCCTACTTCCTTCACACATTTCCTTGGCTCTGAAAGACAAGCTGCATTATTCTCTGACATTTTAGTCAATTTATGAAATTATTTTGCCTTCCTTCTTTTGACCTCACCTATTTATCCCCTTTGCTTTTCTCTCTCTCTATGACCAGTTGAATGCGAATGAAGAATCCATATGTCTGTTAGGGAGCTGCACTTGTTCCCAGCACTGAACAGATCTCTAAGCAGGTCCAAGGACGCAATGAAATTTTGAAGCCACATGAAGTGAAACCTTCATATTGGGAGAAAAAAACATCTCTAAGGGTTTGAGTGCACCTCAGAAGCAACTGTGCTTGATTGCAATCGCATGATTGCAACCTGATTTCATAACCATATCAGAGGGCAAAGCAATCCCAACCTTGAAAGTGGAAATTATTTTCAGATCTGACAGTCCCCCCCAGGCCAAAACCTGAGTTGAGGGATTTTAAAACCCATCTATAATCAAGTCAATAATTTCCTAAAAGGATGAGTTGTTTTATTTCCTCAACAATAAGGAGAAAGGAAACTCTTTTTATTATCAAGTTAGAGAGAAAGCAATGAGAACAGAACTTATTAATAACAGCAAAACTATTCCCAGTAGAAACCACAAGTCCTGCAGCAAGACACAAGGAACCTTCTCCGCTAAAGTTCTCCTGCAGACTCTTGCTTTTGGACTAGCTCTAAACCTTGTATTACTGTCACAGTTTTGCATAGTTGGGTACTGAGAGAGAGAGAGAGAGGACCAGGGGGCTGCAGAAAATGGCTGCTAGAATCTTCTGCAAGCCTGTTTATAGCGCCTCTGAGAATCACATGTAGGAGAGAAAGACTCCACCAGAAAAAAATGGAGTGCCAAGAAGACCTCAATGTTGGCCCGTTAAGGGCATTGTGATATATATTTGCATATAAATGTAAACAGTTGACAGACACAAAAGGCCGGGAAGGCTGGGGGAGGAGGCGCCCCAAGTGCCCAAGAGAGAGATGCCCCTGCAGCCCGTGCAGAAGCCCGTGGAGTAGCCGGTGGAGAGGACCCATGGAAGAGGCAGAGACCAGACCTGCCCGGTGGAGAGGCTCCACACTGGATGGAGGATAGGTGTATTGAATTCCGATTCGCATTCTCTTAGTAACCCTAGTTTTATGAACTGTTCTATGATTGGGCAAATTCCTTCTCTGTCCTCCTTTTTCAATGGGTATTGCTTAATTCTTATTGCTATTCAGGAGCAGGTTATAATTATAGATTGAGTCATGAACTACACTTCTACGATAGACACGCAATTCTTTTCTTACTCTAATTGTTCTTCAGCCACATCTAATATTATAAAGAAATTAAAATTAATTTTCTTTAAACATTACAAATAGGATACAGACCACACCGATAACAGGTTGGGTGAGGTTGGTTTACTCACCCTTATGGTGAGATCGGTTTATTCACTTACTTATTACCTCCTTTATTCTTACTCTCATTTGTCCGAACGAGTTTAAGTTTCAGTCCCTCGTTATCTGGAGTTACTTTCCACAGGGCTGCAGGGGCTTTTTTTGATCCGGGTATGGTGAATCCAAGAGTTCTGCCCTTCAACCTTGATTGCCGTGTAGGTAGTGAGAAGGACTTGGTGGGGTCTGGTCTACTGTGGTTCCAGAGTTCTCTCTGCAAAAGACTTAACATATACATAGTCCCCTGGTTGTACATTATGAACAGGCCCATCTAGACCCCTGCTACGAGTATCCATTACATGTTTTTCAATCCTCCTCAATTGTTTATTTAGTGCCACCATGTAGGAAGTCATTGTTTCTTCTCCTATTTGTGAGGACGTCCCCTTCTGTATCCCATAGGGTCGTCCATACAGAATTTCAAATGGGCTGAGCCCCTCCCTTGCTCTGGATCTGTTTCGTATTCGGGTAAGGGCTAGTGGCAATGACTGGGGCCAAGTCAGATCTGTCTCCTGTCCCAGCCTAATAATTTGTTGTTTGATTAGGTGGTTCATTTTCTCCACCTGGCCACTAGATTGTGGTCAGTATGGAGTATGTAATTGCCAATCTATTCCTAGATGGTGACTGATCTGTTGCACTATTTTGGATACAAAATGTGGTCCCCTATCCGAGGATATTACTGCAGGAACTCCAAACCTGGGTATTATCTCTTGAAGCAATATTTTAGTCACCTCCCGTGCTTTAGCAGTTCTGCACGGAAAGGCTTCTGGCCAGCCTGAGAAGGTATCTGTTAGTACCAACAAATATCGATACCCCCCTTTTCTAGGGAATTCCGAGAAGTCAATCTGCCAATGTTGTCCTGGACCATTTCCTTTCCCGATTTTTCCTAATTTTAGCCCTTTCACAATTTTAGGGTTAGTCTGGAGGCAAAGATCACATTGTTGGGTTACTTGTTTGACTGTAGTGTATAGGTTTCGCGCTATTATATTTTTAATAAGGTCTTTGTATAGGGCCTCTGCCCCCCAATGCCTTTTCCTATGCTCTTCACGGACTACTGACCATAGCATGTAGGAAGGGATCACTATCCTCCCACGAGAAGTGATAGCCCACCCTTCCTCATTATATGATCCCCCCATGTCATCAATAAGCTTACGGTCTTCTTTCGTATACTCTGGTTTACCTTCTAAGGACAGTTGTCCATCAGGTATTAACGCGCCCTCTACTGTATCAGTTCTTTTGGCTGCCTGTTTTGCCTCCCTGTCTGCCAGCTCATTCCCTTTTTCCAATTCTGTGCTCACCTTCTGGTGTGCCCTGATGTGCACAATTGCCACCCTCTCAGGAAGTAGGACTGCATCCAGGAGTTTCAGGATTTCTTCTGCATGTTTAATAGTTTTTCCCTGAGAATTTAACAGTCCTCTTTCTTTCCAAATCGCCCCGTGAGCATGCACCACTCTGAAGGCATATTTAGAGTCAGTCCAAATATTTATAACTTTTCCTTGAGCTCTTTCTAGGGCTCTAGTAAAGGCTATGATCTCAGCCTTCTGTGCTGAGACATCAGCTGGTAGTGGCCCAGACTCTATTACCTTTTCAGAGGTGGTGATAGCATATCCAGAGTGTCGCCTTCCATTTAACATGTAGCTGCTTCCATCGGTGAACCAGTGTTTGGCTCCTTCGATAGGGACATCTTTAAGATCCGTGCGGCTGGAGTACGTGGCCTCAATTGTTTCCAGACAATCATGACTCACTGGTTCCCCGGTGTTCCCCTCAAGGAACGAAGCCGGGTTAATGATGTTTGTGGTCACAATCTCAACATCATCTTGTTCAACCATTATAGCTTGGTATTTCAGGAATCTTTGTGGGGAAAGCCAATGCCCTCCCTTTGTCTCAAGAACTGTGGATGCAGTGTGGGCATTTTCTGGCCCAGGGTGAATTTTCGGGCTTCTTGGATGTTTAGAATGACAGCTGCTACTGCTCTCAGGCAACTAGGCCACCCTTTTGCAGTGGTGTCTAGTTGTTTGGAGAAGTATGCTACTGCCTGTCTGTATGGTCCCAATTCTTGTGCTAATACTCCTAGTGCTATCCCCTGTTTTTCGTGGGAGAACAGGAGAAATGGTTTACTTACATCAGGAAGTCCCAATGCCGGTGCTGACATCAGGGCTTTCTTCAGCTGATGGAAAGCTTGATCCGACTCGGCATCCCACTGGAGATCTTTCTGGTTGGCTGCTATCAAGGAATATAGTGGCTTAACAAGTAAACCATAGTCGCATATCCAGAGTCGGCACCACCCTGTCATGCCTAGGAATGTTCTCAGTTCCTTTACAGTTCGTGGTCGGGGGGTCTGGCATATGGCCTCTTTCCGAGCCTGTCCTAGGATTCGTTGTCCAGCACTGATCTCGTACCCCAGGTATGTGACCTGTTGTAACACCACCTGTGGCTTTTTGACCAATGTCTCCTGCAGACTGGCCCAGAAACAGAGAAACTAATTGCTGTATTCCTACCTCTGACTCAGGGTCTAATGGCGTTTTGCAGCGCATTACATCCCTCAGTTGATCCAGGAATTCGGATGGGGATTTGGAAGGACCCTGTTTTATTGCATATAAGGCTGACCAATTTATAGTTTGGGGCATAGCTCTTTCCATCCCATTAGAATTCCAATCTTGGTACGCCTTTAGCCTTTTCGGTCCTGAAGGGGGAAGTAATCTTTAACGTCCTCTCCCCTTTTTTCATAGTAATCAGTAGCCAAACCTCCTGCAGTTTTCAGAATTAGCTGCTTTTCTGTTTCGGTCATATGTTCTAATAATAATTGTATATCATCCCAATCAGGATTATGTTGTTTCACCATAAATTTGAAGTGTTTGGCGACACCTACTGGGTCAGCCCGATATTCCCGGGCTACCTTCTTCCAAGCATCTAAATCAGCAGTGGAAAAAGGTACCTTAATTAACATGGTTCCACCATCAGGTCCTACTGCCTCTCGAAGAGGTGCTTGTAAGGCCGTTGAGACTTTCTTCCGAGTTCGTGAGGACACAGGGCCGTCTGAAGAAGTGGAGGTCCCATCCGAGTCCTCATCCTGTTCCTGTGGTCAAGGGGGAGGCTTAAGCAAACCGGTTAGATCTTGGTCTTGTTCGAGCATTTGGTGAGTTTTGTTGGGTCTAGTACACCTTTGCCCTATGCTACACGCCGAGCAACACCGCTTCAGTCTACCTTGGTGTTTCCTATTTTCCCTCTCAAGTGCAAGTACCATAGGATCTTGTGGTGGGACTAGTCCACAATCTATTTGACACTCCGGATGGTTTTGGAGGGTGTAAAACATATCCAGATATGTTACTTCATCCCATTTTCCTTCCCTTCTTAGAAACAACATTAGTTGTAATAAAATGTTATAACCTAATGTCCCATTAGGTGGCCATTTAGCCCCATCCTCCAATTTATAAAGAGGCCACCACTGATTACAATACTTAATAAGTGTTTTCTTATTTTCAGTGCCCCCTGATCCCACCAATTCCTTCCAATGGGCTAGCAAACACCCTAGGGGGTTCTTTTTTGAGGCTCTACTTTGATTATTACCCATGATTTTAGAATTAGTCTGCGGCAGCCACAGTCAGAGCCAGTTATTACCTGTTTTCCTCTGTCCTACAGATGCGGTCAAGGCACTGAACCACAAGAAGCTGTTAAACGCTAGATGGCACTCTGAGCACTTGATTTTAAGTGAGGCTACTGGTCCTATTAAGGGGGGTTCATCTCGGGGTTGTATAACTTTCCTGCTTACTTTACAACGAACTTAGTTTTGCAATCACTCATTCACGTAGCATACACACAGAGAGTACCAAACACCAAGCTTTCACAACAGATGCACCATAACAACAGAACAACAAGACAACGATCCTATTTCACATGTGCACGTAAAACTCTATGATTTCATTATAACGAATGTTTGCTGAGCAGCTGCGCAAAAGATAGAAAAGATAAAACCAGACGTAATTACGTGGAGTTTGCTTACCCGTTCCTGTCCCTTATACCAGCCGTTATATATACCGTTATATATACCAGTCGACAGGTCCGTTATGGCTCCTGATCAGGATGCAGTGATGACCCCAGATTTGCTCGATCTACTCCCAAGATCGCTAGCGGCCACCCCTATTGGTCAGCAAATCCCCCCTTACCACACCAGGGTACCCTTCCCACGGGGACGGTGCTGTACGCCAGACATCTCTGCGCGATTTATCAGCTGCCCCAACCACGCGTACGACTTACAGGCTCCCTTGGACCCCTTGGTCCCCTTTTTCAAACATACCGTTTATCCGTGGCTTCAGGAGGTTGTTGTCTGTTCTCCGGGTGAGCAGCCGGGAGCAGGGGCTCCTCCGAGGAAAGTGCCCAGGGCGCCTGGGAGCATCCCCTCCTCGGTACGGAAATGGACTCTATAGCTCGAAAGTTATAAAGTAGGTATGTTTATTGCGCGCAGATGCACGGGGGATCTCTCCACCACAAGCGTGCATCCTGAGGCAGCAGACCGACCTTACATTTATACAGTAAAAAAAAAGAATATTCTATCAACGCCTATACATAGTAAGTACCTGAACCTGCCTACTCTCGCTTCTCATGCTAATTAGCTTATCAGTCCTTGGCGCTTGCGCAGATCCTTGTAAGGGTCGCAGACAGGGGTCTCTGGGAGGAAGGCTGTATGTCTTCCTCGTGATGTACTTTCACCTCTCGCCTGGAATGCAAGGATCTTGCAAGCTTGCAGTGTCTCTATCAGTCTGTGCTAGTTGATGTCCTTGTGAGGGGCCCATGGACGTATTTCAGCCATCTGTTTTTCTTTGTCGAAGAGATACGCGACACGCCTCGGCTCTGCTCGCCCGAGGGAGCAGCCGTGGGTTGATACCATTCTGTCCTCGAGTTCTTGCCTTTTACCTTTTCCTCGAGTTAGCATGAAGTTATCACAAGTAAGCCCTCTGCTATGAGAGAAAAACAGATTTTCCCCCCTCCACAGACCATTCCACACGACCATCTAGCTAAATTTCAAGCTCTATGCTATACCTGTTCCTATACCTGCACATCAATTCCTATTCAAATTGGCCTGACTGTGGGCCATGCATCATGGTGCACGTTTTGGCAGTTATTAATGCTGCCTTTCAACATCATCACAGACCCACAGATCACAGATACTCCAGAGATAGGTAGCTAACAGCAAACAAGAAAGACCATCTAGGCATATGGTTAAACAAATCAGTCATCATTTCATCATTTCACTGGGAGAGCTTTCATTTCTATCACAGCAATCTGTTGGATCCCAGAACTGTTTTTACATGTGGACAGTAGCCTTTCTTGCTACTAGTTGGGCCAAGAGTCAAAATAGCTGTGTAATCACAAGTCTCTAAGCACAAGGAGACCTTCAGTCCTGGAGGGTGTTGTCCAAAGGAGAAAGAAAACAGAAGGGAAAGATTATCTTTGAGCAATTTAGCTCTACTGTGAGGGCAAAAAAAGTCACTGAAACTGGGATTAGCCAAATCTTGTAATGGAAACTGAGTCCTTTTGTTAAACTGGCACTTGCACATAAGAAATCCATGTGCTGGGGAAAAGGAGCTCAAATGATGGGTCAAAACAGACCAGAGGAGGAAATTAAGCAACATCCAAAGCCAAAAAGAAAGATGGTTGTGATATAGGGGGCCATATAGAAATAGAAAGAATAGCTCACAGGATTTAATTCAAGTAATTGTGTAGCCTGAAACAGTTAAGGGAAAGAGGCCCACAGGAACTGGCTTGTAGGGAAGTAGACCTTCTAGTACCTCAAGGAAGCATTGTAGGAAAACAGGAATTCAGGATTTAGGAAACAGGATGAAACAAGATGATATTCATCACAGAGATGTCAATGAAGGAACAGATGGCCGGAATACGTCCATAGGCCTCCCTATCGGACATAAGTTAGTCCAAACTGATAAGAACAGTGCAAGCTTGCAAGACCCTCGCACTCCAGACGAAAAGTTGACCCTCACCCACAATTCCTGGAAGGATCTGCATAAGTGCGAAGGAATGATAAGCTAATTAGCATGAGAAGTGAGAGTAGGCGGGTACAGGTAATTAATATGTATATGCATAAAATAAATATTCATTATTATATTGTATAAATAAATGGATGGCTTGCTGCGTGGGGTGTGCGTGTTTGTGGCGGAACGATCCCCCGCGCACCCAGCGCTGAATAAACATACCTACTTTATAACTTCCGAGTTATAGAGTCTATTTTCCGCATGTCATTTTGGCGAGCCAGGCAGGAGATCTCTGCTCGACCGAGGGAGCAGCCGTGGAGTGGACTCTCCTAGGTGCACCCCAGGTATTTTCCTCGGAGGAGCCTCCGCTCCCGGCCACTCACCCGGAGAACAGACAACAACCTCCTGAAGCTGCGGATATAAACGGTATGTTTAATAAAGGGACCAAGGGGGTCCAAGGGAGCCTGTAAGTCGTACGCATGGCTGGGGCAGCTGGTAAATCGCGCAGAGACGTCTGGCGTGCAGCACAGTCCCTGGGGAAGGGTACCCTGGTATGGTAAAGGGGGGATTTGCGGACCAATAGGGATGGCCGCTAGCGATCTTGGGAGTAGATCGAACAAATCCGGGGTAACCGCTGTATCCCTATCGGGAGCCATAACGGACCTGTCCACAGAGGGTATAGGGGACAGGAACGGGTAAGCGGCCCTCACGTAATTACGTCTGGTTGGTTTTATCTTTTTCGCAGCTGTGATTTACAAAGCTGTTCAGACATAGCTTGACGTGCACGTGTAGAATAGAATCATTGTTTTGTTGTCCTGCTGCTATAGTGTCTGTGTTTGTCGTAAACCTTGCTATCTGGTGTAAATCTTGGTGTTTGGTGTGGTGTGCATGATGCGTGAATGAGTGATTGTGAAATTGAGTTATTGTACAGTGTCATTTGTTGTTTTGTTGTTATGGTATATCTGTCATAGAAACTTGGTGCTGTGTGTATGCTGTGTGTATGAGTGATTGTGCAACTAAGTTTATCGTAAACTGAGTGAAGAATCCTGATCTGTGGTCTCACATCTCCACTAGGAGACTGGTTGGAAACAGACAGAAGAGAGAAAATAAGTTCTGGTGAATGTTAGATGAAAGCTGGGATTGGTAACTTTGTAAAGGACTTAGAGATTTATTACCGTGTGTTGTTTGAATGATTTGAGTGTTTGAGTGAGTGAGACGTAGTTTGTCTGCGAAGGGAGTGCGGGGTCCCAATCTGCGGTTCCGAATCTCTGCGAGGAGACCGGCCGGAGATGGATGAAGCGTATGACAAATTTAAACTGCTTGTGAAAACTTTCTGTGCAAACCATCATTTGTGTTTGGTGTGGTCAGTGTGAGAGAAACTGAGTGGGAGAACTCCTGTCTGTCACACAGGAGATGGGTTTGATTCACAAAGGGAGTCACTGCTCTGGGGGCACTGATTTATTGGTATTGACTTTGGATATTGTTACAAGGAACTGTGTTTTGAAAATTGATTTGAATTTGACAAACTGTTTGTGGGAGTGAAATGAGTTAACTCTGGTGTGAGGAGTGAGTGACTGAGCCGCAGCATGTCTGTGTGAGAAGGAGAAAAATACCCACTAGAAATTTACGGTTTGTTTTTGTTTGGTGTAATCAGTTTTGAACTGAGAATATATTAGAAAAAAAAAAAACCCAAACCAAAAAAAAACCCCACAAAAAAACCCAACCCCATATAATTCTTGTTAGTATTGCTGGAGAAACCTTAACTTGTGATTTGCAAATTAGAAAGAATATTAGAGGTGGAAAAAAGCTAAACTGGTGGTTTCAAATTATAGTAAAAATCAAGCATTACATATGTTGTTGCTCCCCTGTCCCAAAATCCAGGATCAGTGGAGAGATGAAATTTTCCAAGGCTTTGGAAGGGCAGGAGGTGCTTGGGCACCAGTATGGTTAAAAGCAAACACTCCATTTTATTCAAGCAAGCTGCAGCCTTTTACACCTTCAAGGAAGACAGCTGATTCACACGGATAGCTAGTTCTCATACAGATAGGTAGGGGCCAAGAAAAGGGGGGAACCAGCTGCACAGGATCAAAATTCCGTTGCTACTTTGAAATGTAAAAGCTCCTGTTACAGCCTTGATTCCCGTGCTTATCAGCTTCTTATCAGTGCTCGTGCTCAAGCTGCTGTTAGGAAATGTAAAAATGGCCTTGATCAATTAGCCGGTCATCCCCACAGACACAAAGCCTGGGTGAAGTTTGAGTGCTTAACCTGTCATCAAGTACACGGCTGCCACAGTAGCCGGCACTTTACCTATGAGTGTCAGTGTCCTGCATGCATCACTATTTTGTGGCTGGAAATTAGGGATAACAACCTTGTGGGAAATATCAGAGGATAGGTGGGAGAGGGATTGTTGAACAGGGTTGATGACTTAAAGGGTTATCACAAGTAAGCCCTCTGCTATGAGAGAAAAACAGATTTTCCCCCCTCCACAGACCATTCCACACGACCATCTAGCTAAATTTCAAGCTCTATGCTATACCTGTTCCTATACCTGCACATCACTATGAAGCTAAAACATTACAACATCATCAACTCTAAGCAAGGCCAATGCCTGGCAGTTATCTTCTCAGTACACATTAGGAAGGTAAAACATCTTATACAATTTCTACGGTGGATGATACAGATTGCCGTACAGCTCAAATTCGTTTAACTCCATCAGGTGACACAATGGGTACAAATTGCATATTGGTGACAACATGTTGGATTAATTGAATAAAACATGGGATAACACATGGTAAAAACAACAATGTAGCTAAATCACAAAGCAAGTAAAAGAAGATTTGTTTCACCCAGTGGCTTCCTGGAAGCCAGGAAAACATATCAACATTCCAACATTCCCAAGTCTGGACTGGGACTAATTTTTGTATTCCAGCAGTAATTTGTTTAACCACCTTGCCATTGTCAGCAATTTTAAGCAACAATTAAAAACATTCAATTTTGCACAGACCCCACCCTCTTTGGCTAGTAGGTAGTCGAGAACCATATGTTGATAGGTTCTCGAGCACCACTAACCCACTCATTAGGATTCCAAGTTGCAGGTCCATAATGTTGTATGATACATTGAGGGGTCCACTTGTCTTTACCCCAAGTTTGGCTACTCCCATCAGTGAGAGGTGTCAGTGACAGATCGTTTTCTCATTTCAAATCATATTGGAATACCTAAATTTGAATAATGCCTAAATAATCTCCACCTGTTTCTGGAAGTAAGAAAAACAAGGGACTAATCACCCCAACGTAACACACTCCCAACCAGTTTACCTGCAGCAATTTATATGCATGATTTACACAACAATATATTTTCACAGCAGGGTATGTCTGAACAGAAATTTTCCCACCTTGTCCTCCAATGGGAGCAGTTTATCTTCTTACAATATTTACAGTTACAAGATCCCACTTCCTGGTCCCAAATACAATCATGGCCTACCGTGTTACCTCGGCTGATTTTAGGTGTAAGAGACCAAAATCGAGGAATTGATTTCATGTATCCCTCATCATTCACCCAGGCATACATATATGCTTAATCCATTTCTTCTCCCACCTAAATGGTTATACTTATGTTTTGATATGTACTATTGCCTACAAAAGGGCCATCAGTTTGTGGTTTAGCCAAACAAGATTTACCTTTTCCTGGAATTTGTATGTGCCATGGTGAATCATGTGGGTCTTCCCATGTTTTGTTCCCTTTTGTCTCACTATATCTGCTCACTAACCATTTTGGTAGCAAGGATATATCTGCCCAAGGCTAACTTGATAAACCAAATGGTTCCTCCACATATTCAGCATTTTATGAGATTATAAACATTTGCTACTTGTTCAGCCAATTGTACAAAGGAATTCTTTACATCACTCCTTTTATTCCTAAAATCTTGGAGGGGAGAGATGATTGATCTAGAGGATGTAGTCCATACAATGCACCAAAACAACAAAGTTGTCATTTTGATCCATCTCCAGCTTACAGAGATTACAGAAGCAATTATGAAGATACAAATTATTAAAATTGCGCGTTGATCTTCCTGCATTCGGTTCTGTTCCCACGGGGATCTCATCTGAAATGAAATGAAACATCCACGGACCCCTCTTGGGTGCCGCTTACACAGTTAACATGAAGGAACAGACCAGCACATGTTAATTTTGTATTCTTTTCCTTGGGCATCTCGAGCTTTCCAAGGGTCTACAGCCCTGTATTTCCACTGTTTGCCCTCTTGTTTAGCAGAGGCATCTGTAAACCACACATTTCACAGCTCCTCTGAAAACGGTGGGCACAACAAAAGGGGGGGGGGAATCCTCCTCCCGAGGTTTATCTTTACTTGTATGTTCAACACCTTAGGGGCACCTTCAGTGACTGTCCTCACAGTATCTCAGAGCCACCCTGTCAGGGGGAGGGGTCCTTGCCAGCACAGGCTTGATTACTTTAAAGGGTCCCTTTAGATTTTTTAGATGATATCAAGACCCTACACCATTTTGCCTGTTTGCGTTGATGTGATAATTTGTGTCCCACTATCAATCAAAAAGGTTACTGGTCTTCTCTTTAGCTCTGCGGCATCAGTGATTAACAGATCCCCTTTTACATCCAAGGTGAGTTGTTTTAAAAATATCCGTCTCCATTTACCCCTCCACTTTCGGGGAGTGGAGGGTCTAGTCTCTCACCAGCTCTTCCTAAAGGCCTATCAGGGGTGGAGCCGCAGGGACTAACCCAAGGGTAGGATTTCTCCACGAACATTTTTCTACTATTTTTTTCTAATTTTTGGTGTCGGGAGTCCATCCATGAGGTCTCGGGGAATGCCTTTCTGAAGGCCTAAATGCAGGAAAACATCCGGACCCAAATCATCTCCTCCTGACAGGGACACTCCACACACACACACACTCTGTTTCTGACTCCTATTTACACATCATTCAGACAACACACCGTACCAGGCTGCAACTCAGTCAACTCACCACTCGCACCAGTTAACCGCGGATCGGGACTCCGTACTGTGGCTGCGCAGCCAGACCTCATCTCGTTCACTCACACACTCAGATTATTCAAACAACACACGGTAACTCAGTCACTCACCACTCGCACCAGTTAATTACACAGTAATTACGCACACAATTCAAAAAGGGGAATTACATTCTGAGAGTACCACACTTTTAAGTGTCCAGTTCCCTGTCCACTCTCAGAAGATCAGAAAGGGAAATACATTCTGAGAGCCACATTTTTAAGTGTCCAGATTTCCCCGTCTACTCTCAGAAGCTCAAACCACAATCATGCAAAAACTCAAAGGGGAAAAAAAAACCCCTGTCCTGAGAGGGCCACATCTTAGTATCCAGATTTCCCCTATTCACTCTCAGGAGGTCACACCGCAATCACGCAGCAACCACCTAGACTAGGTACAATATTCACAGGGGCAATACATCCTGAGAGAGACGGACATTACTATCTAGGTTACCCCTATTCACTCTCAGGAGGTCACATCATAGTTACACAGTTTACGTTACAAAACTCAAAGGGCAACATCATACACAAACCACACTGCTCACAAAATGGGCAAAGACCCGTTCCTGCTCCTGACCCAGAGACTCGAAAGCTCTCAAACAGTCCTTCTCCCATACACCACCAATTTTTCACCTTACAAACAACAGTCACTTTACACTTCCAAATTGCTAGACGGGCAGTCATCGCCAGTCCTCCCAGTGGGCAATCATTAACCCTAAAGGACTCTTTGGCAGTATACTGGGCAACCCTACCTTAAGGCTCCCTCCCTGATCTAACCTTCCAGATCAGTCATGGCCAGTCCTCCCAGTGGGCAATCATTAACCCTAAAGGACTCTTTGGCGGTATACCGGGTAGCCCTATCCTTGGACCACCCATGGGATCAGAAGGCTTGCTTGTCTTCTGTCCCATCTTCCGAGGTGCCCCCCGTACACTCACACACACGCTCCCCTCGTTCGTGGCCCACGCCCTCGCGGGCAATGGGAACCGCACTACAAGAGGGTCCGCACTCGCCTCGCCCGGTGGACTACTAAGTCCGGTTGAGGTGTCAGTCAGTCTCACCTCAGGAAACCCACCCCGACCGAACGGAACACCACAATACTTACTCAATCCTGAGTCTTCGTTCGGATCTTTGTGCACAAAAATTATGGGGTACCACGGGTTCTTTTGCCTGCTTACCCGAATTTAAAGTTTGGATGTACAGGATTTTGGACAAGGAATTAGACACTCGAGGGCCATCTGAAGATGGGGCACCTCCCTCGAGCTCAGATTCCAGACCAAATTGTCCTGTATCCGAGTCACGGCACCAAATTGTTATAAACGGCGGTGACAAATGTTAGAGTTTCCAAATAGAATTTATTTCAGCAAGCATTAAGCAGGCAAAACAGCACTGGGCGGCCGGGGAGACTCCTGCTCCACCAACGGCACACACTCACCCTGGCCAGAGTCCCCTTTTTATAGCCTGGTTGTTCCGGGTGTATGTGGCATATCTAGGGGGTCGGCTCAGGCCCTCTGGTGGTCGTGAGGATGAAGGCCGTAGTCTTCCTCTGCGTTGCGGGTTGTGATCTTGCTGAGCAAACACTACACATGTTCTTATCTGGGCATTTCAATTGCTGCTATTGTTTGCTTAACCACAGCTGTCTGCTCTGCAGGATGTAGTGATTTGAGGTGTTCCAGTCACAAGGTTACAAATGTAGAAACAGTCTAGCAAGTTGCTCCACCGGTTTGATTAACAAATTCATTACACATTGCTTATTACACTCTCATTTTCAGCTGATCTTCTGTAGCCACAACCAGTTTCTTCTGGTACCTATTGTTTTAGCTCAAGGTCCATAACCAGTACCCATTGTTTTAATGGCCCTGGACAGACGCCATTTGCTGGAGCAGAAGTTTTGCAGACTCAACTCGGACCCGTGTGATCAAGTGCTGAGCTCCTTTATTGAAACACACACAGAGCTTATGTTAAAAGCGTTTGCTGATTCTGCTTGAGCTAGCAGAGGTATGAACTGATCCTGCACAAAGATAACGCGCTTGCTAAGTTGTGTAACGCAATATGCTTTGAACAAGGAGCTTCTTACAGAACTAAATGAGTTGATACAACCAAGAACAGAACAGGAAGCCCCCTTAACCGCAGTACAGGAACGACGCCAGCCTAAACTGATTTTGAAGAAGGAGGACACGGCTACTGAAGAAAAACAGAAGAAGTTGTTAATCAAAACTGGGCAGTTGTGGTGAAACATGCAATTATGGATGTGCTTTGACCAATGATGCTGAATAATTAACTGGGTTACAAAATCCAATTCCTTTCTTCTCATATTGTATAAAAACCTGTAACAAAACTTGAAAGGCGCGGTGTGATGAGACTTCGGTCCTCACTCGCCCCGCGCCGATTCTTTCTCTCTGAATAAACTGTTGCTGCTGCTACACTCCCGGGGTGAGTGTCCTTTTGTCGATAACAATTTTGGTGCCATGACTCGGATCCAGAAATCTGCAGCCCCAGTGCTCTTCCAGGGAGGCGCGCCTCACCCCTTTTCGGGTGACCCTGGGGGAGTCCTTTGGCTGACCAATCCCGGATTTTCCGAACGGCAGAGAGAAAGAATTTTAGTTACCGTGCATGTAGATTCCGGACGAAGGCTTGTAGGGAGTGGGACTTTTCTCCTCGTCGACTCCTCGGCACATCTCCCTTGCGATACCGGTTTGACCGAAGGTGCTGGGTAAGTCTTTGCGTTTCCGTTCAGATTTTAAAATGGGACAGGACAATTCTAAGGTCCAGGAAAGGGCTCTGCATTCAAAAATACCTCCAGAGAGTCCTTTAGGACTGATGATTCACAACTGGGGAGATTCTCCCATCTGATGGGGAAAATCTAAGAAAAAGATGATTAAATATTGTGTGCACACTTGGGGGGGGGGGGCAAGAAATAGGGAAAAATATCTTTTGGCCTCAGTTTGGGTCTTTTTGAGGATTGGGTATGTCAAGCACTTAATTTTTATGTGAACAACAAGAAACCATATAGTCAGGAAGAGAGTCAATACGCTTTTCTGTGGATAGTTGCCTCTAAGGACGAGAAAATAGCTGCCGTTTACTCCCTAGGAACCAAGAAAGAAAAAAGAAGGGAGCCAGAGGAGTTAATTTGTCCTCCCCCTTATGGGGAAGTCCCCACTGCTCCCGAGGGGCCAGCCAACCCCCAGAATAACCGACCACGGACTAGGGGACTCGCCTGAATGGAGGCAGCACAAGGGCTATATCCTTTAAAGGAAACCCCTATGGGGGGGGCCACATGCGGGTATAGGCTATGTTTCCATACCCCTGAATACTATCGATGTAAGGGAATTCAAAAAATGGAACGCTTCCTAGAAGACCCGTTGGGGGTAGCAGATAGGCTGGATCAGTTTCTTGGTCCTAGTTTGTATACATGGGATGAACTAGAGGCAATTTTAAAAATCTTGTTTACCAATGAAGAAAGGGGAATGATCCGGACAGCCGGGATGAGGCATTGGGACCAGAGGCATCACCAGGGTCCCAACAGAGATCAAAAATGGCCCCTAAATAGACCTAATTGGGATCATCAAAATGCCGAGTATCGCAATAACATGACAGATTTAAGGGAAATGATAATCCAAGGTATCTGGGATTCTGTCCCTAGGGGCCAGAATGTAAATAAAGTGTTCAATGAACAACAGAAAAAGGATGAATCCCCAACCGAATGGTTAGAAAGACTGAGACGGGTATTCCAATTATATTTCGGAATCGACCCTGACAGTCAGGCGGGACAAACTCTATTAAAAACACAGTTTGTCGCCAAATCTTGGACAGATATTAGAAAGAAACATCTACCTAGAGGCAAAACGGGCAGCCTTCTTAACTATACGAGAAAGCCCGATGCCTGAAAGAGAAGTAGAAACACAGGCACAACCTGAATTCAGGTTCACCAGACAGGAAGAGGAGAAACTTAAAGAAATGGGGGCTAATCAGGAAAAAGGGCAATGGTTTTTCCCAGATGGGAGGCAGGTATTACCAAAAGGGGAGGCATGGAACTTTCTCAATAAGTTGCATCAAAAAACTCATTGGGCCACACAATCCCTGGTGGACTATTTTGGGATGAAATTTGCTGCCATCGGGATTTACACACTAGCTAAGCGTATAGTAATGGGATGCCTAACTTGTCAACGAGTCAACCGAGGAAACCTCAGGGAGAGGATACAGGGAGGGCGAGAATTATCTAAGCGTCCCTTTGAAAGGATCCAGATAGATTTCACAGATTTGCCTAAGCAAGGCAGATACCGACATCTACTGGTAATAGTGGATCATTTCACCCACTTCATTGAAGCGTATCCTACCTCTAGAGCAACCTCCCAGGTCGTGGCTAAGATACTTCTAGAGGAAGTCATTCCCCTATACGGAGTGGTGTGGTCGATAGACTCAGATCGGGGACCCCACTTTACCTCCCAAGTGATCCAGAACTTATCCCAAGCATTAGGAATCAAGTGGAAACTTCACACCCCATACCACCCTCAGAGCTTGGGTAGGGTCGAGAGGATGAATGGAGAAATTAAAAAACATCTCACAAAACTTATGCTCGAAACAGAATTAAATTGGGTTAGGTGCCTACCCTTGGCATTACTACAAATAAGAACTCGCCCCTGAGCCGATATCGGCCTTTCCCCTTATGAAATTCTGTATGGGATGCCCTATGATTTCGGACTAAATCCCGATTCGTCTAGTCCAAAAGATGAAAACTTGGAAGGTTATCTAAGTATTCTAAACAAAAGGCGGGAACAACTCAGAAAAAGGGACTAATAACTCAGAGACCCCCGCTAGATCTGGCCATTCACCATATACAGCCAGGAGACCAGGTACTGATAAAATCCTAGAAAGAAAATAACCTAACCCCTCGTTGGGAGGGACCTTATCTTTTCTTACTCACTACAGATACGGCGGTACGGACCAAAGAAAAAGAGTGGACACATGCCAGTCGAGTAAAAGGACCTCTTCCCCTTAGGCAGTGGACGGCCATGCGGGACTCCACCCTAAGGATCACCCTGAAGAAGATAAATGACCAAGAAGCTAAACTTTAGATCTTGGTTCGGACTACAGTCACGTGAGGCTCTCAGGGAAGTATCATACACTCCGTGGTTATAGGATCGAATACCTCCCCAAAGGGGAGAACGGACTAGACTATATTGGGTTTGCAGAGAGAAGAGGGAGCGGTTCAAACATGTGGGGCAGACGGTCCTTATCGATATGGTCCCTCCTCCTTGTGATCACAATGAAAGGGAAATCTCACCAACCTTTCGAATGGATCTTAAGGAGTGTAGGAAGTGGAAAAGGGGTGGCTAAAACAATCAAAACGATAATTACTGCCGAGACCCCTGAATTCCTTACTACTCCGTGTGAACTAGCAAATCGAATAAATGCTAAACCGAATGTCTATGTGCCAAATGGGGGAAGGTGTCAAAACCTCTTCCACTTTACATGTGCCCTAGTTCTTGGAAAAACTTATTGTAACTTGCCTGGAGAATATTTCTGCAGATATTGGGGCTGTGAAACCATAGCTACTGCATGGTCCCCGGCAGAGGCCGATTGGTTCATGTCCATAGAATGGGCGTCACGAGGATGCAAATTTCCTCATAAGAATCCTCCAGCATGTAATAAAAGTATTTATCTGACAACATTGAACCCCAAAGATCCGGGATGATTAGTAGGTAAAACTTGAAATTTAAAATATTAAAAATCATTGACCTCTCTATCCGAGGTCGTATTACAAAATCAAAGAGAACTAGACCTGCTATTTCTAAGAGAAGGGGGACTTTGTGTGGCTCTAGGAGAGGAATGCTGTTTCTATGCAGATCATATAGGTGTAGTCCGAGATTCTCTAGCTAAAGTCCGAGAAAGAATAAAACAACGAAAGAGGGAAAGAATCTCGAGCCCCTTGGTATGAGACTTGGTTTAATTAGTCTCCATGACTTACCACCCTGCTCTCAACAATAGCTGGTCCCCTCATAACTCTTATCGTTGTGTTAACAATTGGACCCTGTATCCTGAACAAAATCGTGACGTTAATTAAAAGCCGGGTAAGTCGTATTGAAATACTAACAATTAGAGCAATTGAATCAGCAAACATTTGACCAAAAAGAAAAGGGGTGGGATTGTTAAAAGCATTTGCTGATTCTGCTTGAGCTAGCAGAGGTATGAACTGATCCTGCACAAAGATAACGCGCTTGCTAAGTTGTGTAACGCAATATGCTTTGAACAAGGAGCTTCTTACAGAACTAAATGAGTTGATACAACCAAGAACAGAACAGGAAGCCCCCTTAACCGCAGTACAGGAACGACGCCAGCCTAAACTGATTTTGAAGAAGGAGGACACGGCTACTGAAGAAAAACAGAAGAAGTTGTTAATCAAAACTGGGCAGTTGTGGTGAAACATGCAATTATGGATGCGCTTTGACCAATGATGCTGAATAATTAACTGGGTTGCAAAATCCAATTCCTTTCTTCTCATATTGTATAAAAACCTGTAACAAAACTTGAAAGGCGCGGTGTGATGAGACTTCGGTCCTCACTCGCCCCGCGCCGATTCTTTCTCTCTGAATAAACTGTTGCTGCTGCTACACTCCCGGGGTGAGTGTCCTTTTGTCGATAACAGCTTATATAGGTTTCTATATCAGTGCATGATTGCTATTGGTTAGATCCTCTGTTCACCGGCCTTACATGCGTCTCACTATTGCTAATAATTGGTTAAGGCTACACAGTCACTTTGTTTCTTTTTAAGGCAGTTGTTAACATTCTTGCAGTTTCTTATCTCATGGCTTTTCTTGCAAGCTCCTGTTCTCACAGAAATCTGCTCTCCTGTTATTGCAAACCAACATGTCTCTGCTAGCTTCCCCAGGCCTGATTATATGGGGATCAGAAATGAATCTGAGTGGGCCACAGAACCCACTCCTCTCATACATTGCTACAATTCCCCCTTGGCATAGCCACACCTTCCACCTGGCTGTGGGAATGCTTCAGGGTACATGACCTGAAGGCCTGATGTGTGAATGGCTCTCTCCTGATGGTGGAATCCTCTTCTGATGTTTGAATGGCTCCTGATGTCTCTTCTGATATCTTCAGGGTGGCTCAGCATACTTCCAGTACCTCACAGGTACCCAAGGGCATGAGGAACTCTAGGTTTAGGTTTCCTTCATCACCCTCAATACCCAGGTACCTGATGTGCCCTTGCAAAAGACCCAAGTGGATCATCCTGCAGTTGCAGCATTCCAGGCAACATCTTGGGCTGTAGGTGACTTGTGGAAATAGACTCTACAACCCAGAAGGTTGTACAGTATGTATGTTTATTACACGTAGATGCATGGGGGATCGCTCCACCACAAATGTGCATGCCAAACACGCAATTCACCTTAGCTATATACAGTAGAATGTTACATATTCATGGTATTTCACAATATACCTATATATATGCATAACCTGTCTCCGCTTCATATTAAAATTAGTCCAATGAAGTCATCTCCACAAACTCCTCCCAATTGCGCCTATGCACTGCCTCATGGTGGTGGTCGTCAGGGGGTCTCAGGATGAAGGCTCAGAGTCTTCATCAGGTTGGACCTTTCACCTTCTCCCCTGGCACATGCATAGTTGTGATCCTTCCAGCTGGGCAGGATTATCCTCCAGGCACCACCTTTCTTGGGATGCTTCCTCCTTATCAGTCACAGGTGCTACATTCCTTGGGATGCTTGGGTCACCTGTTACAACCTTGCTTTCATTTACTTTGTTCCCCTTATTGGCTTTTCTCCCAAGCATCTTGCGGTAGTAATTGAATTTACTCTTATTTATGTGTTAGTTATTATAAATGTGATTTCTTATGTTCCCTTATATACCCCCCATCATAGGCAGTGTGGAGGTTTATGGGTGTGGAGAACTGGTTACCCCTCATTTATTTCCCAAGTCCAGAGTTGAAGGTGCTTGTATGCGCCATTTTTGTTGGCTTTTTATATATCCATTTTCACCAATTTAGCAATAGTTTCTCACTTTGCCATACTAAATACAGCCCTCAGAAATGCTATCCAGCCTTGGTTCCCATTTTGATTCAAGGAAGCTCCTTGAGATACTGCAGGGGAAGCCCAACCATGTTGTTATGGTTGAATTAATGCAAATCAAGTCCAAAATGAATTCATTAATTATTTATTAAAGTAGGAGAGCAAAAAGGACAGCGCGCTGGGTGGCCAGGGAGTCACAGCTCCTCCAAGGCTCACAAATTTTACTTAGGCTAAACAGTCCTTTTTATCCTGTCTCAAAGTCGGTTGTCACATCCTTGATACGTCATTTCGTCACTTTGTTCAGTTTGTTGTTCGTTATCTTCCTGATCCATACTTGCTTAAGGGACATAATCGAAGCTTCCATTACAAAATCAGTCTTCCTTATCTAATTTTAACACATTCCAGTGGCATTGTGGGTTTCACCCCGGCTGTGGGCCAAGATCCACGCAGCTGCCTGCTTCTTAAAGTAAAAGAGCAGGGGAAAAGGGAAAAAGGGGGGGAAACAAGGGAAGGGAAAAGGAAAGGGCAAATAACTCCAAAACCAAGAAACTAAGAGGCCTGTGGGTTGGGATAAGGATAGTTTACTAAGAGAACAGAAAGATAAAATATAACAATGCTAACAGGACTTTAGAGCAAAAGAATATGAAACCGTGACTGAGGCCACGGGTTGGAACTCAAAAGAAATGTGGCTCAAAACTGACAGACGGTGTGGAGTCTTGATGCCATCTAAACAAAAGCCTGTATGAGCTTTTGAATTCCTTCAACCCTAGGCCCATGACAGTTACCGGGAAAGTTAAGATAAAATCAAGTACCTGCCAGTAAGCGATTATCCCAGACAAAAGAGATGTTTAAGTGTTAAAAGCTCATACATACTAATTTTTCTCGCTAACGGGAATCAAGAATTTGCCAGACGTGCAATATGTATTCCATTATGTCATAAATGGGGTACTTTGGTTGAGCCAGTAAACTTTTGAAATTGTTAATCTATAGTTAAACGGTGGGAGGGATTTCGGACTGGAAAATGGTATAAAAATGCTACGTATTTTGACCAAAAGTGTGCCTACTTTTGGGTTACCCGCTCTTGCAAGAACATATAATAAATTAATTAGTGTTTCACTAACGTGTCTACCTCGAGTCCTTTTTAGGACCCTTTTTGCATTTCTAACAATAGGAATCATGTAGCTTAAAACAGCTAAGGGAAGGAGGCCCACAGGAATTGGCTTGTAGGGAGGTAGACCTTGTAGCACCTCAAGGGAGCGATTGTAGGGAAACAGGAATTCAGGATTCAGGAACAGGATGATATTCATCACAGAGATGTCAATTATCTCTTCATTAAAGAAGGAACAGATGGCCAGAACATGTCCATGGGCCTCCCTATACGGGCATAAGTTAGTCCAAACTGATAAGAATACTGCCAGTTGGCAAGACTCTTGCGTTCCAGGCAAGGAAGTTGAAAAGTACATCGTGAGGAGGACTCGGGGCCTTCATCCCATGGACCACCGGAGACCCAGGCCCACCATTTTTTGGAAGGATCTGCGCAAGCGTGAAGGACGATAAGCTAATTAGCATACGAGGCGAGAGTAGGTGGGTACAGGTAATTAATATGTATACTTGTAAAATGAATATTTATTATTATATTGTATATATAAATGGACGGCTTGCTGTGTGGGCTGTGCGTGTTTGTGGCGGAACGATCCCCCGCGCACCCAGCGCTGAATAAACATACCTACTTTATAACTTCCGAGTTATAGAGTCTATTTTCCGCACGTCAGGTAAGCCCTATTTTCTTCCGTATTTCCCCTTTCTCCTGAAATCAGAGGGAGAGGGTAGGATTTACCTGCTCAAACAGTTTGTGTCTGAGGTATAACCTTGGCAAAGCCCTGCTTGTCCACAGAGAATGTAATACAGAGTGGGTAACATCTTCCAGTGCCACATACACTGTGAGGATGATCTTGAACTATCCTTCAGATGAACCAATTCAGAAGGGATCAAAAGTTCAACTGGGCCTCTTCTATTTTGTGCGTAATTGACACTTAAGAATAATTATTACATGAGTGATAAATGAAGGAGCCAACTTCAAACAATTTTGAGCACTAATGCTTGAGCCTGTTGGCAATCAAAGCTTTCATAGAATCATAGAATCATAGAGGTTGGAAGGGACCTCGAGAGATCATCGGGTCCAACCTCCCTGCCAAAGCAGGCTCCCTAGCTCATATTGCACAGATAGGCGTCCAGACGGGTCTTGAATATCTCCAGAGATGGAGACTCCACAACCTCCCTGGGCAGCCTATTCCAGTGCTCTGTCACCCTCACTGTAAAAGTTCTTCCGCATGTTGGTGCAGAACTTCCTGTGCACTAATTTGCAGCCATTGCCCCTTGTCCTATCTCCACAGACCACTGAAAAGGGGCTGGCCAATTCCCCCTGCATCCCCTGCTTAAGATATTTATAAACATTAATTAGGTCCCCCCTCAGTCTTCTTTTCTCAAGGCTGAACAGTCCCAGCTCACTCAGCCTTTCCTCATAGGGGAGATGCTCCAGGCCCTTATTCATCTTCGTAGCCCTTCTCTGGACTCTCTCCAGGAGATCCCTGTCTTTTTTATAACAGGGAGCCCAGAACTGGATACAGGACTCCAGGTGGGGCCTGACCAGGGCAGAGTAGAGGGGGAGGATCACCTCCTTTGACCTGCTGGCCACACTCCTCCTGATGCACCCCAGGATCCCATTGGATCTCTTAGCCACCAGGGCACACTGCTGGTTCATAGCCAACCTGTCATCCACCAGGACCCCCAGGTCCTTCTCCACTGAGCTCTTCTCCAGCAGGTCATCCCCCAGCCTGTACTGATACGAACGGTTGTTCCTTCCCAGGTGCAAGACCTGAAACTTGCTTTTGTTGAACTTCATTAGGTTTCTCCCTGCCCAGCTTTCCAGCCTGTCCAGGTCTCGCTGGATGGCAGCGCAGTGTTCCTGCGTGTCAGCCACTCCTCCCAGCTTTGTATCGTCGGCACTTGCTGAGGGTGGATGCTATTCCCTTATCAAGGTCGTCAATGAAGATATTAAACAGTACTGGACCCAACACCGAGCCCTGGGGAACACCGCTAGTCACAGGCCTCCAGTCAGATTCTGCTCCACTGATCACGACCCTCTGAGCTCGGTCCGACAGCCAGTTCTCAACCCACCTCACTGTCCACTCATCTATCCCATACTCTCTCAGCTTTGTTATCAGGATGGCATGGGAGACAGCATCAAAAGCCTTGCTGAAGTCAAGGTAGATGACATCCACTGCTCTCCCTCCATCCACCCAGCTGGTGATGAGATCATAGAAGGCTATGAGATTGGTCGAGCACGATTTCCCCTTGGTGAATCCATGCTGACTACTCCTCATGACCTTCTTCTCTTCCAAATGCTTGGAGATAGCATCCAGAACAAGCTGTTCCATCACCTTTCCAGGGACAGAGGTGAGACTGACTGGCCTATAGTTGCTAGGATCCTCCTTCTTGCCCTTTTTAAAGACCGGAGTGACATTGGCTATCCTCCAGTCTTCAGGCACTTCTCCTGTTCTCCAAGACCTGTCGAAGATGATAGAGAGCGGCTCAGCAATCACTTCCGCCAGCTCCCTCAGCACACGTGGATGCATCCCATCAGGGCCCATGGATTTGTGTGCATTAATCTCTTTGAGACGCTCCTGGACCACCCCCACCTCAACCAGAGGGAAGCTTGACATTTCCCAAACTCTCTTACTTTCATCCAGTGTCTGTGGGTCCCAAGGGGGAGTCTTTGAAGTGAAGACTGAAGCAAAGAAGGCATTCAGTATCTCCACCTTCTCAGCATCCCCCGTTACCAGGACACCCGCCTTGTTCAGCAAGGGACCCACATTATCCCTGGTCATCCTCTTACTATTCACATATCTAAAAAAACCCTTTTTATTATCCTTTATGTCCCTTGCCAGCTTCATTTCCAAGTGGGCTTTAGCCTTTCTAGTTGCGTCCCTACAGGCCCTGACAACATTCCTGTATTCTCCCCAGGTGCTCAGACCCTTCTTCCACAATTCATAGACCTTCTGCTTCCCTTTGAGTTTACTCATTAGCTCCCTGCTCATCCATGCAGGTCTTTTGCCTCTCTTTCCTGATTTCTTGCTCAAAGGGATGCATCGTTCCTGTGCTTGAAGAAGCGCTGTTTAAATGCTAGCCAGCTCTCACAGGCTCCCATTCCTTCAAACAGCGTAGCCCACAGGATAGCCCCTATTAGATTTCAGAGGAGATCAAAGTTAGCTCTTCCAAAATTCAGGGTAGCTATCCTACTTTTTGGCTTGCTTCTTCCACTCAGGATCTTGAACTCGACCATTTCATGGTCACTTTGTCCTAAGCTGCCCCTGACCTTCACTTCCCTAACGAGTCCATCCTTGTTGGTAAAATCAAGGTCCAGTACCCGCCCTCCCCTTGTAGGTTCCTGCACCATCTGTAGCAGGAAATTGTCTTCTACACACTGCAGAAATTGTCTGGACTGCATATGACTGGCCATATTGCTTGCCCAGCAAATATCTGGGTAATTGAAGTCCCCCATAAGGACCAGCACCTGGGATCTCGAGGCTACTTCTAGCTGCTTATAGAATGCACTATCAACCCACTCCTCTTGATCAGGGGGCCTATAGTACACACCCACAACAGTGTCACTCATACTAGCCTGCCCCTTGATTCTTACCCACAAGCACTCAACTGATGGTTCATCCTTCCCCAGGTGGAGTTCAATACATTCTAGCTGCTCTCTAACATAAAGAGCAACTCCTCCACCTTGCCTCCCTAGCCTATCTTTCCTAAAAAGCACATAGCCATCCATGACAGCGTGCCAGTTGTCCAGGCTGTCCCACCACATCTCTGTGATCACAATGAGATTGTGGCCCTGTGACTGCACAAAGATCTCTAATTCTTCCTGTTTGTTCCCCATGCTACGTGCATTTGTATAAAGGCATTTTAGTGGGGCAGCAGATGCAGGTATCCTCAACAGATCACAGCGAGATTTCCAACAGGGGATGGGCAATGGTGGCTCCACTGAGGAGTCCTCAGGGCAATCCACAGAATTTTCCCTACTATCACGTGGAACAACATCCCCAAGTCCGTCACTGTGCTGTTGGCATTTACCTTCTTCCACCATCAACTCACGTGACTCCCAAAGCACTTGCCTGACCCCAGCAGCCTTTGTAATATCCCCTTCCCCCTTCCTAACTAGTTTAAAGCTCACTCAATGAGCCCTGCCATCTCCTGGGCAAGGATCCACTTTCCTCTTTGGGACAGGTGAGCCCCGTCAGCAGTCATCATGCCAGGATGACCATCCCTTGGTCAAAAAACCCAAAGTTCCTATGCTGGCACCAGCCTTTCAGCCACTCGTTCAACTCATGGGTTCTCCTGACCTGCTCCAAACCACTCCTCCCACTAGTAGGGATAGACGAAAATATTATTTGGGCTCCCCCCTCAACGAAGCACCCTAGGTCCCGGAATTCCCTTTGGATAGCACACAGGCTACACTTCGTGATTGCATCACTGCCTGCTTGAACTATCAGTAATGGATAATAGTCTGTGGATCTAACCAGCCCTGATAGCCTTCTGGTAATGTCTCTGACCCGGGCTCCAGGGAGGCAGCACACCTCCCTGTGTGTAGGGTCAGGTCTACATATGGGGCCCTCCGTCCCCCTGAGGAGGGAATCCCCTACCACAACTACCCTTCTCTCTTGCCTAATAAAGGCAGTCTCGAGGCATGCAGTCGATCGCCTCACCCTAGGCACCTGCTTCCTCTGAGGCAGAGGGGCTGCATTCATCCCCTCACATACCTCCTCCTCAACTTCCAGGGCCCCAAACCTATTGCTTAGGGGAACCTGGGGGAGCGGGGTAGGTAGGCGGGGGGAGTGCCTACGACGGCAAGCCAGGACTGTCTTCCAGCCCTCCTCAGGGTTCAGGTCACTCCCTTCTGCCTGACCAGGGCAGGGGGACCGTCATCATTTGCGGGGTGTCTTCCTGGCACTCTTCCCTCTGTGACGCCAAGGAGCTACTCCAACAGTCAATCTCCCGCTCGCATTCCCTGATAGCCCTCAGTCTTTCAAGCTCTTCTTTTAGTTCAACCACCAAGCAAAGCAGATCGTCCACCTGCTCACACCTCACACAGGTGAGGTATTTGCCTCTTTTCCCTGGCAGCAGCAGCAGACTCATGCATTCCCTGCAGCCAGAGACCTGAACCGCAGCATCCCTAGGCAGGCCCTCCATCGGGGTTGCCCCAGTTTTGTAGGGGGAAGCTCTCCGTTTGGTGGAGACCATGGTTTAACTGTCTGGGCACACAGCAGACAGGAATGCCCTTGGCTCACCCTGTGTACTCTGTGAGCCCGTCTGCTCAATTTACCCTCTGAGCTAGGAGGGGGGTTTGCTAGGAGGGGGCCATGCAAACTGCTGCGCCACGCCTTTCTGACGCGCCACGCCCTGTTTGCCCATCCTGTTCGCCACGCTCCTGGTCACTAGCGCTCCCAGCTCCCAGGGACCCCTCTTGTATGGAGAGGGATTATTCCTGTTGCCCTTAGCTCTGCCCTGCATGAGTCACTGCTCCATGTAGTCCTGGGGAGGAGCAATGGCTGCCGGTGGGTGCATTGCTTGGTCTCTCCTTTTTATCTTTTTTATTTTTTATTATTTGCCCTTGTGGATCTATGCCCGGGGGTTGTCACTTTCAGAAAGGGTCCCTCGATGGAGTCTCCTGCTCCAGAGCCCTTCTCCTCAGCGACTGATTTAAGTACATTTAAAAAATACGTGTATGTGCATGGTGAATAACTGAATCCATTCCTGTGCAGCAGACAAGAGGCTCCATTATTCTTGATTACAGCATTGTGCTAGTAACACTATAGTTATGCTTAAGAAAATACTACCATTATAAGTCTTATTTTCTCCCAGATGTGTATAATTTTCTTGAAATATCTTTCTGGAGAGAAATTTTTTTGTACTTTACATTTGGGTAAAAATTGATCTTTTTGTTTTTTCATTTTGTCAAGGAGAGGAAGAGGGAAGGGAAAAGAAAGAAAATCCTTTCCTTGTATTGAAGCGCGGAAACTGACTTCACAACTCACAAAGAGTTATAAAGAAGGTATGTTTATTACACGCAGGTGCACGGGGGATCTCTCCACCACAGATGTGCACGCCAAACACGGCAATTCACCTTAACTATATACAATAGAATGTTACATATTAATGGCATTTCGCAATACACCTATACATATGCATAACCTGTCCCACTTTGTATTAAAATTAGTCCCAAGAAGTCATTTCCATAAACTCCTCCCAGTTACGCCTTCACACTGTCTCCTGGTGGTGGTCGTCAGGGGGTCTCAATGATGAAGGCTCGAAGTCTTCCTCAGGTTGAACTTTTCACCTCCTTCCCCTGGCACATGTGTAGTTGTGATTGTTCCAGATGGCACAATTATAATTGGGATGTTTCCTTCTTATCAGTCCTGGGTCCGCTATAAATTATCTCAAGAACATTAATCACTCAAAACTAACAAGGAGTTGTTCAAGTGAGACAGAGCTGTGCTAGGTCATCTTCTGATATAACCACTATGGCACTTCAGATCATCCTGTTAGTAAGCTCCTTTGCAAGCATTTTGTTAGCAATCGCTAATAAAATGTAAGCATCTTGTTAGAATGCCCCGTATCAGTATAAGCTGTTTTCAGGAGCACCCTTTTGTTTTGCTGTTGGCTTGATTTTTTTCAGTAATGTTCCCTATATTTAGTCTTTAAAATTTAGTTCAAGTGTTTTAAGCAGCACTGGTGAGGGGAGGGACAGCTGGTGACTACTCATGTTATATTGGGTGAAGTAGGGTTTTCTTTCCTGGGTGTTAGACAAAGAAGCTTTGGTCAGGTTGACGCTTTATCACAGTACAAATACTTCACCTCTGTCTCTTTAGTAACATGTGGGACAATGGATTCAGAAAGGAACATAGATTTTATGAAAGACTCATGAGTATTTCCAAAACCTGGACAAACTCATTTGGGATGTAGCCATCCACTGATTAGAGCTCAGGGCATGACTTGGCTTTCCTGCTCATGCAGCTTGGATCCCTCACTGACTATGCAGAAGGTCTGTACTTCTCCCATACCTTATACACTTGGTGGATGCTCAAAGGGTTACTTGAAGCCTTGAGGAGGCTAATTGCCAACAGTTCTCCCTGGAGACAGTCTCTTCAGCAGACTGACTTAGACCGAAATTCTGATAATTACAAATCACTTTTTGAACCATCAACATTTCCCATTGACTTGAGGCAGAGCCCAAGGAGTTATTGCTCACTCTGAGTGTACTTTACTTAAAAGCCGAACTTGTGTGTGTGTGTGCAGACAAAAGAAGAAAAAACAACCCAAAATCAAGAGGGTTTTTTTTTCTTAGAATCCTGCTAAGTGGCATATTCCATATGAATGGAAAAACCTCTTTTTAGTATAGCAGAAGTTTGGCCCTATAATACACTGTGAAGAGATCTTAACTATTGAGAAGGATGGGCTGTTTTCTTAGCGCTGAGCAATGTCTTATTTCCACTTCCCTTTCCTCCCTGAATACTTGCAAAGGTCTCCGGAATTAGCAGTTGTGGGAGACCATACTCAGTGTCAGCAAAGGTATCACAAGCAGTTGCTACATGGTCGTGCAGGGAGAAAAACTTGCAAACCACTGCCTACTGTGCATGGATTGTTGAAAATATGTCTGCTTAGAAATCAGAGCTTTCATTTCTATTTATTACCCATTTAAATGGGTATGGAAGGCACATTCATTCCTTCATGTGGTGATCCAAAAATTTTAAATAAAGCTAACTACAATGAAATTATGTGCAAAAACCAACCACAATCGCAACAACAAAAAAACCCACCTTGTAGTGTGGTTATGCTCAGGGTGAGACTTTAATTGCAGAAAGATAAAGAGCTTGAAAGAAGATGATCATGGTTTGTGCTGTGAGGTCTGAGCTGGCTAGTGTTCACATCCTGTGCCCAGGCTGGAAGCACTTTAGGACAACACTGGCCTAATCTAGCCATTAAAACAAACAAAAAACTCCCAACCCAGCAGGTGGATGCTCTGAGCAGATGGGGAGTGGGCTGCCCCACCAGTGCATCAATTACCATAACACCCAATGGCTGCTGTCTGGCAGCTGCTGAGCTAGGGCTGTGGTGAAGTCCCCGGCAGGGATCTTGAAGACCCCAGTACTGTGATTTCAAGGGGTTTGATTCTTCAAGACCTAAAGCCTGCATCATCAAGATAGTAAATAACCTGCATTCCTCCAGCCAAGAGGTGATGAAAGGCACTACAGGAGAGGTAGGGTGGAAATTGTTGGGAGAAGGGTTCCAGTGCTGGCAGCATGAATTGCTTTCATGGCTGGTGCATGTGTTTTATGGCAGTTACAGAGGGTTTTTTGGGGAAGATAGGAGGAATCAACAAGTTGAAACTCACATGGAGCTGAAGCTGTCTGGTCCACCTGTGGGTTTCCCTGGGAGACAGGAGCACATGAGTACCTTCTGCATGTACTTGCAGAACTGGTGAGAGCTGTTGTAGTGGTTAAAAAGAAAAGTGATTGTCGCATTTAAATGATTCTGTCAGTTTTGATATTTCAGAGTTTGATTGCCAGTTGCTTTAATTAGCACAAAATCCAGAAAAGTAGCTACTGGCAGCAGCAGGGAACAACCCACTTAAACCAGGGGAGCAGACCTTCAGCTGGAATCACTCCACTGTCCTCCATGGATTTTTGCCAGGAGTTTGGTCCAGTGTATACATTTCCTTTTCAGCTGGGAGAAGCATTATTTGAGTTTACCACCTTGCTTATGAATGCAGTGAATACATATAGGCCCCACAGATCCATGTATAAGGATGGAGAGCTGAGCATAACTTGAGCTGCAAGTGCTGTGCTTATATCTCTAGTGGGCGGGATGGGTTGTCCTGCACCTCATGCAGTAGCACCTGAATTTATATTTCCTCCTGTGGAGAAGTAAACACTTATCAGGACTTGAAAAATCACTTAAGTTTGTTGCATGATAATTTCAGCCATGTCTCCAGTAGTCTCCAGTACTTTGAAAATACCACTTCAGCGTTCTTGCAGGAGTTTCAATACACGCAGCACAGAGGGCAAGTAATTAAAACACAGAAGCAATTTTAATAATAGTATGTGGGTACACAAAGAACTGGTAATGCCAGCAATGTAAAAAGGGTCTGTGAACTGGGGATATAGAATTTATTCAGTGGCCACTTGGGGAGGAAGAAGATATGCCTGTTCCTAAGCTTTCCACTGCTCTGCCAAATTAGGCAATAGGGGCTAGTGCCTGATTTCTAAAGCTATAGTCTGGGGAGCGGTTGTGATTAGAAGGGGACTCTGTGGAAAGTCATGCTGCTCATGTGTTGAGGCCTGGTTTTTTTTTTTTGCCTTTGATTCTAGCTGCTACGCTATATTAAAAGACATACATGTGCATTAAATACTTTCCTCAGGTTGCTTTTCTGTGTGAACAATTGCCCTAAGGATGTCTGTGCTGCTGCTTGTGCAGCAAATGGAAAGTGTGTAAGCATTCTGTAAGCCTTTGCTCTTATTTCAGTCCTTTAGCACCTGGGGATTTATGGAGTGGGCCGAACCCTTGCCACTTCTAAACCCGCAAATGATTCCATTTCATTTACTCTGATTAGAGGGGGGAGCCAGGAGCTCAAAGGATGCCCTGCAGGCATGCTGGTGAGCCCTGCAGCTCTCCCACCTGCAGAAGGGTTGCTCAAGTCCAGCATCACTAAAGGTGCATTTTCCTTTGGATAAGGAAACCTGCTGTCAGCCTGGAAGGGCACTGAAAGTGTAACACCAAATGCAACAAAGCAATCCATCAGCATTTCAGCATTCCCTGCCTGTCATGTAGCTTTTAATAAAACCCAGATGAACATTATTTCCCTCATTTTGTTTTATTTCCTTCCCCCCCATGTTTGCTGCCCTGACTGTTTTTTGTGATTGCAAACACTTCATTCACACCCTACCCCCTGTCGTGGTTTCACCCCGGCTGTGGGCCGAGATCCACGCAGCTGCCTGCTCCTTAAAGTAAAAGAGCAGGGGAAGAGGGAAAAGGGGGGGAAACAAGGGAAGGGAAAAGGAAGGGGCAAATAACTCCAAAACCAAGAAACTAAGAGGCCCGTGGGTTGGGATAAGGATAGTTTACTAAGATAACAGAAAGATAAAATATAACAATGCTAACAGGACTTTAGAGCAAAAGAATATGAAACTATTGATACACAATATTCTTTAAGTGTAGCCTGACAAAGTTTCTTTGGAGCTTCTGACTCAGAGAAACTAACTTCACAACTCAGGGAGAGTTATAAAGCAGGTATGTTTATTGCAGCGCTGGGTGCAAGGGGGCTGGCGCCTCCTAGTCTGCACACCGTTTCAACGAGCAGTCTGATATTTATTACACAAAGTCATGCATATGCATAAGAATTGAAAAAAAGGTTGGGTTATTCAAAGCAGTTCTGAGAAATCATTTCCATAGTCTCTGCCTTTAGCTGTGCAAGCACAGTGCATATTGGTGGTCGAGGGCAGGGGTCTCAGGGATGAAGGCTCTACTCAATGGTTAGTTATATATGGTTTAGCAAGGTGTCGTGGTTTTGCCCCCGCTGAGAGCCGAGCACCACGCAATTGCTTGTTCTTTAAAAGGGGGGAAGTTGTGGGGGGAAGGGAAGGGAAAGGGAAAAAACCCCCAAAACCAAGAAACCAAAACCCTGCGGGTTGGGATAAGGATAGTTTACTAGAATAGCAGAAAGATAGATATAACAACGATAACAGGACTTTAGAGCACAAAATATATGAAACTGGTGATACACAATGCAGTTTCTCACCGAACCACACAACTCAGGCTGTGAAGCCTAGAGCTGTCCCAGAACCGGACCGTCCCCTAAAAACCACACATCCTGGAGCCGCCTGCTCCTCCTCCCACCAGCCCCCCTTTATATTGGGCATGCCGTAATTGGCATGGAATACCCCCTTTGGCCAGTTTGGGTCACCTGTCCTGGCTGCGTCCCCTCCTTTCTCGTTAGTAGGGAAATATGAACAACTGAAAAGTCCTTGATTGCTTGGCAACAGCTAGAAACATCAGGGTGCTATCAGCACTGCTCTCATCCTAACTCCCAAACACAGCATTCCATCCGCTGCTAGAAAAGAAATTAACTCCATCCTAGCCGAAACCAGGACATTATCCACCCCTTATTCCATACCATTTACATCATGACCAGATCCAACAATTCTTTTGGGTACAAACAGTTTTTTGTTTCACACACACATATATACATGTACACATGTATACACACACAGGTGCATACAGATATTATTCCCTTAGTCTATGGACCATCCCTCTAAGTTTGTTGAGTTCATTTAGTCCATGATTTTCAGGCTCCATTTGTCATAACAGTCTCTCAGGGTATGAGTAATAGTATGTGCCATTGGATCGTTGCATGCTGCATCTCGGGCTCTTGACTGATATACCTGTCATGGTCCATGCTCATAGTCTGTGGGTCAAAGGTGTTTATTTTCAAAGAAAAAAAAAGTTATTGGGAGGCCAGGTTTTAGTTCCATCATCGTGGCACTCATCCTTCATTAACTTGTGTGACTCCCACTGTAATGCCATTGGTACAACATACAGCAATTATAGCAATAATGAATATACAATAATGGGTTATTTATCAATTATTATCATACAATTTCTACTTTATTAATTATATTGGCTATTCTCACCCAAAATCAAATCCCCTTGAGGTACACATCAAACTTCTCCATCCCTCTGCATTACCCACCAAGTACAGCCAGGTCCTTGAGCAAAAACAATCCCAGACATGGGTTTACCTTTGCCTGAAGCAGGGATGACCCAAACCGTCTTTCCCAATATACTCTTCATACGTACTCCTGGGACTCTGTCTCCTTCTACAGTACATGAAAATTTCGACTGGGCAGGGCTTTGGCTAAATGTGTATCCCAATGTTTGAATGTCCCACCACCCATTGCTTTCAGTGTAGTCTTTAAAAGCCCGTTTTATCATTCAACTTTCCCAGAGGCTGGTGCATGATAAGGAATGTGGTACACCCACTCAATGCCATGCTCTTTGGCCCAGGTGTCTATGAGAGTGTTTCGGAAATGAGTCCCATTGTCTGACTCGATTCTTTCTGGGGTGCCGTGTCACCATAGGACTTGCTTTTCAAGGCCCAGGATTGTATTCCGGGCAGTGGCATGGGGTACGGGATATGTTTCTAGCCAGCCGGTGGTTGCCTCCACCATGGTAAGCACGTAGCGTTTGCCATGGCGGGTTTGTGGGAGGGTGATGTAATCGATCTGCCAGGCCTCCCCATATTTATATTTCATCCACCGTCCTCCATACCAAAGCGGCTTCAACCGCTTCGCTTGCTTAATTGCGGCACACGTCTCACATTCATGGATAACTTGTGCAATAGCATCCATGGTTAAGTCCACCCCTCGATCTCGAGCCCATCTATATGTTGCATCTCTCCCTTGATGACCTGAGGAATCATGAGCCCATCGAGCTAGGAATAATTCACCCTTACGTTGCCAGTCTAGATCTACCTGAGCCACTTCAATCCTAGCAGCCTTATCTACCTGATGGTTGTTTTGATGTTCCTCCATGGCTCAACTCTTAGGTACATGGGCATCAACATGACATACCTTTACAACAAGCTTCTCTAATCGGGCAGCAATGTCTTGCCACAAGTCAGCAGCCCATATGGGTTTGCCTCTACGCTGCCAGCTGTTCTTTTTCCACTGTTGCAACCAACCCCACAGGGCAGTGACCACCATCCATGAGTCAGTATAGAGGTAGAGCATTGGCCACTTTTCTCTCTCAGCAATGTCCAGAGCTAACTGGATGGCCTTCACCTCAGCGAACTGGCTTGATTCACCTTTTCCTTCAGGGGCTTCTGCTACTTGTCTTGTAGGACTCCATACAGCAGCTTTCCATCTCCGATGCTTTTCCACAATGTGACAGGACCCATCAGTGAACAGGGCATATCGATTCTCATTCTCTGGTAGTTTGTTGTAGGGTGGGGCTTCTTCAGTGCATGTTACCTCCTCATCCTCTGGTGACATCCCAAAATCTTTGCCTTCTGGACAGTCTGTGATCACTTCCACGATTCCTGGGCAATTGGGGTTTCCTATTTGAGCCCACTGTGTAATTAGTGCAACCCACTTGCTCCACGTAGCATCAGTGGCATGGTGTGTAGAAGGGACCTTCCCTTTGAACATCCAGCCCAGCATCTGCAGTCGGGGTGCCAGGAGGAGCTGGGCTTCAGTTCCAATCACTTCTGAAGCAGCTCAAACCCCTTCATAGGCGGCCAGTATTTCCTTTTCTGTTGGAGTATAATTGGCCTCAGATCCTTTGTAGGCCCAACTCCAAAACCCCAGCGGTCGACCTCGAGTCTCCCCTTGTGCTTTCTGCCAGGGACACCAGGTAGGGACATTCTCCCTGGCTGCAATGTAGAAATGTAGAGCATGTTTTTAATATCTGTCCCTGTCTGGACAGGCCCAAGGGCTACTGCATGGACTATCTCACGTTTGATCTGCTCAAAGGCTTGCTGCTGCTCAGGGCCCCATTGGAAATCATTCTTCTTCCGAGTTACGTGGTAGAGTGGGCTCACAATGAGACTGTAGTTTGGGACATGCATTCGCCGAGGAGAAGGGCTCTGGAGCGGGAGACTGCATCGAGTGGCCCTTCCTGAAAGTGACAAGCCCCAGGCATAGACCCACAAGGGCAAAAAAGGAGAGCGAGCGAGCAAGGCACCCACCAGCAGCCCGGTCTGCACGGAGCGGTAACTCATCAGGGACAGAGCTAAGGGTGACAGGAATAATCCCTCTCAATACAAGAGGGGCCCCTGGGCGAACAGGATGGGCAAACAGGGCATGGCACAGTGACGCAGCAGTTTGCATGGCAGTTCACGCAGGCAGGGCAAGAGGCAGGGTGAGACCTCCCTCCTAGCTCAGAGGGTAAATTGAGCAGACCGGCTTCCGCTCACAGAGTACACAGGGTGAGCCAAGGGCATTCCTGTCTGCTGTGTGCCCAGACAGTTAAACCATGGTCTCCACCAAACGGAGAGCTTCCCCTACAAAACTGGGGCAACGCCAATGGAGGGCCTGCCTAGGGATGCTGCGGTTCAGGTCTCTGGCTGCAGGGAATGCCTGAGTCTGCTGCTGCCAGGGAAAAGAGGCAAATACCTCACCTGTGTGAGGTGTGAGCAGGTGGACGATCTGCTTTGCTTGGTGGTTGAACTAAAAGAAGAGCTTGAAAGACTGAGGGCTATCAGGGAATGCGAGTGGGAGATTGACTGGTGGAGTAGCTCCCTGGCGTCCCAGAGGGAAGAGTGCCAGGAAGACACCCCGCAAATGATGACGGTCCCCCTGCCCTGGTCAGGCAGAAGGGAGTGACCTGAACCCTGAGGAGGGCTGGAAGACAGTCCTGGCTTGCCGTTGTAGGCACTCCCCCGCCTACCTACCCCGCTCCCCCAGGTTTCCCTAAGCAATAGGTTTGGGGCCCTGGAAGTTGAGGAGGAGGTATGTGAGGGGATGAATGCAGCCCCTCTGCCTCAGAGGAAGCAGGTGCCTAGAGTGAGGCGATCGACTGCATGCCTCGAGACTGCCTTTATTAGGCAAGAGAGAAGGGTAGTTGTGGTAGGGGATTCCCTCCTCAGGGGGACGGAGGGCCCCATATGTCCTGGTTTCAGTCAGGATAGAGTTAACTTCATTTGTAGCAGCTGATGGAATGCTGTGTTTGGGAGTTAAAATGAAAGCGGTCACGGGACGCGTGCTTTTTGGGGGACGGTCGGGTTCCGGGACAGCTCTGGGTGGTACAGCCTGAGTTGTGTGGTTCGGGGAGAAACTGCATTGTGTATTACCAGTTTCATATATTTTGAGCTCTAAAGTCCTGTTAGCATTGTTATATTTTATCTTTCTGTTATCTTAGTAAACTATCCTTATCCCAACCCACAGGCCTCTTAGTTTCTTGGTTTTGGAGTTATTTGCCCTTTCCTTTTCCCTTCCCTTGTTTTCCCCCCCCCCCCTTTTTCCCTCTTCCCCTGCTCTTTTACTTTAAGAAGCAGGCAGCTGCGTGGATCTTGGCCCACAGCCGGGGTGAAACCACGACAGGGCCCCATATGTAGACCTGACCCTACACACAGGAAGGTGTGCTGCCTCCCTGGAGCCCAGGTCAGAGACATTACCAGAAGGCTCCCAGGGCTGGTAAGATCCTCTGACTACTACCCATTATTGATAGTTCAAGCAGGCAGTGATGCAATCACGAAGTGTAGCCTGTGTGCTATCCAAAGGGAATTCCGGGACCTAGGGTGCTTCGTTGAGGGGGGAGCCCAAATAATATTTTTGTCTATCCCTATGTCGCGGTTGTGCATAGTTGGGTGCTGAGAGAGAGGGGCCAGGGGCTGCAGAAAATGGCTGCTAGAATCTTCTGCAAGCCTGCTTATAGCACCTCTGAGAATCACATATAGGAAAGACTCCACCAGAACACGGAGTGTCAAGACCACCACAATGTTGGCCTGTTAAGGGCATTGTGATATATATTTGCATATAAATGTAAGCAGTTGACAGACACACAAAATCTTAAAACATATCTCCCTACCCCTCCCTTCTTCCTGGTCTCAATTTTATTCGAGGATAAGGGGAATGGAGCTTTCACACTCTTCCCCTGCTCCAGAGTGGGGTCCCACCCATGGGAGACAATCCTCCACAAACTTATCCAATGTGAGTCCTTTCCCACAGGTGGGGCTTCTGCTCTTTACCAGCTTCCCCAGCGTGGGTCGCTTCTGTGGGGTGCAGTCCCTCAGGCCAAGACTGCTCCAGCCTGGTCCCCCACGGAGTCACAAGTCCCCCAGCAAACCTGCTTCCAAGTGGGCCTCTTTCTTCATGGGCTGCAGGTCCTGCCAGGAGCTTGCTCCAACACAGATCACAGCATCTTCCATATGTCTCCACCCACTCCAGCATGGGGTCTCTCCACAGGCTGCAGGTGGGGTCTCTGCTCCCCATCATCTTCCACAGGCTGCAGGGGAATCTCTCCTCTGGCACCTGGATCCCATTCTTCATTGACTTTGGTGTCTGCACAGTTTCTTACATCTTCTCACTCCCTTCTCTGGTGGCAAAAAGCATCTGCTTGTGGGTGTGGTTTTATTAAATATGATTCACAGAGGCTCTATGACCGTTGCTGATGGGCTGGACGTCTTCCTCTCTTTCGGTGCATGCTCTTTACGGTTTTCTCCATAGTCTCAAAAACACATTCCTGCACAAACTAGTTAGGAACCCTTTTTAGCTGAAAGTAAGATATACTCTGTCTCTTAATTGGTTGTTGGTCTCATTATTTATGACTCCCCTATCTTTACTTCTTTATCTTCAAGGCTGTTCCGCTGTTATGGCTAAATTTTGTAGCTGCTCTCACGAAACAGCTCACACAGTTACAGCCATATTCTACTAAAATCCAAAACAAATCTATTCTCAAAACATGCAAATTCTCCTTATATTAAAGCTATATTAATTGTCTCTTAAGCTACATCTATATCAATCTACTCAGCATTATTACATTTCATTGAATCATTTCCCCCTTTTCATTATCCTTACAAATTCTTTTGTAATCTCAAATTATACTATCTTGTTTTAATGATTTTTGAAAAGTATTCACCTCTCTACTTGATGTCTTCTTTTATTTCTTCTCCAATCCCTGTATGTTATAGTGGTCTGTTTACAACACCACAAAGAACATTGAATCACCACACAAGAAATTAAAACTAAAATACTTATCATAATAACAAATGTAAAAAGTTGTTTGAGTCAAGCAATGTTTGGGAGCCAGGAAGTAAGCTTATTCCAAACCTCTTTAAATCCCCACGATGTATCATCTGGAGCTACTTGGTGAAGAAGTTTTGTTTGTTTCCACATATTATCTAAATCTGTTTCAATTTCCTTTTCTTCATTTATGTATGCACAACAGCTTTGATTTATTACCATGCACACACCTCCTTCTTTGGCAAGTAGCAGATCTAAGGCCATCCGATTTTGTCTAACTACGTTACTTAAGGAGGAAACTTCTAATCGTAATCTATGGACAGCATCTCTTGTGTCCCTTTGGAATAACTCCATGCTAGTAGATATGTTAACTATAGTTTTGTCCAACTCACTCCAAGCCATGGGACAAACGCCCTTGCAAAGCCATGAAAAGCAGTTGGCCGTACTACTAGAGGATTTAGTCCCCTTTTATACATTTTCCTCCAAGGACTTCGTATAATTCCTGGTGGAGGGTGTGAGTTATTAAATATTTGGTCTCCAGGAATTAGGTATCCTAAAGTACATGTTCCGCATCATTTATGTGGTAATACTTTCTAGGCCTTTCCATCTCCACATAACTACCATAATCCTTTAGGAATACAGTCAAATGAAAAACCTCCTTTTAATCCCTGAATTACAGGGAGTGGACACCCACTTGGTATGGGAGTGTTTTGACAAGAAGCTTTTCCTTTACATGGGTCAAAACACAAACTCCAATTTAGGGCTGTATAATTCACATTTAAGACTCCTAATTTTAAGGCACCTGTATCATTTTTCATTATGATTACGGCTTCTCCCAAACTTGGGATTGGTCCCATTCTTTAATTTGTTATTCTTACAACTGTATGATGTCGGGATACTTGACATCATTGTAGTTGTCCCCCCAGCATAATGTTTTTCTGCTAGGGAGTTGCACTAATTTTTGACCAGGCAAACATTCAATTCTTTCTGTTTCTTGAGAAGGCCAATGTAGTCTGTCTGCCATCTGGAGCTAGAGAATCTTTTAATGAGCTATAGGGCCAACTCAAATTAGTGTATGCCACTGGTATTCCAAAGAGGGGCAGTTCCATGTTTTCCTTGGGAAGTTTGGTACATATCCAGCAGTCATTGTTCTTCCAAGCAGTAAGGGTTTCAAATAACCATATTATTAGACAGACGTAGTAATTTTTCATGTACCTATCTCTGCAGTTTTGACCTTAAAGATCCTTGGGGTTCAGAGGTCCATTGCTCTCCTGGGGCTCTTTTACTCAGTAATAATGAATCCAGGTAGGTCACTCTTGTACCTTGACAGCTATGAAAGTTTTTAACAGCACCTGGTATGGTCCGTCCCACTTTTCCCAAAGTGGATCACCAGAAAAAAGCTTTCATAAAACCCAATCTCCAGGATTAAAAGGGTGTATAGGGTAGTCTAAACCTTTGGCCCTGGTCCCTAATGCACTTTTCTTAATTTATTTCAACTGTTTTCCCAGAGATATCATATAATTCTGCAAGTAAGAATCTCCTAACTGATTCAGGTCCTCTCCTTTATATTCAGTGTGGTATGGTCTTCCATATAATATTTCAAAAGGACTGAGATTTTCTTTAGCTCTAGGGCTTTACACATATCCTATAGCTGCAATAGGTAGTGCTTGATACCAATACAAATTTGCTTCTTGTCAAATTTTAGCTATTTGTTGTTTTATCAAACAATTCATCTTCTCTACATGTTCACTTCCTTGTTGCCTGTAATGAGTGTGTAATTGCCAATCATTTCCCAGTATCTTGCTCGCTTGTACTACTTGTGCACAAAAATGTGATCCCCTATCTGATGAAATGACTGTAGGTACCCCAAATCGAGGTATTATTTCATTTAGTAGTACCTTAGTTACCTCTCTCGCCAGTTAGTTCTGCACGGAAATGCCTCTGCCCATCCAGAAAAGGTGTCACAATCACAGAATTGTAGGGGTTGGAAGGGACCTCAAGAGATCATCGAGTCCAACCCCTCTGCCAGAGCAGGTTCCTTAGGACAGAAAAGTACCAGTAAGTGTTGGTAAGTACCAATCAGTATCTGTACCCTCCTTTTCTTGGGAGCTCAGAGAAATTAATTTGCCAGTAGTTCCCTGGTATGTTTCCTTTTCCAATATTCCCTAATTGCACTTGGTTACCGGTGTTTGGGTTATTTTTCAAACATATTTCACATTACTGAGTCACTGTCAAATTGTAATATATATATATATATCTCCCTATTAATCTTGACATAAAATTTATACAGGGAGTCCACTCCCCAATGTGTCCTATTGTGGTGGTCTTTGACAATTCCCTTTACCTGTTACTCTGGTGAATCGTTACCAGCCCAAAAGTATTCAATATTTTCCTGCTCATTCAAAACTCCTATTTCTCTTTTCCAGAATTAATGTTAGAATCTCTTGCATTCTTTCTGCTGCCAGTTCAGCCTCATGATCGGCCAATCTATTACCTTTTTCTGGTCAGTGTTACCTTTCAGGTGTCCTTGGCAGTGCATAATGGTGATCTTGGCTGGCAGTTGAGCTGCTTTTAATAAGTGAAGTATTTTTCCCGCATGCTTAATGTGTTTCCCTTGGCTAAGTAAAAGTCCATGTTGTTTCCGAATTGCTCCATGGGCATGCACAACTCCAAAGGCGTACTTAGAATCTGTCCATATAGTTATCCTTTTTCCTGCTGCAAGTTCTGATGCTCTGGTTAAGGCACTAATTTCTGCCTTTTGGAATAGGAAAAGGATTTGATGCTATTACCTGGTGGGTAGTGGTCACTGCATATCCAGCCTTATGGATACCTTGCCGGACGAAACTACTACAGTCTACAAACCAGATATCTTAAGCATCTTCCAAAGGTTCTTCTTTTGAATTGGGTCTGCTAGAATACACAGCTTCCATTGTCTCCAATCAATTGTGTTGCAGTAGTTTTGTTGTAGTTTCACTGAGGAAGGAAGCTAGACTCACAAGGTTAGTTACTTCAATCACAACATCATCAGACTCCACAAGAATACCTTGATATTTCAGAAATCTGGATGGGGAAAGCCAATGATTTCCCTTTTGTTCCAGAACAGCAGACACAGTATGGGAGACCATTCCTGTCATCTTCTGGCCTAAAGTGAGTTTCTGGGCTTCTTCAATGTTAAGTATTACAGCAGCTCCTGCTCGTAAACACCCTGGCCATCCTCTGCTCACTGTCATCCTCCAGCTGTTTAGAGAAGTATGCCACTGCTCTTTCATAAGATCCTAAATGTTGAGCCAGGACTCCCAGGTTTACTCCTGGTTTCTTATGTGAAAAGAGCAAGAAAGGTTTAGTCACATCCAGCAGCCCCAAGGCCGGAGCTCTCATCAGTTCCTTTTTAAATGTATTAAAAGCTTTCTGGGCCTCTTTTGTCCACACCAGTTGGGCAGGATTAATTTTCAAGAGTTCATAAAGAGGCTTCGTAATTATTCCATAATTCTAAATCCACAACCAACACCAGCCCACCATTCCCAAAAAAGTTCTGAGTTCTCTTACTGTCTGAGGAAGAGGAGTCTTAGAAATGGCTTCTTTTTGCTCGGTATCCCATTCTTGTTGTCCTCCAGAAATTTCATATCTCAGATAGGTTACTCTTTGTTATACCATTTCAGCTTTCTGTTGAGAGAAACCTTGGGGTAACACTGTCCAGGTAAGCTGGGTTTTCCTACCAGTGGTAGGACTTCAAATGCAAATAACTTTTGATGTTCCTTGGCTAATGGCAGGCAGAAGAAAGCATCTTTTACATCTAGGACTGTAAACCAAATCTCTGTATTCTTAAGCTTTGTCAGCAGTGTATAGGGATTAGCTACCACCGGGTGGAGATTTTTAACAATATTATTTATTGCCCTGAGGTCTTGTACTATTTGATATGTTCCATCAGGCTTTTAATTGGCAAAATAGGAACATTATATTCTGATTCACCTTCCACTAACAATCCATATTGTATAAAGTTTCCATTTCCCTATGCCTGCTCATGAGTCCCGGCAGCTTGCAATATTAATTGCTTTTCAGTCTCTGTCCCTTCACATTAAATTGATATCCCTCCAGTCTAGATCCAAATTCTTAATAATCAATTCAAATCTTTTTGCCACCTTAGAGGTGTCATCCCTATATCCTTTAGCTATTTCCTTCCAATTGTCCAAATCACTGATCATAAAGGGGGTGTAAGTGTTTCCCCTGCTGGTCTCACAACTTCTCGTAGAGGGGCTAATAATTGTGGGCCTTTATTAGTTTTACTTCTGGTTCGACTTCCAACAGGACAGGAGCTAGAGTGATCGGATATTTCTTTATCTGATTCACTTCCCCTCTAGAAGGGAGGGGATCCTAATTCATCCGGTTCTGGTATTTAATCCCCCCTTTTCTTCTAGAAGCCCCTTTCCGTGTACCATGCTCCCCTATTTTACAAGCAGAGCAGCATCTCTTCAGTCATCTCTCTGGTTTTATCTTTTTTCTAAGGCCAATACTAAGGGATCCTGTGGTATTGTAAGCCCACACTCCCTCTGCCATTCTGGATCATCTCAGAGGGTGAAAAACATCAGCACAGCCAGTTTCATCCCATTTCCCTTTTCTCTTAAAAAAGCATTAATTGCAATATTTCATCAAATTCTTTTTACTCACACTCTCACCGAGTTCTCCTCCGATATCTTTCCATCAAATACTTCTGCTCTGCGTGTATATTTGAGTACTGCACACTGGTAACAACCCCACTTTTGGGACAACACTGACAATGCCCAAGCCATCTCAGCCTCACTCAGGAGGGCTACTAACTCCTGACAGATCTCTGTTCTTCCTCAGATTTCTAAGGCTCTGGTCACCCCCCCACCCCTGTCTGCCTCAATCTAGCCCTCAGACACACAACTTAGTATTCCCAACACTGCATTCCTTGACAACTGGGGGGGGGGAAGGTTAAAATCTGTCTGCATGGCCAGACGCAAAGAGTCGTGGTGGAGTTAAATCCAGTTGGTAGCCAGTCACAACTGGTGTTCCCCAGGGCTCAGTATTGGGGCCAGTTCTGTTTATTCTGGTCATTCATGCAAACTCTATTGAATCAACATTAGTTACAGTGCAGTAATTAGTCACAGTAGCTGTATATTGTCACAATTCTACTAGTCTCATTTCCTTCATTAGCTGCAGAAATCCTAAAGATAAGGGAAGAAAAAGAGGTGTAATGTAGGAAAGATAAAGATTAAATAATAATAAAAACCAAAGCCATATTGACTTTTCAGACAGCATTTATATAAAATTTATGCATATATTTATAAGGGGTACAATGGAGTCCTGACACGAATGTGACCCTGGACAGTATCATAATACAGGGGAAAAAGCTTATCAGAGCAGGCTCATGGTGAGACAAAAACATTGGATGTGAAACCTTTAACAGGCAATAGCTGGAAGAGGCTGAGCTCTGTCTGCTAACCAGTTTTAATAGCTGACAATAACTACAGAAAACATGGTATTTACAGAACATCATCTCCTTTGAAGGGTTACAAGCATAAGTCTTGACAATTAATTACAGAGACAATGTATAAAAAATGGCTTTCCTCTAGGGGAAAAAAAAGTACCTTGCCATAGGAAATACATTCCTGGCTAGTTCAGGAATTACTTATGAATACTAACAAAACTGGATTTCAAGAACTTAACTTCTTTTACTGTTAATAAACTACGTGATTTTGTTTTCAGAGAAATTAAATTCCCCATTTACTCTGTTTTAACAAGTAAAAAAAGGCCATACTTCAGTCCAAAAGTTTTATTTAAAAACCCTTTCTTCCCTATTTTTATTACTAATACCAATTTACATAATTAAAAGCAAAAGTTTCAAGTCTGATTTTCTTTTCATTATCTAGACCATCTTTGTTGATTTGAAGCAAAATAATTTTAAAATGGTAACTATTTTCCTAATATTTTTATACGTTAACGTGCATATAAACATTGCTGTTCACCTACCATTTTCTGGATTAAAGCTCCATAATTTCACAAATTTTAGATCAATTCTGAACTAACTATGCTTTCAGAAGAATTTTCAGACAACAGCTATCCTTTAAAGCAATCATAAAAACTTCAGTGTTAGAACTTACCTCAAATATTGCTTCATCCCCACAAGAAAGTTTTCCACAACTAAATATAACAACTTCTAAGCACCTTTCTTACTCATTTTAATAAAGGTGAGGAAAAAGCCTCCAAACCTCTCCAACAGAACTGTTTCATTTTAATTCAGCTCTCTTCAAAGGCATAGGGACTTCTGTGTCAGAGTGAAATACGTGTCTAACTTGGTCAAGTGTCATGGTGGCATAATACAGTCTTCTGGCAACAGGTGTTCCTTCAGAAAGGTAAAAAATAAAATGTTTAGGCTATCATATCACATCTATCCAAACCTACATACATATTTTTTTTCTTATGAAATGACAACAGTTGATACTAGAATACTGTTTTCAGAAACACTTTTTTTTTTCAGATTTAATGGAACTGTTTTAGTACTACAAGATTAACCCAGAGGATTCTCGGTTTAAGAATGGTTCTCTCATTTATCATGAAAAAAAAAATTATTAATATGTGAAATAATAGAAGCCATGAACTAGTGACTACAGGCATTCCTGAAATTCTTTTTAATAGAAAGAAATAAGTCACAAATAGGACTTCTACAAAGACACCTAGCTGTGGTCTGCTACGAACTTGACAGACTCTAAGGGGGAGGATGTGTGTGTGGTGAGGTGTGTGTAGAATGTGAACAGCACCATGCATGCTCAGTCTCATGTTGAGAGGCTAGAAAACATTTTCGAGGCTGCCTTTTCCTTCATGTCTACTCCTCAACCTGCAGAGACTGGAAAGCAGCCTCACAGTATGCTTCCTCCACCACCTGGTCCCAAACTGCCTCACGAAGGCAGGCCAGCTCCAGCACATCCTTTGCTTCCTCAGCTGGACTGCCAGAGGCAGTAAGAAGCAGTGTAACTGAAACTACTCCTCACTTAGCAAAGATGTGACAACTCCCTCACACAACCCACAACCACCAGCCCTTCAATGATACCACACCACACTGCCTCGACCTTCTAGAACAGTGCGGGGGAAACCAAACAAGTTCAAGTTCTGCATATAATAAAAATCAAGTTAGATACTGCCAATTTGTTAATTCATAGAAATTTCTACCTGACACAAATAAAAGCTCTGAAAACTACAATTCATTTATAAATACATCAACTATTATTTTTAACATTGTTGTTTGCATTAAATTATTTTATTTATATACTGTCACCAATATATATACTGCAAAGAGGGCCATAAATTTACCAAACATTTACAAAAAAGGTCAAATTTCATACAATGCTTGCATTAATATTTTTCCCCAAGTAGAACAGCTGCACCACTGTTTTCACACTGTTTCTTTAATTTGCCCAAAGCACATAACTCCATCTATATTAAAGAAGCAGAAGAGCAAGTTTAACAGCAGCTTTCATTTATGCATTTTCAGAAGGGTGGAGGGGTGTGCCTACCTTAGTTATTACCTTATGTATATATAAAAAATGACCACAATTAATAGGTTCACTAAATTTATTTAAAAATCATAAAACATATGTTAAAGAGCATTACATTCTACACACTGCTCTCAAAGGTTGCCAGTGACATGTAGATGACCAGTTTTCTCCCCCCTTGAAAAGAAGAGAAGAGAGAAAAGAATTACAGTGTATATAAAGCAGGATGTTCACAATAGTTACAGAAAAAAAAATTACAATTTACTACCAACAATGAACAAAAATAAAATCCACTCTCTGCTGCTGTTTCAAAATTTCAGCATTAGTATTGTGTGGCCTTTCCCTTCCCCAAATATTTGTAATGAACTAAAACATTACATCTGATGAATAGCAGATTCCACTACACCTCAAATGCAGAACACCTATGAAGCAGAGGAATGTTGGCTTTTTAAACAGAAGCAGATATTAAAAAAAAAAGAAAAAAAAGGTGCAGGACTCCTTCAGTTCTTCACTAGTCTTAGAAAAACTTTCCAGAATACTGCTTCACACTATAAAAAAGAAAAAATAATCTTGCATTAGAATCCTTCAACATCTGCATACTGCTTCACACTATAAAAGAAAAAGAAAAAAGCATGTATTAGAATGATTGACCATATATCTTGCATCAATATTCACAATGACATTCTTAAAGATTAAACTACAAATACCCAACACATTTAAAAGTAATTAGTTTAAAAATATTAATTATGGGCATATAATTATTTTCAGCACACTTAAATATTAGTAATCTAAAGCCAAACATCCAAGTTAAACATTAACAAATGCTATTATAGTCAAAGCAAAACTAAGCAAAGTCCAAAACTGTTAATACTTGGCAGAATATAAAGTCAAGTCAGGAAGGTGTGAAATGCTGCATAACAGCAATTTTCATCTTGTTCTGTAGAGGCATGGTCTGTGCCATATGTCAGACTGTGATTTGTTGTCAGTTAAGTTATCTAAAAACAACAAAATCACTAGTCTTCCACACAGAACTAGACCAACATCCACTGAAATCTTCTATATTCTCTACAGGTTATATGTAATTTATTACAAGTAGGTTTTTTGAAGCAATGTTCACTAGAAAATTAGAGGACTGCTTGGTTAAGGTGTCTTTCATCAAGACTAGTTTTGAGGGAATCTTCATTTTAGTTAGAGCAGAGAAGAGAATAAAGGCAGAACTAGCATTGGAGAAGTTAGGTTCAATAGTTACTTAAATCCTGCCTTTAAAAACTATATCGCAGAGAAGAGCTTTAGAATGCAATAGTAGTAAAGTCAGTTTAAAATTGAGAGTAAGGATAGCATTAAGCTTCAACTTGCCTGTTCTGCAGTAAATACTGAGCATTTTGTATCTGGTCCTGTGTTCCTGTAATAGTTATTATTCGATCTTCTGAGCCTTCTAGTGGTTCATCAATTTTGATTGAAGCTCCTGACTCATGACGTATTTGTTTGATTCTCTGGCCTCCTTTTCCAATAATAGATCCTGCCAACTAGGGGAGAAAATAAAGTATTAATTACCTGATATAACTTTCTCTGCAAAAACTCAGTATTGTTCAAGTAACTTCCATCAATTTAGATTTAAGAGTTGCAATAGAAGTTTACTCTTTTACAGCCTCAATACATCCTATGTAACATTTATTATATAAACACAGGTGGGATAAAGTTTAGACCATCTCTATTACTGAATATTAACAATTAAAAAAATAGCTAAGTGCATCTCTAAAGCGAAGACAAACCCAACATTTTTAAGAATAAACATTTTGTGATTTAGAAACACTTTATATTAAAAATACTTGTCAAAACATCCCAAATACTCACATCTTTGGGAATCGTTACTTGTGTTGTAATGATGGGTCCACCAAGATCTCCATAGGAACCACGGCCCCCTGTGTAAGAATAGTCTGATTTAAATGTATGCATCAAGCCTCTTACTGACTAAATGAAGTGCATGTCAAAATTATCTATAAAAACTTACCATATCCAGAGCCACCCTCGAACTATAAGAGAAAGAAAACCATTAAATAGCAAGTAGTTGCAATTCACAAACATGTTTTCATCTCAGGCTGAAATTTAGCAGTATGATACTATTTTATGCAAAAATATTAGCCCACAACCTTAATCTAAGTGTCATTAAAGGTAAACTGGGGAAAAGGACAGAACAGCTCATGAAAACCTCTTAGCTTGCTTTGTTAAAAACTTTTAAGAACAAGTCAAGATCCACCCATACCAGTTTATACCATACCAGCAACCTTATCAATTCAGCTAGTAAAACAGCTCGACGCTGATCTACTCTTGGCCCTTAGACTAAACTAGCATTCAAATAAAAAGATCAGAGTTCAACCTTATTACTATTACCTATATAGCTCAGGAGAAATTAAAGCCTTCTTGGGACAAGACATTTACCTGATAACTGTCAGTCCTCCTACTCCATCTATATTTTAAGGAAAAAACAAGTCAACTCTAATAACTTTATAAGTGGTCTCCCCATTCCAACTATGCTACAATCCTTTGTATCTTAGAATGGACAATCATCACACTAATTATTGCTGCTCTACTAAAACTACCATATACCAAATGCAAATCATTGCAATGCAGCACTCCTGACTGCTTTTATTTTCAGGATTTGTAGACTGGTACTTGATATGAAAGTGCTTAATTTGATCTAATACCTTTTAAATGCACAAACACACATTTTAATATCCTTCTGTAGAAGTAGATAACAGATGTGCTTAGTCGCTAGAATTCACCTTACATCACTGAACTACAGAAATACAGGAATTGGTTAAAATTACTTGTTTGCTTCAGTTGCAATGCAACAACTTCTTCCAAAAAAACTACCTGATAGCTTTTTGGAGCCACATAAAAACGGAAGCTATTCAGAAAAAAATTGTTTCAGCTGATTTTGTTTCTAAGAAACCTGTGTCATGTAATCACATTGCTTAGCAAGACAGAACATAATAGAGCTTATAGGGAATTGCAAAATACAAAAGAATGAAGGATACTGCTTAGAAGTTAATTCATAGGCTGATGATCAGAGCAGCATATTCCACACATGTACTCTTCCAGCTATTTTTGCTGGTATTTTCACAGGGAATCCCTTTTTTCAGGCTAACTTGTTTTAGTGAACAATCCTTTTTTGACCCTTTCTGCTGCTTCTCCTCCCCCCAGACTAGAAGACAGCAAATGAATTTGACAGCAGATGAGTGATTATAACTGCAGTGTTTATGTAAGCTAGGAACTAATATTTAATATTTGGTGAAACTTTTCCATCTTCTAGGCAGCTTAAACACTTGCTAACACCCTTTGAACTGTCCTTCCAAAAGCCCCCAAGAGTAAGAACTTTGATAAGCACAAGTCAAATGGAATACTTTCAAACATATGGATGTGTACTACATAACAGTTTATTCATAACTACAAATAAAGAATTCTTTTTAACATTCCTTGTTTAAACAGGAGAAAACACAACATGAAGTTAACATAAAACACATCCCTAAATAGATGCACATACAGGGTGTCGAAAAGCAAGAGTTACAGTGAAAGTTACAACTTAGAACACTAAAATAGACTACCAAAAAAGGTAATACAACAGAAAAAAGCTTATCTTTTGGCTGTGGTGCTGCATACTTCCAGTGTGGAACATGAACTGCCTATACAGAATTCACATACTGTTCAGGACAAACTGCCAATAACACAAATTAGGACAGCTTTAGGGATTTTTTTCAATAGGTACAAACTGCCACGGACTACTTTCAATCTCAAGAAATTCTAGTTATCACAAACAATTAAAAAGCTTTTCTTAAACCAGTCAAAAGCATGAGCACACTCACCAACTCTGGTGGCTGCATGTCATCACAGGCATCCACATGACACTGCATCATCTTCCAGGCACAATATAATAATAAGAGGAAATTAATCCAAATTAAGGCCACATCATGGAAGTTTATAGGTAACTTGGCAAGCAAAGGAATACATACCAGTAGATAGGCATATTTTTCCTGCACTAAAACTATGACAAAGACTCAAAAGTACAATATACACCAGTTACAAGATTCATTCCCTTCTACTTCACTGCAAGGGAACAGTAACTTGTCACACTTATTTTGTCCTTGTTTCTGTGGTGTAAACAGATTTTCCTCTTACAGAGAACATCAGATAGCTAAGAAGAACAAAGCTCAAATAGTTTGTTTGCGGTTTCTTTTAGTTGGTTTTTTTTTTTTTTAACATTTTGAGTGTCTCACCACCCTCACAATGAAGAATTTCTTCATAATATCCAATCTAAATCTACCTTATTTCACCTTGTCCTATCACTACACTCCCTGATAAACAGTCCCTCTCCATCTTTCCTGTAGGCCCCTTTTAGATACTGGAAGGCTGCTGTAAGGTCTCCCTAGAGCCTTCTCTTTTCCAGGCTGAACAATCATAGAATCTTTAAGGTTGGAAAAGACCTTTAAGATTATCAAGTCCAACCATCAACCACACACCACCATGTATACTAAACCATGTCCAGAAATGCCATGCCTACACTTTTTTTTTAATACCTCCAGGGATGGTAACTCCACCACTTCCCTGGACAGCCTGTTCCAATGCTTGACAACCCTTCTGGTGAAGAAATTTTTCCTAATACCCAATCTAAACCTCCTTGAGGTGCGGCATCACCAGTGCCAAGTACGGGGGCACAATAATTTCCCTAGTCCTGCTGGCCACACTATTCCTGATACAAGCCAGGATGCTGTTTGGCCACACTGACATCTCATGTTCAGATGGCTATCAACCAGTACCACCAGGTCCTTCTCTGCCTGACAGCTATCCAGCCAGTCTCCCCCAAGCCTGTAGCGCTGCCTGGGGTTACTATGACCGAAGTGCAAGACCTGGAACTTAGCCTTGTTGAACCTCACACAGTTGGCCTTGGCCACCAATCCAGCCTGTCCAGATCCCTCTGCAGAGCCTTCCTACCCTTGAACACATGGGCACACCCACCCAATTTAGTGTCATCTAAAAGCTTACTGAGAGTACACTCAATCACTCAATAAGACTGGCCCCAAGACTGAACCCTGGGGGACACCACTTGTGACTGGCCACCAACTGGATTTAACTCTGTTTACCATCACTCTCTGGGCTCAGCATTCCATCTTTTTTTTTTTTTTTTAAACACAGCAAAGAGTAGAATCACAGAATATGTTAGGTTGGAAAGGACCTTTAAAGGTCATCTAGTCCAACACCCCTGCAGTGACCAGGGACATCTTCACTAGATCAGGTTTCTCAGAGCCCTGTCCAACCTGACCTTGAACATTTCCAGGGATAGGGCCTCCACCACCTCTCTGGGCAACCTGTTCCAGTGTCTCACCAGCCTCATAGTAAAGAGCTTCCTCCCAATGTCTAATTTAAACATACCCTTTTCTAGTTTAAAACCATTGCTCCTTGTCCTATCACTACATGCAAAGTACAAACAGTCCCTCCCCAGCTTTCCTGTAGGTCCCTTCAGGTACTGGAAAACCTCTATAAGGTCTCCCCTGAGTCTTCTCTTCTCCAGACTGAACAAGCCCAACTCTCTCAGCCTGCCTTTGTAGCAGATGTGTTCCAGCCCCTGATCATCCTTGTGGGCCTCCTCTGGACTCACTCCAAGAGGTCCGTATCCTTCTTGTGCTGAGGACTCCAGAACTGGACACAGTACTCCAGGTGGGGTTTCACCAGAGCAGAGGGGCAGAATCACCTATCATAGAATCACAGAATGGTTAGGGTTGGAAGGGACCTTAAAAATCATCCAATCCCCCTGCCATGGGCTGGGACACCCCATCCAAACTGGCCTTGAACACCTCCAGGGAGGGGGCAGCCACCACCTCCCTGGGCAACCTATTCCAGTGCCTCACCACCCTCATAGGGAAGAATTTTTTCCTAATATCCAATCTAAATTTACCCCCTTCCAATTTAAAACCATTCCCCCTTGTCCTGTCACTACATGTCCTTCTAAAAAGTCCCTCCCCAGCTTTACTGTAGGCCCCCTTCAGGTACTGGAAGGCTGCTATAAGATCTCCCCAGAGCCTTCTCTTCTCCAGGCTGAACAACCCCAACTCTCTCAGCCTGTCTTCATAGGAGAGGTGCTTCAGCCTTCTAATCATCTTTGTGGCCCTCCTCTGGACCTGTTCCAACAGTTCCACATCCTTCTTATGTTGGGGACTCCAGAACTGGACACAGTATTCCAGGTGAGGTCTCACCAGAGTGGAGGGGCAGAATCACTTCCCTTGACCTGCTGGCCACATTCCTTTTGATGCAGCCCAGGATATGGTTTGCTTTCTGGGCTGCAAGTGCACACTACTTTATTTTCAGCTCATATTGAGCTTCTCATCCACCAGCACCCCAAAGTCCTTCTCTGCAGGGCTGCTCTCTATCACATCATCTCCCAGCCTGTACTGATGATGAGGATTGCCCTGACCCAGGTGCAGGACCTTACACTTGTTCTTGTTAAACCTCATGAGGTTCACATAGGCCCACTTCTCCAGCTTGTCCAGGTCCCTCTGGATGGCATCCCATCCTTCTGGCATGTCAACTGCACCACTCAGCTTGGTATCATCACCAAACTTGCTGAGGGTGCACTCAACCTCATCATCAATGTCAGTGATGTTGATCCACTGTTGTTGATGAAATCTTAAACAACACTAGCCCCACTATGGATCCCTGATGGAAGCCACTCGTCATTCCTCTCCATCTGGACATAAAGCAATTGACCACTACCCTCTGGATGTGACCATCCAGCCAATTCCTTATCCACTGAACAGTCCACACATCAAATCCATATCTCTCCAACTTAGAGAGGGATGTTGTGGGGGACCATGTCAAAGGCCTTGCAGAAGTCCAGATAGATGACATCCATTGCTCTTCCCTTGTCCACTGATGTAGTGATTCCATTGTAGAAAGCCACTAGGTTGGTCAGGCAGGACTTGCCCCTAGAAAAGCCATGCTGGCTGTCTCGAATCACCTCCCTGTCCTCCACGTGCCTCAGCATAGCTTCTAGGAGGATTTGTTCCATGATCTTCCCATGCACAGAGGTGAGGCTGACAGGTTGGTAGTTCCCAGGGTCCTCCTTCCTACCCTTTTTAAAAATGGCCGTGATGTTAATTTTTACTTTCTTCCAGTCACTAGGGACTTCACCTGACTGTCATGACTTTTCAAATATCATTGAGAGTGGCTTGGCAACTACATCAGCCAATTCCTTCAGGGCTCTGGGATGCATCTCATCAGGTCCCATAAACTTGTGTATATTCAGGTTCCTCAGGTGGTCACGAACCTTGTGTTCACTTGTAGCAGGAGGGACTTTGTCCCCCAGGTCCCCATCATGAAGTCCTCCAACTCAGGAGATGTGAAAAGAGAGGTTGCCAGTGAGGACTGAGGCAAAAAAGTTGTTGAGAACCTCAGCCTTCTCCTCATATGTTGTTACCAGCTTGCCAGCCTTGCTCATTGCAGGGTGTACACTTTCTTTAACTTTCCTTTTCTGGTTGATGTACCTGTAAAAGGTCTTCTTGTTATTCTTGGCAGCCTGTGCCAAGTTCAGCTCCAGCTGTGCCTTGGCCTTCCTGACCTCATCCCTACATAACTGGGCAGCATCCATATATACTCTTCCCAGAATACCTGACCCTGCTTGAACTGCATGTGCAGTTCTTTCTTGCCTTTAAGTTTGACCAGTAAGTCTTGACTCATCCATGTTGGCCTCTTCCCTTCTTTGCCTGATTTCTTACACCTGGGGATCAAGAGCTCTTGTGCTCTATGGAAAGCATCCTTAAAGATCTGTCCTCTCTGCTTTGCTCCCTTGTCCCTAGAGACAACTTCCCAGGGGGTCCTACTGAGCAGCTCCTTGAAGAGCTGGAACTTTGCTTTCATAAAATTCAACGTCCTGACTATGAGTATACCTGTCTAAGCCACAAGTAGCCAGTTTCTCTAGGAGAATGTTGTGGGAAACAGTGTCAAAAGCTTTACTAACATACGGGTAGATAGCATCCACAGCCTTTCCCTCATACACTAAGCAGGTCAGCTAGTCATAGAAGGAGATATCAGGTTGGTCAAGTAGGACCTGCCTTTTATGAACCCATGCTGGCTGGGCCTGATCACCTGCTTGTCCTGCACATGCCATGTGAGCACATTCAAGATTAACTGCTCCATGACCTCCCCTGGTACCAAGGTCAGACTAACAGGCCTGTAATTCCCCAGGTCCTCCTTCCGTCCCTTCTTGTAGAAGGGTGTCTCATTGGCAAGCCTCCAGTTGTCTGGGACCTCCCCTGTTAACCACAACTGATGAGGTAGAGTGGCTTTGCAAGCTCCTCCGCCAGCTCCCTCAGTACTCTCATCTGGGCCCATAGACTTGTGAGCATCCAGGTGGCATAGCAGTTTGTTAACCACTTCCTCCTGGAATATGGGGGGAGGGGGGGGGGGGGGGAGATATTTATTCTGTTCTCCATCCCTCTCTTCAAGCTCAGGGGGCTGAATGATCCCTGTATTCTTCTTGTTTTGCCTGCCCCTTCTTCCAAGAGTAGTAATCACTCCTTTTAATTTTTTTTTCCCTTTGTGTCCCAGCAAAAGCTCCCTTTTCAGCCAGGCCAGTTGTCTTCCAGCACATGGGGACAACCTGCTCCTGTGTCTTTCTGGACCTCTTTGCCCTGACTGTCTCCCAAAGAACTCTTTCAACCAGCATCCTGAGCAGGCCAAAGACTGCCCTCTGGAAATCCATGGTAGTAGTTTTGCTGCCTGCCCCCCCCCCCCTACTTCTCCAAGGACTGAAAATTCTATCATTTCATGGTCACTAAGCCCAAGATGGCCTCTGACCACATATCCCACCAGTCCTTCTCTGTTCATAAACAGCAGGTCAAGAAAGGCACCTCCCCTGGTAGGTTCACTTACCAGCTGTGTCAGGAAGTTATCTTCCACACTCTCCAGGAACCTCTTAGATGGTTTCATCTCTGTTATACTGTATATTCAGCAGATGGCTGGTAAGTTAAAGTCCCCCACAAGAACAAGGGCTAGCAATTATGAGACTTCTGCCAGCCACCTGTAGAATGCTTCTTCTACTTCTTCATTCTGGTCAGGTGGTCTGTAACAGACTCCCAGCAGGATATCTGCCTTACTGGCATTCCCCTTCATCCTTACCCATAAGCACTTGACTATATCATCATAATCATTGAACTCTATACAATCGAAACACTCCCTAACATACAGAGGCACCCCACTGTCTCTCCTTCCATGCCTATCCCTTCTGAAGAGCTTTAGCCATCAGTTGTAGCACTCCAGTCAGAGTTGTCCCACCATGTTTCTGTGACAGTGACCAAGTCATAGCTATCCTGCTGCACAATGGCTTTCAGCTCCTCCATGCTGCATGGTGTAGATGCACCTAAGCTGGGCTATCAATTTCACCCCAAAGTTGGCATGCCACCCCATGGCTCACCTCTATTTTGTCTGGTTTTATCCCCATCCCCCTCTGAACCTGGTTTAAAGCCCTCCCAATGAACGAGTATCCTTTTCCCCCTTTGAGATAGCCGAACTCCATCAATTGCCAGTAGGCCCAGTGCTGTGTAAAACTCCCCATGATCAAAAAAACCCCCAAAATTCCACTGATGGCACCAGCCTCTAAGATGAGTTTTCCTATTCCTCTCTGTATTCTTCCCTGCCACTGATGGAATTGAGGAAAACACTACCTGTGCTCCTGATCCTTCAGCCAATTGCCCCAGTGCCCTGAAGTCCTTTTTAATTGCTTTTGGGTTTCTCTCTGCAACTTCATCACTGCCAACCTGTTTAACCAACAGCAGGTAGTAACCAGAGGGCTGTACCAGACCAGGGAGTTTCCTGGTAACATCTCTAATCCGGGCCCCAGGAGGCAGCAGACTTCCCTGTGGGATGGGTATGGTTGGCATAGTGAGCCCTCTGTTCCCCTCAGAGGGAAATCACCAATGACAATTACCCTCCTTTTTTATGAAACTCAGGCAATTAATCAAAGCCATGAGCAGTTCCACTGTGAAGAGGAAATGTGCTTTTCAGAACATGGAAAATGAGCAGAGATGATTCCCACTTAATTGTGAAAACTTATGTCAAGAAAGCCAAAGTCAACTTGATCAAAGTCAGACTAGAGTTCAAACAGATTTTCTATTCTAAATGGAATGGAACAGAACTAGAATACATTAAGGCCCAAGCTGAAGATTGCACTCAACCACACACCCAAGGAAAGGCAGGCTGCTCTGTTTATGTATCTCATGACACCTAGCTGCAAATATGAAGACACAAAAACTGAGCTCTGAAAACATAAGAATACAAATAAAGGATATTATATATCATGCTTCAAATTTGCTGACAATAATATACTGGAAGGGGAGGCCAATACACCAGAAGGCTGTGCTGCCATTCGACAAGACATGGACAGGCTACGGAGTTGGGTAGAGAAGAATCAAATGGAACCTCGACAAGGGGAAGTGTAGGGTTGTGCACCTAGGGAGGAATAACCCCATGCACCAGTACAGGTTAGGGGTTGACCTGCTGGAAAGCAGCTCTGCAGAGAAGGACCTGGGAGTCCTGGTGGACAAGTTCTCCATGAGCCAACAACGTGCCCACCTGGACAAGAGGGCCAATGGTATCCTGGGGTGCATTAAAGAGAGTGTGGCCAGCAGGTCAAGGGAGGTTATCCTCCTCCTCTACTCTGCCCTGGTCAGGCCACACCTGGAATACTGTGTTCAGTTCTGGGCTCCCCAGTTCAAGACAGACAGGGAACTACTGGAGAGAGTCCAGTGGAGAGCTACAAAGACGATGAGAGGACTGGAGAATCTCTCATATGAGGAAAGGCTGAGAGAGCTGGGTTTGTTTAGCCTCAAGAAGACTGAGAGGTGGTTTTATCAATGCTTATAAATATTTAAATGGTGGATGTCAAGAGGATGGGGCAATAGTGCCTGGTGACAGGACACAGGGCAACAGGCACAAACTGGAACACAGGAAGGTCCATCTGTATATAAGGAAGAAACCCCTTTACTGTGAGTATGACAGAGCACTGGAACAGGTTGCCCAGAGAAGTTGTGGAGTCTCCTCCAGAAATATTCCAAACTCACATGGGTGTAATCCTGTGCAACCTGCTCTAGGTAATCCTGCTCTAGCAGGGGGATGAACTAGATGATCTCCAAAGGTCCCTTCCAGTCCCTACAATTCTGTTATTCTGTTTTTCTTCTAGTTTCTTAAAATCCAGAGTAGCATAGACAACTTGGTAGCTTTGGCATTGGGGTTTTTTGGGGTGGGCTTTTTTTTTGTTTGTTTCTGGCAATTCTAAGTGCAAGTTTTTCTTTTCAATATTTCTGCTAGGTTTCTGATGCCCAAATTTTGACATTCCTGTAACATGTAATTTCAGTATGCATTACAGGAAGTAATTGATTCTTCCTCCCAGGAGGAAGTAATGTGTAACTCTCATTTAGGTAGCCCATTTCATAGCTCATCTCCATTTCTTTCTCTTTCGTTCATTTAAGATTAAAAAAAAAAGTCATCTTAATGAATGTGCCTCTATTGGGTTTGCATGGCCAGGTGGGGGGGGGGGGGGAAGGGGAAGGGGTGGCACCACAGGAGTAACTTCACCAAGAAGCTGCTAGAAGGTCAGACGGACCCAATACCATTCAGCTCCAAAACAGACCCACTGCTGACCAAGGCCAAGACGATCATCAACAGTGCTAGCACTTCTGTGATAACATATTTAAGGAAAAAAAAACAACCCAAATCTGCAAGTGGCAGCTTTTTACTGCCAGAGAAAGGAGTGAGAAGATGAGAAACTTTGCAGACACCAAGGTCAGTGAAGGAGGGGACAGGCATCAGAGCAGAGATTCCCCTGCAGCCCATGGAAAAGACCATGGTGAAGCAGGCTGTCCCCTGCAGCCCATGGAAGATGACGGGGAGCAGAGATCCCACCTGCAGCCCGTGGAGGATTCCATGCTGGAACAGGTGGAGACACCTGAAGGAGGCTGTGACTCCATGGGAAGCCTGCACTGGAACAAGCTCCTGGCAGGACCTGCAGCCTGTGGAGAGATGAGCTCACAACAGAGCAGGTTTGCTGGGGGGAGCTGTGAACCCATGGGGGACTCACACTGGAGCACAGTCTGTTCCTGAAGGTCTGCACCCCATGGAAGCCATACCGGGGCAGTTCATGATGAACTGAAGCACCCGTGGGAAGGACTCCTCACGTTGGAGAAGTTCATGGAGGACTATCTACCATGAGAGGGACCCTGACAGTGGAGCAGGGGAAGAATGTGAGGAGTCCTACCCCCAAGGAGGAAGGAGCTTCAGAGACAATGCATGATGAACTGACCACAACCCGTTTCCCTGTCCTCCTGTGCCACTTGGAGGAGGATGTAGAAAATTCAGGAATAAAGTTGAGCCTGGGAAAAAGGGAGGGGTGGGGGGAGGTGTTTCAAGATTGGGTTTTATTACTCATTATCCTACTGTTTTCATTGGGTAATAAATTAGATGCATTTTATTCTGTGTTGAGTCTGTTTCTTTTTCCCTGTAACATTAATTGCTGAATGATATTTCCCTGACCTTATCTCGATGCCTAAGCCATTCATTATTATTTTCTCTCCCCTGTCCAGCTGAGAAGGGGAGTGATAGAGCAGCTCTGGTGAGCATCTGGCCTCCAGACAGGGTCAACCCACAGCAGTACCAAACCACCAGAAGAGGAGAAAAGATTGTTATTGCAGAGATTTGCATCCCAGATGCCTATGATTTCTCTTCCCAAGATAGAGGATACAACAGTAAATGACTACCAGGAAGTCACATTTCAGAGTACAACACGGAAGAGTATCTTTAAGCCTTTTTTTTTAAAATTCTCCCCACGACAGTGGAATGTACCTAATTTAAATTACAGTTTAACTTATCAGTGGCCCTGACTCCAAAATATTTGGAATTAGAGTAGATTATTTCTTTTTGCAGACATGGAAATCAGCATAAAGACAAGAACTGATTTGAAAAAGCAATCATCTTCCAGGCCAACTATAGCTCTTTTGAGATATATTACTAATGTTCTCTTAAATTCTGCTAACAGCTTTTGGAAAATATTGTTCTGACATGCTTTCTTGATTTGAAAAGCCTCCCAATTCCTATTTCTGTCATCCTGATTAAAAGTCTAAAAGAAGGGTTGTGTAATAAAATCTGCAGGGACTGTGCTCTACCAACTTTCTATTCCACTGTTGACGGCAGGTAGGATAAGCAACCATCCAGCCAAACAAAAAAACCCCACAAACCAAAAGCACACAGCAGATCACATCCCAAATATCCTTTACAGCCCAAAGAGTCGTCATCTTGGGGGGACCATTTGTATGGCAAAAACCCCTTGGTGATTTAAGTTTATAAGAAGCACACATGTCCCACACTGAAAAGTATGTATTCAAGAACAGTTTCCTCAGATATTGAAAGTGCTAACTGCATTTACTTAAAAACCAATATGAATTTTAGCTCCTACCATTCCATCATAACGGTCTCCAGGCCTACCCCTTCGGTCATAAGACATAAGATCTCTAAAATGAGAAAAAGCAGCAGCACATGAATCATGTTATAAACTCATTCAAATATTCTAATTCAAATTCTCATGATTTGCACACAACTATGAATTTCTGAATGTTTTAGCCAAGTTCTGAATGGTATAAAGTTACAGAACTACTGACTATAGTCCTGATAGACTGCTACATTGTGCAGAAATAAATTAAAATACTTTTTGAATTCTCTGGTGCAATGCACACTCAATCCTACGTAATCACTACTGATATGGAGTGTGAAACAAGTCCTGAAAACACGAGCACAGTTCAGCAAATTTTACTAGAATTTTATACAATGCATTTATGTAACAGCTTACCCGCCACGAGGAGGTGGTGGAGGAGGAAGAGGGAGATTACGAGCTCTGCTGCCACCTCTGCCACCACGACCTGGTGGAGGTGGTGGAGGTCCTCTGCGAGGGCTCATATCATCATAATCTCTTCTTGATGGAGGTATAGGTCGTCCACCACGACCAGGAGGCATTCGATCAAAGCCTCCTCTTCCACGCATTGGAAAGCCTACTGGACGTCCCCTTCTATCATCAAACATCATTGTGAAGCCACCATAGTCATATGTTTCATCATAGAAATTTGGATCATAAGGCTGGGCCCGTCCTTTAATTGGAGACTAAGACACACACAAAAACAAAAAAAACCAAACAAAAAACCACCACCCCTCTCCCCTGGTTAGCACCGACTGTTACAATCATTAGATTTTATTAAATCACTATATTAAATGTATAAATATGAATTTATATGTTCTGAATACATTATTAGCATTATGAAATCAAGAAAGGCAAGGATAGCGATATGCTTCCTGAGATCTGAACCAGGATAGAGAGACTGCTGTTACTGATGGATGGCATATATATTTGTCTCACTTACTCCCCAACTTAAAATTTCAACAGTCCATAAGTGCCAAAAATTGTTTCCCTCTCCCATAAGGTACACTCCAATTCTAGAAAACAGGAATAATTTCAAAGTTTTCTAACAGTCCAACACTTATTTTATTACTGGAGAAGAGTCACTGAATTCAAAATAGAAATGGAAAGATAAAATTTTCTATCCAAATCACCCCAACTTTCATGAATATCAACGAAATAATAAGTTTAAGACATATTACCTCAGAGATAAGATCCAAGATAATCTTGATACATTCCACAACTCTATCAGGTTTTCCACCAATAAGCACCACTCTATCAGTGGAATGAGGACAACACTCTTGGAAGAGCTTAATGGTGGTCTGAGTGTTCTGTTGAAAAGAAGCACCCCAAAAAAATCTTCAAATAGAAGTAGTTTAAACAATTTTATAAACTTACTGCATACAAAATGGATAACACATACACCAAAACATTTTAAAAAAACCAACCACCAATCCAACCAGACCATTAAACTTCCAGTCCTTTTAAATGAATGCTTGCTTCTGAGCAACAAATCTAATCTTCAGATATTATATTTTTAAGACCAGAAATGACATAAATTTGTATTAAATGTTAGTGAAGAGGAAAAGAGTTCAAATTTTAAAAATCTATTGATTATGGCTCATCTACATAGTGATTTTATCAAATATTAGCAAAAGTACCACATATCCATTATAAGCTTACATGTTGTATAAACCTTCGTACGTGCTTTGGATGCAAGACAACAAGGTTGCCAGGATTATGTCTAATCATCTTGCCTTCCTCAGTGCACAAAAATAGTAGCTTATGCCTTAACTAACCTGGAATTGTCCTTGACATATTATCAGGAAAGGACAGAAAACAACACTCTAGATTCAGAGACCACTAGCTTTTTAGAACAAAATCTCATTCCTTCACAAGAACAGTCCTCCATAAAGGAAACCGTGATCTTCAAGGAAGCAGAACTTCCAGGAGTGATGAATAGTATTTTGATTTTGAAAAGTATCCTTTATTTATAAAGATTACTGCTAATACACTTAAAAACTTTATAAGTAGTCCTAGGCTCTATCACCAACAACCACTTTATTTCTGATTTTTTGCATGAAAGCTGTAGTAACTAACTCAGATTGAAGTAATGTATGAAATATATTCTGAAGGAATTATTGCACAGATGATGCTGACACTCACTGTTTCAGAACATAAAACCTAATAAAAGCAGAATCTAAAAAGAATAGGAAGCAGTACCTCTCTGAGTTCTTTGATTTTAGCACCCTTGACACCAATAATTCCTCCTGCTAGACTTTGGTGAATTAGAAGTCTTAATTCACAGTCAAAGTCACTACCTTTGTAGTGTTGATACTGTAAGAAAGATGTGTACAAAGAAAGAATAAAATATTAGTTGGGGGTAAATTATTTTTAAAAAAAACCAAGTACTAATTTTGTTTTTGTTAAGACTTTTCTCTAAACACCATGATATGACCTAATTTGCCACTGAACTGTAATGTTGTATTTGCTATGATAGAAATCACACATATTTAAGTACTTTGCCTCAACATGAGGTGATGTCAAATTAGCTTTCCTTATTTCTTTTATTATTATTGTATACAATTTTAAGATATCAAACAGCACAACATGCTTACAAAGCCGAGGCAGGATGAAAATTACAATCCAGCTACTTCAAATTGGGGACTACACAGGTCAGAAGACAGGTGTTTTGAAGGGGAGAAGGCTGTTCCAACATTAATTTTCTAGGAAGAGACTGTCTGTCCTCTACCAAAAAAAAAAAGCCAATAGTTTTCAAAAAAGGCTGGGTTTTATTTTCTAATTTAACATATTACAAATAGCACACAACCATCTACAATTATCTTGTTTTAAAAATCTAAATTTATGCCTCTGAAGAAGAAACAAACCTAAGAGACATACCTCTTCTAAAGTAGGGATAATCTTCTTCAAGATTTCTCCAATTGTCTCTGTATCTGCACTTATACTCAAGATGCTGTTAGAGGCCAGTCAGAAAATATGGTGGAAAAGCAATAGAAGTTTAGTATTCATAACTGTACACAAAATTCTAAGATGACTGACTACACAGAACTTACAATTAATATTCCCCATTTAAAGTAAACCTGTTCACCACTGGGTTTACAACACATGCATCTTTCTTTGTGCCCAATGAATTTAAGACTATGTAGGTCTTGTAGAGAGAGAGAGTAAACAAGAACTTTTGGAAGGGCTCAGGTTAAGTGGGCAAGAGATCGACGCAGAACTGAAAGTAGAAGTGAATATTCATCGTTCCCCGTCACCACTAATTTTGTATACCCTTGCCATTACATTGGTAAAACTGGCACACCTTCTTGTAGAAAAAGTGGGAATACGCAAGTGGTCAACATTATATCTGGAGTAAGACTGAGAGACCAGTTAGAAATTAGATTACTAATGGGCTCTGCAAAAAAAGGAAATACAAGGAAAAAATCCCACCAAAACAAACGCACACCACCACCCTGCAGAAAAAACCACCCACAAACAAAAAAGTAACATAAATGAGAAGTGAAGTGAACTAGAGTTAGTATTTCATTAGAAATAGTTATGAACAGACAACATTGGAGGGGGAGAAACGTGGGCCACAAAGAGCAAGAGATTCTTGAAGTAATTTGATTTCTAATGCAGTGAATATGCAACACTTGAAGCTGTGCTCCTTCCACTGAAATAAAAATAGTGGATTGTTCGGGTGGCCAACTCATGTAAGAGTACAGTGACAAAAAGAGTTAATAGGGAAAATAAGAAAGAAAACTTTAAAAAAACCCAATACGGTCTATAAGGGGATACTATTTAATTATATAAAAGGCAGGTAATAAAATACATTTTCTCTCTCTAATCAGGCAGTGAGGCATAAACTGTTGGGACATACCGCTCAGGGCCACTGCTGTCTGGGACTGAAACACTTGCATTGTACTGCATTGGTCATTGGCGTTCGTGGATGTTGGCATTGGGCATGGGTATTCAATCAGGAGTTGTCAAGTATGGTACCCGTTTGGCAACGAGCACATTTTTGGGCATAGCCAACCAGGGTTTTCACATGGGCGTTCAGGGGTGGATGGGCCAACGTCATGGTGGGCAACGCAGGGGTAAGTCGATCCAGTACATGGGTAACGGAGATATATGGCCAAAAAAAACAAGGAGAGGGAAAAGGGGGAAAAGCAATAAATTTTAAATACAAACTATACTCATTACTCTCAGTTAATGAAATAAGCTTAAGTTGTTCTGAAGACTAACATAATAATGAACTGCTACATTGACTGTGGCTTAACAGTATGGAACTTAATGAGTTCCTTTAACTGACTAAACTACTTTTTACTTTTATCATAATTATGTTTCAGTAGCCGACTGGCTCATGAATGTAGATACAAAACCTGTTGAGATCCATATTACTGAAACCTTGGGCAAGTTGATCTGGAATATTAACTTCCCCAATTAAATTATGTGGATTTAGGTGATGTATTTATTTACTTAAAGCAAACATACAGAAACACCAGCTGCCAAAGTTATTGAGTGTGTGTATGATTTGTGACCATTTCAACTTAACCCTCAATTCTGGTTGCTACAGTTTGTGAACTCCGATGGAACTGATTCTGTAATGATAAAATAGCTAATATTGTCTTGAACAGTTACTTGAAAAAAGAAATAGCTGAAATTGTAGCTGATGTATAGGAGTGTAAACAAATGGAATTTAAGAAATATTGACAAGTTTTATAAATATATAACATTTATGCTGAACATGTCTAATCACAAAAGATAACCCACTATAAAATATGAATAGGTAAATAAGTCGTGACCATTTAAAAATGCTTTAAAGTGACAGAATAAAATGTTTCTTTACTGTTCTATACCTGTATATAAATCATTCAACCATGCAACTTTAAGAAGAATGTTTTTGTGTTTTATGTCCAATCTGTTAAAGTAAAACCAGATGGACCATTAAGGGTTGTTTGGTGGGTTTTTTAAAGGAAGTTAAAGAATTCCTCCATCACTGGATTAAACCAGTCACCTGCAAAAGATTTTAATAGCACTATAATTGATTCCAAATATGGGAAATGGTACAATTGAGTTTTAAGCTTTGCTGGATATTTCTAATTAAAGATGTTAACTCATTTGAAGTAGTAATTTAGAGGAACCCTGCTTGAAAGCAAAGAGGTTTAACATAAACCTCTCCTCCCACATAACTCAAGCTGGGTTTTAATTACAATACAAACTGAAAAACTGAAGTTCTCTCCTCTAACGATCATTATAAACAGCTTATAATTAGATTATTGTTGTCTAGATTTGAATTTCTCAACTTCCAGAAATGTACGCAATCAAGTTTTAATGTAGTGCTCTGACAGAACTGGTGTTATTTCAAACCCATATATACTCACATCTGTACGAAGTGCCTTAATATTTTTGCCGCCTTTTCCAATCACTGCTCCAGCATTCTGGAAAATAGTTTTCAGAAATTATGTTATGCTAACATAGCACAGACAACACTTAAACTGAAAATTAAGAACGATGTATATATTTCTGTGTTACCTTGTGGGATACATTTAGGGGTGGAGCTTGTTTTGCTTCTGAAAGATTCAAATTAAATCAAAACAAACTGATATGGTTTTACAATGGGGGAAGGATCAAAACAGCTCTTAACCACTGAACTTTGTAAAGAGATAAAAATACTCAATATTATTTTCATTTCAAACAAAGTTTCTAGGCAATTCAACTATGTTAAAACCATCTCATAGTTAAGATTATAACTGAAAAAAATACCTTACGGGATTCTATGCATGTTACATATGTCAAGGATTTTCCTATTTGATCGCTTTTTTTAATGTTTACAAGTTTCATTTTCACACTCTGAACATTTGATATTTTCAAACATTACTTTTATAGTTAAAACCTATCTAACTCAACTGACCACTCAGGTAGGTACACTCTGAAGAGCATAAAGCCAATATAAACAATCGCTAATCTTCAGTTGCTAAAAATCAACAGGAATAAAATCAGATATTCAAGAGGAGTAATTGTAAAACTACATTTGTACAAGGCTATTTTAGAACTACATGCAAAACTATTGCTTTTATTATACAGTTCATACATGATACTAACAGCACCACAAACATTTTGCAGCACTCCATGCAACTTGACTACTGTTAAGAAATACCATGGAAGTTAAGATAACATTCCCTGCCCTGACACAAAAGACTGAGTTACTTCAGACAGCACAAGCATCTGTAATAAACGGGAATATTGGTATCACAGAATTATAAGGTTGGAAAAGACCTTTAAGGTCATCAAGTCCAACCATTCCTGTCCTATGCTAAACCATATTCCTAAGTACCTCATCTACCTGTCTTTTAAACACATTCAGGGATGGTGACTCAACCACCTCCCTGGGCAGCCTATTCCACATCCTGACAACTCTTTCAGTGAAGAATTTTTTCCTAATGTCTAATCTGAACCTGCCCTGGCACAGCTTGAGGCTATTTCCCCTTGTCCTATCACCTGGCTGAAGAGACCATCGCCCCCATCTCTACAACTTCCTTTCAGGTAGTTGTAGGTGGTGATAAGGTCTCCCCTCAGCTTCCTCTTCTCCAGGCTAAACAGCCCCAGCTCCCTCAGCTGCTCCTCATATGATTTGCCCTCCAGCCCCTTCACCAGCCTGGTTGCCCTTCTCTGGGCTCACTCAAGGACCTCAATGTCCTTCTTATGGTGAGGAGCCCAGAACTGGACACAGTACTCAAGGTGCAGCCTCACCAATGCCAAGTACGGGGCACAATCACCTCCCTAGACCTACTGGCCACACTATTTCTGATACAAGCCAGGATGCTCACACTGCTGGCTCATATTCAGTCTGCAGTCAACCAACACCCCCAGGTCCTTCTCTGCTTGACAACTATCCAGCCAGTCTCCCCAAAGGCTATAGTGCTGCACAGGGTTGTTACATCCCATGTGCAGGACTCTACACTTGGCATTGTTAAACCTCAATTGTGCATAGTTCTGGGCTCCCCAGTTCAAAAAGGACAGGGAGCTACTGTAGATGATATTTAAAAAAAAAAAAAGTGATACTACAAAGATGAGGGGACTAGAACATCTCTTATGATATTATGATGAAAAGCTGAGGCACTGTGACAGGCTGTACAGAGAGGGTCTGGAGCCTCCATCTCTGGAGGTATTCAAAACCCACCTGGACACTGTCCTGTGTGGCCTGCTTGAGGTGATCCTGCTCTGGCAGGGGGCAGGCTTGAGCTACATTTCCAGAGGTCCCTTCCAACTCCTATCATTCTGTGATATTTCCTCCTGTTTACATACAAATTCACTAAGTCTTAGAAAATTACTAAAATCCTGAAGAAGTCCTCATCTTGCCTCATTTAATTTACAATAATAAACTGATCATTCTCTAGACTGCTTTCTAAAGACTAATACACCATCAATTTCCCTGGAAACAATTTTGTTCCACTCAAACATAAGAACGTGGTTTATAATTTCTTTCGCTTTATTTTTTGTGGTGACTTTTTATATCAGAGAAGCCCACAGATCATTAAAAACTCATCCTTGAAAAATGCATTTAAGATAATACCATTGCAATACTTTTATCATTCATGCACTCTTACAAATATTATTTTAAAATTGTATTAAATAAAGCACATGTACTTTCTAAACATACACAACGTACGCATTGTCACCACTGTCTTAGGCAATGGTATGAGCAGGAACATAGCAATACTGAAAAAGCATACTTTGCTTTGAAGCAAGATGCGTAATTCAACCATCTCATCTGTATTCCGAGATCTTTTGAAGGCCTGTTCTTCTTCCATATCTTCTGCAGGACGTTTGCCTGTAGACAGGTCCATAAGGGGAAAAAACACAAATATATATTTAACTTTCTAAGTTACAATCAAATTGAACATCAAGCTTATACACGGTATTCCCAATGAAGCCAGCCTTCCTATAAGCCCAACACTTGGGTCGATGTCAGAAGTTAATTATATATAGCACAGAAACAGGTTTTTACTTCATCAGCCTATATACCAATTATTGAAGACTCATTCCAAATCTATGAACTACAGCTGAAATGAGAATTTTGCTAATTTAGTGAAAAATTAACACGTTGTTTAAAGCAGTGTTGCATCACCTACTGTCACAGTTTTGCGTAGCTGTGCTGCCAAGATGGCTTCTGCAAGCAGCAGCTAGAAGCTCTCTGCAGGCCCCAGAAAGTAAACATCCACCAGTTCAAGGTCAGAGTTCCTGCTGACCAAGGCCAAACCAATTGGTGATGGTCACAGCACCTCTGTGAATCACATATAGGAGGAAAAAAACTGCAGGCAGACACATTTTGCCACCAGATAAGGCAGTGAGAAGATGTAACAAGCCACGTGGACACCAAGGCCAGGCCCAAAGGAGGGGGGGAAGGGACCACAACACACAATGAGGCACTCTAGGTGCTGGAGAGAGAGATTCCCCTGACACTCGTGGAGAAGACCATGGTAGAGCAGGTGTCCCCTCACAGCCCATGGATAAGGATGGGGAGCAGAGACCATCTACAGCCTGTGAAGAGATTGATCCACGCCACAGCAGGTTTGCCAGGGGACTTGTGACTCTGGGGGGGACCAGGCCAGAGCAGTCTGGGCCCAAAGGTCAGCATCCCACCAATGAAAGGTAGCCATGCTGAGGCAGACGATGAGGAGATGACGCCCCAATAGAGAGGACTCACACTGGAGAAGTTCGTGGAGGACTGTCTCCTGTGGGTGGGACCCCACGGTGCCACAGGGGAAGGGGGGTGTGTCTGTGGAATACCCCCCCCCCCAGCTAAGGAAGACAACTCAGAAGAAACGGACCAAAAACCCCCATTCCCCACCCCTCCCCACACCATGATGTGGAGGAAGAAGGGAGTGAATTTATGACTAAAGTAAAGCCTGAGAAGAAGGGAGGGGTGGGGGGGGGGGGGGGGGGGAAGTAAAAGTGTTAAGATCTGGAGGAGGAAAGTAGCCTGTAAGGAATTTCTGGAACCCCATTCCTCACCCCTCCCCACACCATGTTGAGGGGGAAGGAGGGAGTAAAATCATGCATGAAGTTAAGTCTGCTAAGAAGGGAGGAGTGGGGGGAAGGTGCTTTAAGACCTGGCCACACTTCTCATTACCTGACTCTGGTTTGCTGGGTGTGTAGTTATAGTGTAATGAATTACTTTTCTTTACTCTGTGTTGAGTCTGCTTTGCCCATGACACTAATTGGAGAGTGATCCCTCCCTGTCCTTATCTCAACTCCTAAGCCTCCCAATATCTATTTTCTCCCCTTTTCAGCCGAAAAGGGGAGTGATCGAGCAGCTCTGGTGAGCATTTGGCCTCTAGCCAGGGCCAAACCACCACACCTATCTAGTTTTTGGATTTTTTTTTTTTTTTTAAATTGGGAAAACCTTAAAACCAAAAAGATCAAAAGTAGTTTTTCCAATACTGGTGAAAAAGGAAAGCACTATTTCAAATAGCTTTGAAAAAATGGCATGAATCAACTTAATGCTAGTGCTAACTCTTCCTCCCTAATTAAAGCCAATTTTTTCAGTTTAGAAATATTTCATATATACACACATACATTCCTTCAGAGTAACTATTTTATTTATTGCGATTGTAAGTTTACTGTCAGGCATATCTGTTACATGACCACACTGTTCAAGTACTGAGTATTTAGCTATCAAATATTTTCAAATCTTTATTTATAATTTTTAGTTACTTATGCCACATCTGAAATATTCACAAAAAGTTTTATGTATTCAAAATACAAACCCCATGTAAGACCATATGGAACACTAAAAATACTAAACGCAAAAATTCTTCCAATACAAACATTTGATACAGTTAAAATATTACAAAATAGTTAGAAACATCAAGATTTTAAAAGGTCCGTGCGCCCCCCAATAAAGTAGTCCTTTAAAAAATTACCATTTGTTTCTGTGTTGGTAAAGGCTTCCTCCTGTTGTTCAGTCTCCATTATCTTTGTTCTTATGTACGCAGATAAAGCCTGTTGCAGAAATAAAAAAAAAGATCTAGTACGGAAGGGGGTGGGGTGCATGCAATCTGTACTAAAGGGAAAAACAAAAAGATATACCATGCCCACCTTTCACACTTACTGGTTTTATGTACAATTGCAAAGCTGAAGTCAAGTGTTCTGGGACAGATCAAAACCCAATAGCCTAGTGCTTCAGAAACCTATGAAAAAAGCATAGATCAGGTTCTGTTCACTTACAGGTCTGATTCTCACTACAGTTTAACCTGAGGTTCTACTGCAAAACTTTTCTTTATAAATGAGAAAAAAATAGCAAAGCCAAACACATCACTAAGAGGAGAAATAATAATCAAGTCTGTAAATTTACAGATCAACTATTATAATCTGAATGATTCTGGACTTGCTCAATTTTCAAGCATTTGCTAGTTTTAAGTAATCACATTTACTGATAACGATTTTCAGATATTTAAAGTGAACAATTATCCGGTTCCTATTTTTAGCGTATTATATAATACACTGGATTTCCTTTTTAATAGGCAACATACATCAATCTGCTAATTGCTTAATTGTAAACAATTTAGACTAAAAAGTTATTATAACCACCAGCATTAATTTTATGAAGCTCTCTATCAACTTTATACCAGGCATTCTATCATGCCTTCCATTCAGCATAACAGAGAACAAAAGAAGTTACAGACAAGCCACACTAGAAAAAGTCTGTTAAAAATACCAAACCGTAGTTATACATAACCTCTGCGTACATGCAATAAGAATCTCAAAAGCAACTGAACTTTTTTGACTTTGTGAAACAGGTACTGCTTTCAAAAAAGTATTTCCAATAAGACCACGTGAGAATACTTGTAAAACACACTAGAAAGTCCAGGCTGAACCTTATTCACTTTTTACACCTTATTCTCTTAAAAAAAAAAGTAATAATTTGTACAGATGCTAAGTAGGAATGCTATTTGTGCTCCTCCCTTGGATTTTATTGCTCAGCTTCCATAGCCTGAGAAAACGGTAAGCAGGTATCCACGAAAAAGTGAGTTACGTTTAACTTTTTAAAACAACCTTTCAACAACCCCTTTAATCGTAACAATTACCTTCTTTGTGCAGGTTAACAGCAAGCACCGCCGGTAGGCATGCACGCTATTAAGAGACCACCTTTCCATCACATGCTAGTACTTCCAAGCCCCTTATTTGAGCTAATGGAAAAGCGATGCTTAAAGAATAGTTAAGTCTCAAATAGACAATGTCAGAGCGAGAAGTGGTGGTAAGATAAGTTTCACCAGATTCAAATAGCTAGCTTTTCCAGACCATATTCTATTTAAGACCTCCCCAAAAAAATTGAGAGCTGCGAGGGGACAAACTGTAATAAAGCATTCAGGACAAGGTGCTTTCAATTAGTTACTGTGACCAGTTTCGTAAATCGAGTTTACAGGATCAAATTGACTAACGCAATGATTAAAAAACATCGACAGGATAAAACGACAACGAACCGGACATGAGTAGAGGGTTAGGAGATACTGGTGCGTCTCTACCTCATTCCCTCCGGGACGAACAACCCTTCCTGCCCGGATACCTCCCTTTCTACAGCCTGTGCGCAATCCGACACATCCCACCCGCCAACTGCAGAGCGCTAGGAAACCCAGCTCACTCCCTAGGCGGAGGAGTAGAAGAGACAGCATTACATAACAACCCCCAGCCCAAAGACCCACCTCCGCAGTAGCGGGGACCAGCAGAAATGGCGGCGGTTGTAATGGCGCCGACCCAATGCTAGGCGGAGCCGGGAGCCGAAAAACCACCACCACGCGGTCACACAATTTCCCCCACTCTGCCTAAGGAGACACAAAGGAGGCACTCGGTGGCCTTCACCTGAGCTCAAGTGAGGCCGACAGAGCACAACGGCTCCGCCACCGCTCCTAAAAAAAGCGGGCCCTGCTGCAGAGCGCTCCTCAATTGCTTTGGCGCTGGCGCTTCCGTACAGGCCGCGGCCGAGAGAGCTCTCCTTCCTCTTCCTCTCTGCCCGCCATAATTCTTAAAGACTTATCCTATGCACAGTTACTCAGGGTAGGCATAGGAAGGCGGCAGCGACCGCTACCCCGGCTTTAGCGCGCACCCGCTAACGCAGCCAGCCTCCACATTGCCACTCCAGGAGTCACGCCGATGAGGCCGCCGTGTCCGCACTAAGGTCGCCAAGGCGCGACGGCTGCAAGCAGAGACACATATCACCGCTTCCATCCTTCCCTCAGGACAGATGGGGCCCCAGGTTGCGCCAAGCCACTCCACACTAGCTAAGGAGGAGTTACTTCCCAGTCCTCTCCTCCACGCGACAGCCCCCACACCTACCCAATTAGGCCGTTTAACAAGCGGGGAAGAGCGCTGTCCCTGAGGGAGCCCGCGAAAATCCAGGGCGCTAGCAGCGACTCAGGCCTTCCACGTTACTGTCTTACACAGCAGCATCAAGAGGCGCGATCAACAACTTCCCTCAGCCCGGCTTAGCCCCCACCCCTCACCTTTATCAGCTACACACGCGAACCGCACTTACCTATGCCCACCACGCACCAGAAAGGTGAGCACCAGCACACACATCTATCAGCACCGCTAAGCAACTGGCCTAGCCGCCCTCTCTCCTCCCCCTGTGGGGACCTACTGCTGCTCCATTGGGTGAGGCAGCTGCCTGTCAGGGAAAGGATGGCCTCTAGTTCTCCCCGCCTTCCGTGCAGGACACGGCGAGATAGGCCTGGGTGTCATAGGGAGTACGATTCACCCTGTGCCGCCTCCAGTTTTGTTTGTTTGTTTGTTTGTTTGTTTGTTTGTTTGTTTGTTTGTTTGTTTGTTTGTTTGTTTGAAACCCCAGCCTGACAGGAGTCACGAAAAGAGCGGCAACAGTAGTAGAGAAAATGGAAGACAGTAAAGGAAAGCAAGAACGACCTCAGGTTGGTGGGTGGGTTTTTTTGTTGGGGTTTTTTTTTGTTTGTTTGTTTGTGTTTTTTTTTAAATGGCATCTGCGAAAACTCAGCCTTGTGCTTGTCCCATAGCACCAGAGAGGGCGGAGTAGGATTCTTGCAATGCTCAAAGGCGTGCGTGGCTCCACGCCTCTTATTGGCTGCTGGATTGCACGGCTTTTTTGGGGGCTGCGTACACAATGCAAGTGTATTCTTTTCTTTCTTCCCACCTGCAACTCGGGTGATGGGAGGTGGGTTCCCCTGCTAGTTCTCTTCGCTTGTTCAGCGCCGCCCCTGCTCTGCATAAGTGTGGGTCAGCTGAAGTTAGAGCGTGGGGGAAGGGTTTTAGGTATGATTTTGGCTTCTTTGAGGAGTGGCGAGGTATGTGTCCTGTCCCCAATGTGACTGGTGGAGCGAGCCATTTCATATTACTGTCCAATGTAGCTTATCCGTGCCTGCAGGGATGTGGCAGCTGGTCTCACCACCCAGGGGGTCTTGGCATAGGGTAGCAGTGCCAAGTGGGGGACTCTAGTGGTTTCACCCTGGCTGGAGGACAGATGGCCGCTAAAGTCCCTCTTATCACCCCCCTTTTCAGCTGGACAGGGGAGAAAATATATATTGAGAGGCTTAGGAGTCAAGAAAAGGACAGGGAGAGATCATCCTGCAATTAACAAACATCATGGGCAAAACAGACTCAACATGGAATTACCCCCCTAACATCTAATTTATTACACACACACTGAAACCAGAGTAGGATAATAAGAAATAAACCCAAATCTTAAAACACCTCCCCTCACCCCTCCCTTCTTCCCAGGCTCAGCTTTATTCATGATTTCTCCTATCCTCCCCTCCCCTCAGGTGGTACAGGGGAGATGGGGAATGGGTGTTTTGGTCAGTTCCTCATGAGTTGTTTTCTTTCGGGGGAGGGGGGAATTCCTCAGACTCTTCCCCTGCTCCAGCATGGGGTCCCAACCCATGGAAGACAGTCCTCCATGAACTTCTCCACCATGAGTCCTTTCCCATGGGGCTTCAGGTCTTCACCAACTGCCCTAGCATGAGTCACTTCTATGGGGTGCTGTCCCTCAGGCCCAGACTGCTCCAGCCTGGTCCCACACAGAGTCACAATTACCCCTAGCAAACCTGCTCTGGCATGGGCCCCTCTTTGCGTGGGCTGCAGGTCCTGCCTGGAGCTTGCTCCAGCACAGGTCACGGCATCTTCCATATGTCTCCACCCACTCCAGTGTGGGGCCTCTCCACAGGCTGCAGGTGGGATCTCTGCTCCCCATCATCTTCCATGGGTTGCAGGGGGACAACCTGCTTCACCATGGTCTTCTCCACAGGCTGCAGGAGAATCTCTCTCTCTGGCACCTGGGGAATCTCCTCCCCCTCCTTCTTCACTGACCCTGGTGTCTGCAAAGTTTCTTACATCTCACTCCCTTCTCCAGTGGCAAAAAGCAGCTGCTTGTGGATTTTATTATATTTTTTTCCCTCTTAAATATGTTATCACAGAGGCGCTACCACTGTCACTGATTGGCTCAGCCTTGGTCAGTGGTGGGTCCGTCCTTGAGCTGGCTGGTATTTACTCTGTCAGACCTAGGGGAAGCTTCTATCAGCTTCTAGTCAGAGTTAGGCTATGGTTGGACTTGATGATCTAAAGGGTCTCTTCCAACCTAGGTGATTCTATATTCTTGCAGAAGCTACCCCTGCAGCCCCCCTCCTCCACCAGAACCTTGCCATGCAAACCCACAACAGTGACAGACTTAAGATGAGATGAAAAACTTCTCGAAAATGGTGTGATGAACTGGCTCTTACCTTACAAGAGGCCTGCAGGATTAGAACCATTGATGAGTAAACAAATGGGTTATTTCCCTTTAGTCACTGTACAGTTTCTTCTAAGTGGTGGAGTTTTTAGGAGAACTTTAAGGCAGGATATTATTTTTTTTCTTAGTGTGCATTAGCAGCCCAGAAGGGCAACTGTGTCCTGTGCTGCATCAAGAACTGCGTGTCCAGCAGGTCAAGGGAGGTGATTCTGCCCTCTACTCTGCTCTCATGAGACCCCACCTGGAGTACTGCGTCCAGCTCTAGGATCCTCAGTACAGGAAAGACAGAGCTTTTGGAGTGAGTCTGGAGGTGGGCCACAAAGATGATCAGGGGCTGGAGCACCTCTCCTATGAAGACAGGCTGAGAGAGTTGGGCTTGTTCAACCTGGAGAAGAGAAGGCTCCTAATTACGACCTACCAATACTTAAATGGGGTCCTACAGTAAAGGAGGAAAGGGACTCTTTGTCGGGGAGTGTAGTGATAGGACAAGGGGTAATGGCTTTTAACATCTTAGGAAGAAATTGTTTACTATGAGGGTGGTGAGGCACTGGAACAGAGATTGCTCAGAAAGGGTGTGGAAGCCCGATAACTAGAAGTGTTTAAGGCCAGGTTAGATGGGACTTTGGGCAACCTGGTCTAGTAGAAGGTGTCAGTGCCCATGTCAAGGGGGGTTGGAACTAGATGATCTTTGAGGTCCCTTCCAACTCAAAGCATTCTATGATATAATGTTGGAAGGCAAGCCTTGTGTTTATTAAATATTCTTACAGTAATTTTTCTTTGGTGTAATTCTGTAGGGAGGTTGAGCTCCTCGGTCATCCCCCTTAAGGGGATAAACAGGTTCCAAATGCAGTTATACAACTTAGATCTGCATAGCTACTTCCAAAATTAACAAGCTAGAACTTATTAACCACTGATATTAATGAGAAATGACTGCCAAAACTTGGTGCTATTGCAGCCAAACCCTGGACTGGGTCTCTAGATAACATTGATATTTCAGGCTAGACTTGTTATTAGTTCCAAAGCTCTCATTGTGTTAAAGTGTAAATCACCACTGTGGTACAAATACTTGCAGATTCCAACTTGTTTGTACTGTAAATGGGGATTCTCACTTGTGCTTATGAGATGGGAACATAACTTCTTGGGTCAATTTTTAAAGTAGACTGGGTGTGAACAGCAGCACTGATAAGAATAAAACAAACAAAAAGCAGTTGGGATGAGAACCTTTCTTCTAGTTATGTTCTTTTTCCATCCACATCAAAAGGATTTCAGGTATATGCCTCCAATTAAATCAGAAAGAAAAGATGAAGCTGAAAAGACGAAGTTGAAAAGACAAAATGACTAACGCGATTGATAATAGAATAGAATGGGTTGGAATGTGACAACACAGCTGGAAGATGGTACTTTTGAGAACCAAAGGAAGTTTGTAGATAAAGATATAATAAATATGCCAAATAAGACCATGTCCTTGGAGATAACAGGAGCAAGACCAGAACAAACTGGGCATAATTGTGTAAGCCAGACAGAAGACCTTGTGGGCACGTGTGAATACTGTCCAGCAGACGCAGTGAGGAAGACTATTGATTACCACTAAAGGACCCCTCAAGACCACCACTCAACATGAATGCCCATGCGGGAAAGGGCATATATATTCATGAGTTTTTTGGGGAAAAATGAATATGCTAATTCTTGGGAAAATAATCAGTATGTATCACTTTGCTGTATATATGTCACCTCTCACTATTTTTGGGCACACTCACCTTTGTGAAGCTATTCACATGTGCACCCAGCGCTGCAATAAAGGAATGCCTTGCTTTCTGTTTCCTACAAATTGATCTTAGAGAGTCATTGCTCCGATATTTTGGTAACAAAGCCACCAAGAAGAGTTGCTTGTAGAAGTTTCAGTGCTACCCTGATACGTTGTGATGAATAAACTTGTGATGAGTCTGTTTGTGCTGATTGAAACTTACTTGTTTAATTATTGGAACTACATGTTCATTTTTATCATCAGTGGAAGTGTTTTTAATTGCACTTGCTTCTACATTGTGAGACTTAGAATAGTTTAACTAAGAGCAAACTTCCATACCATGCAAGTGAGAAATGTCGTAACTTTAGTTATTGTCAGAAGAATAAAAACATCTATCTGGGGTTTGTTCCACAGAATTAAGGTGGGGTTTTTTTTCTTTAACTTAAAATAAAATGTCTGCATCTAACATTGCAGCAATAGTGGAAACTTGGCTCTCATCTATGTGGTATGTTGAAGTTCCTTTGATATAGCTGGAAGCCTATGTTAATTGTATCTCCCAAGACCTTTAGTGAGGGTCCTGCTGTAACATTGCTAACTCCTTCAATAGTCTGGGGTGAATCCCATCCAGCACCATAGACTTATGAATGTTTCACTGGATACAGCTGCTCCCTTCCATTTGTGGACATTGAAATTGTAAAGTTACTGTTCCCACAGTTATGAGCATTATTAAAGAGATATTATTAAATATATTCACTCTTAAATTGTAGAATAAGGCAGTGCCTAGACCAAGGATATCATAGGATTCCAAATGAACTAGGTTGTCTAAGCCAGTTTGAGGATTAGCCTAGTCCTTCCGGGTACCAATTTGGCCACAGTGATACATGTTTTTATAACCCAGCAACTTCTTTCTTGTTGAATGAAGGTAGTGTCCTAAAGAAGCAACAGCTAGTTGTAATAATATCATCCTAAAGTACCAGTTAGGAATATTAAAGGATAAAGGATTTTCTAAATAGCATGCTACATTCATGTCATATCAGAAGATGACTTCTCGTAGAAGTTGAGTATGGAATGCTATTAGATTAGAACATTAAATATAACGTTTGGAACAAAATATAACCCCTATTTCTTAATATCTTTTTTTTGTGGGATATTTTATTGTACACTTTGAGGTGAAATAAAACCACATTTGTGCTTAACTATTGTGGTGGCTTAGCCCTGGCTGGAGGCCAGACACCCACCAAAGCCACTCTATTACTCCCCTTTTCAGTTGGACAGGGGAGAAAATATATAGAGAGGCTTAGGAGTCAAGAAAAGGACAGGGAGAGATCATTCCACAATTAGCGTCACAGGCAAAACAGACTCAACACAGAATAAAGGAAAGCAAGCTAGCTAATTTATTACACTACTCTACAAACCCAGTGAAACCAGAGTCAGATAATGAGAAGTGCGACCAGATCTTAAAGCACCTCCCCCCACCCCTCCCTTCTTAGCAGACTTCCCTTTAGTCATGATTTTGCTCCCTTCTTCCCTCCCATTGTGGCATGGGGAGGGGCAGGGAATGGGGGTTTCGGTCAGTTCCTCACGAGTTGTTTTCCTTCTTAGCCAGGGCATTCCTCACACCCTTCCCCTGCTGCAGCATGGGGTCTCAGCCATGGGAGACTGTCCTTCAAGAACTTCACCAATGTAAGTCCTTTCCTACAGGGCTTCAGCTCTTCACCAACTGCCCCAGTGTGGGTCACTTCTATGGGGTGCAGTCATAAAGTCGTAGAATGTCTCTCAGTCTCTCAGGCCCAGACTTCTTCAGTCTGGTCCTTCATGGGGTCACAAGCCTCCCCCTCCAGCAAACCTGCTCTGGCATGGATCTCTCTCTCTTGCTCATCTTTGTGTCTCTGTCTCCATGGGCTGCAAGTGCTGGCAGAGGCTTGCTCCAATGCAGGTCACAGTGTCTTCTGTATGTCTCTACTCCAGCATGGGACCTCTCCACAGGCTGCAGGTGGGGTCTTGTCCTTTTCCATGGGCTGCAGGGGGACACCTGCTCCACCATGGGTTTTTCCACGAGCTTCAGGGGCATCTTTCTCTCCAGCACCTGGGGTGCCTCCTCTCCCCTGCTTCACTGGCCTTGGTGTCACCGTTTCTTGCATCTTTCCTCTGGTGGCAAAATGCAGCTGCCTGCGTTTCTTTTTCTCCTAAATGTGATTCACAGAGGTGCTGTGACCATCACCGATTGGCTCAGCCCTGGCAAGCAGCAACTCTGGCCTTGAATCAGCCAATGTTTACTCTTCAGGGCCTGCAGAGAGCTTCTAGCTGCTTCTTGCAGAAGCCATCTCTGCAGCACACCCCATCTCCATTAAAACCCAGCTATGCAAAACTGCAACACTTGTACCACTTCTGCTATGAAATAAGATATTATTTCTGGGACACCAAATCTAGGAATTATTAACATTACCTTAATTTCTTCTAATACCTTATTGGGGTGACAGGGCAAAGCTTCAGGCCAACCAGAAAAGGTATCTACTAACAAATATCTATGCAGGTTACATCTAGGTAAAACTGAAAAATCTATTTGCCAGTACTCCCTGGGCATTATTTCTCATTTTATATTTGTAGTGGCAGCCAATCCAAAATTAGGGATCTACAACAGACACCATCCAGCAATGCCCCAAAATCCTCTCAGTTGTTTTGTTTTGATTTTGAGGGGCTTTTTATGTTGGTACAACAGTTCTACAGTTTTTTTCCTTTTGTTCTGCACTCAGTCTCCTCTGTCCTTACATAATTTCAGATCCCTGATATCACACACTATCTTTTGCTGTTTGTGCTTGCTTTCTTATCCTGCAAGTCCCAAATAGTTCAGTAAACTAATTGTAGCTTCGAAACATTCACTGTAATTACTTGAGCTGATTAATAAATCATCAACATACTTCAACAAAGTTATGTGCCCATTATTATTTTGCCAGTGTTCCAATTTTTTTGCCCATACATTACCGAATAATGTCGGGCTATTTTTGAATACAGTCCACCATAGTTGAGTCTTTCGTCCAGTAATCAGGATTTCCCATTCAAAAGCAAAGATGAGCTGAATCTGTTCATCTAATCATAGCATCTTTAAGGATGGAAAAGACCTCTAAGATCATCAAGTCTAACCATCTGTCCAATACCACCATGTCAACTAAACTATGTCCTGGAGTGCCGGAGTCAAAGTAACGGACTCAACTCAGATCAATGTGATCAATGCTGAGCTCGTTTATTCAAACACACACACAGCTTATATATATTTCTATATCAGTGCACGAGTTACATTACATTGCTATTGGTTATATGCTCTGTTCACCCGCCTTACATGCGCCTCACTATTGCTAACAATTGGTTAAAGCTACACAGTCATGTTATTCCTTATAAGACAGTTGTTAACATTCTTGCAGTTTCTTATCTGGTTCTCACAGGCTTCTGCTCTTCTGTTACTGCATTCGGATTGTGCCTTGACATGTCTTCACTAGCTTCCCCAGGCCTGATTATATGGGGGTTGAGACATGTGGCGATAAGTCTGGATGGGCCACAAGCCCACTCCTCTCAAGATACATTGCTACAATTCCCCCTTCTTGTTTATGGACCAGCCAGACCTTGCAAAAAGCATTATCCATCCTGCAAGACAAACACTGTGACATACACGGCAAAAATAACACTAAGGCAAAAATAACTAACAAAAACATAAGTCCTTATTTAACTAAATCTAAAAGCCATCCCGTAAACGGAAAGTCATACTGTAAAACGTGGCAAGCTAAAAACTGCTAATTGGCTACACACACTGTTCACACCAAACTGATTAATTAGTAATTATAATGAGTTCTGATAAGCATATCTTATAGCTAAACATTGTTAGTTTACCTTTGATGTCTAAAAGTTATCTGCACACCTGCTGTGTTGACCATTTATTATGGATGGTTCTTGACATGTTCACTTACTCCCAAATACCTTCCCACAACTCTTTCTTGGTTTAAGGCAGTCTGTACCCCTGTCTTCAAGGCCGTCATTTTTGAGAATGCGATTACCAAATACCTCTCAGCATGAGTAACTTTCCTGTCTCATGGGAATTCAAGGATATTGTCAGGGCCTATGTCTTTCTGAGGAGAGTCAGGCCTCCGGCAGGCTTGCTTTCCTCCCTGACAATTTTTCCCTTTTAATATTTGTGTTACAAAAACTTCCTGTAGAGATTTCTGCAAGGGCCCTTTGCAGAAAGCTCAACAAACATGGCAGTAAGAGTAAGACAATCACTATAATTACCAAAACCACCAATTGTCCATTCCAAAGAATCCCTCTTTTTTTTTTTTTGTTTGGGTTTTTTGGTTTGGTTTGGTTTGGTTTTGTTGTATGTTTTGTGTTTGATTTATTAATTTTTGAATGCTCACGTGAATCGACTGAGTGGCCAGACAGGTTCTTGCAGCACATGCCATCAAAATCTCGAGAGCCATGTCTGTGAGCCAACAACAAAAAATCAATTGCTGCACGATTCTGTAAGGTGGCATGTCTTACAGAATCCACATCTGTAGCTAAGTGCCTTAATACCTTTGCTGTTGTATTTGTTTGCTTCGCCAATCAGGAGTGTCAGGTGTGTAGATAACACCAGCCTCATATTTTCGTGCAGGCACCCATTGTAGTCCATGATCTTAGGCTGTGCAGAAGTCAGTATTTCCCTAATTTTCCTTTACCACAAACACAGTGTCCTGGTTCCGGTTAGGATGGAGTTAATTTCTTTTCTAATAGTGGATAGAATGCCGTGTTTGGGAGTTAGGATGAAAGCAGTGCTGATAGCACCCTGATGTTTCTAGTTGTTGCCAAGCAATCAAGGACTTTTTCAGTTGTTCATATTTCCCTACTAATGAGAAAGGAGGGGACGCAGCCAGGACAGGTGACCCGAACTGGCCAAAGGGGGTATTCCATGCCAATTACGTCATGCTCAGTATAAAGGGGGCTGGTGGGAGGAGGAGCAGGCAGCTCCAGGACACGCTGTTTTTTGGGGACAGTCCAGTTTTTCAGGATGGCTCTGACCTGTATGGCCTGAGTTGTGTGGTTCGGTGAGAAACTGCATTGTGTATTACCAGTTTCATATATTTTGTGCTCTAAAGTCCTGTTATCATTGTTATATCTATCTTCTATTCTAGTAAACTATCCTTATCCCAACCCATGGGGTTTTGGTTTCTTGGTTTTGGTTTTTTTTCCTTTCCCTTCCCTTCTCCTCCCCCCCCCAACTTCCTCCCCCTTTCCTTTTAAAGAACAAGCGACTGCGTGGTGCTTGGCTCTCAGCTGGGGCAAAACCACGACAAACCACAACAGTCCATTTTGGCACCCAACATGGGGCAGGAAAGGTTGGGATAACAGTAGATCTGACCCTGACCCAATCGCATTTAAGATAAAGCTGTGATAAGTTCTGTTATTTAAGCAGTCTCTGGTCACAATGCTGTGGTATTTATTCACATGGCTGTGGTCACAGCTGTGGCACCCAAACCACTGCATTCTGTATGCAATCCTGGGAGGATTCTTTACCATCTCGGGGCTGCAGCTCCTGTACTTGTTCCTGTACTTCGCTTTACTGTATTTTATGATATCGGTCTATGATACCATAATATCGATGACCATGAGCTTAAGCTGGTACTTGTATGAGGTTTTGCTGTCCCGTCCATTCCTTGGACAGGGAGGGGTTAATAATGGCAGCCTGTATGGTGGGGGCTCAGAGGGGAATAACTACACTGCTTTCTTTTCCTTTGGGCTAAATACAACAGCTCTTATAACAGTTTTTGAAAATTTTCAATATCCCTGGGATATTCAAACTAGCATTTTGCTATTGGTAGGTTTGTTGCAGGTGGTTCATTTTTCGTTATATATTAAGCAGAGGTTTATGAATACCACTCAAGAGTTTTCTCCAAGGCTGGATAATCATGAGTGGCAGGGCATGTGGCAGAGTATGGGCAAGTACCTAGGCACTTTCTCACGCCTGATGGTTTGGAACTTCACTCCTGAACAGCTACAGGACCCTGATAAAGTGACTGCATATCTGAAAAAAAAATTGCTGTAGGTTTCCCAGAGATGCACACCTTACTGCACTGTGCTGGGCCCTGGCCACTATTTACCAAACACTGCTTGATAGCAGGCAGCACTGTCAGGGGGAAGGGAAGGAAAACAGACCTGCAGATACTGCAGCTACTGCAACCCCCGTGACCAGCACTGCAGCTATTGCAACCCCTGTGACTGGAACTGTGGCTATTGCAACCTTTGCGTCCGACACTGCAGCTGCACCCCCAGGGCTTGATTATATGGGGGTCAAGCCATGCGGCAATAAGTCTGGGTGGGCCACTGCCGGAGCCAAAGTTTGCAGACTCAACTCAGATCAATGTGATCAATGCTGAGCTCCTTTATTCAAACACACACAGAGCTTATATAGGTTTCTATATCAGTACACAGGTTATATTACATTGCTATTGGTTATATGCTCTGTTCACCCGCCTTACATGCATCTCACTATTGCTAACAATTGGTTAAAGCTATGCAGTCACGTTAGTCCTTATAAGGCAGCTGTTAACATTCTTGCAGTTCCTTATTTCACAAGCTTGTTTCTCACAAGCTCCTGTTCTCACAGACATCTGCTCTCCTGTTACTGCATTCCGATCTTCGCTAGCTTCCCCAGGCCTGATTATATTAGGGCATTAATGAGTCTGGTTGGGCCACAAGCCCACTCCTCACAAGATACATTGCTACATACTGGAGTGCCATGTCTGCGTGTTTTTTGAATGTTTCCAGAGATGGTGACTCCACCACCTCTCTGGGCAGCCTGACCACTGTTTCAGTGAAGAATTTTTCCTAATATCCAATCTAAACCTCCCCTGGTACAACTTGACACCATTTCCTCTCGACCTATTGCTAGTTACTCCGGAGACCAACCCCCATCTCACTACAACTTCCTTTTAGGTAGACAAAGGCTAAACAACCCTAGTTCCATCAGCCACTCCTCATAAGACTTGTGCTCCAAACTCTTTATCAGCTTTGTTGCCCTTCTCTGAACACACTCCAGCACCTCAATGTCTTTCTTGGACATTGACCATTCTAATGTATCATTCTAATTTCATGAGCTGATACAATTCTTAGTACTGGGAGAAGTAAGGAAGGGAGACAGCAGAACAAGCACCTTAGACTTCCGTAGGGCTGACTTTGGGCTGTTCAGAAAGCTGCTCAATAAGATTCCATGGCAGGCAGCCCTTGAGGGCAAAGGAGCCCAAGAGGGTTGGTTGCTCCTCAAGAAGGAAATCTTGGTAGCACAAGAACAGGCTGTCCCAGTCTGTTAGAAAAGGAGTCAGCGAGGAAGGAAGCCAGCTTGGCTGAGTAGGGAGATCCAGGAAGATATTCAGGAAAAGAGGGAAAAATATGAGCTTTGGAAGAAGGGGCAGGTGTCTTGGGATGACTATAGGAATGTAGTGAGATCATGTAGGGAGAAAGTCAGAAGGGCTAAAGCTGAACTGGAACTCAGACTGGCCAGTTCTGTAAAAGATAATAAAAAGTCCTTCTATAGGTATATTAACAGTAAAAGGAGGGGCAAGGAGAATCTCCAGCCCTTATTGGATGCAGAGGGAACATTAGTGACAAGGGATGAGGACAAGGCTGAGGTCCTTAATTCTTTCATTACCTCATTCTTTAATAGTAAAAATGGATATTCCCTGAGTACTCATCCTCAGGAACTGGCTGACAGGGAGGGGAAGAATAACAAAGCTCCCATGGTTCAGGAGGAAATGATTAGCGACCTACTTGGCCAGTTAGATACCCACAAGTCAATGGGGCCAGATGGGATCCACCTGAGGATACTGAGAGAGCTGGCAGATGTGCTTGCCAAACCCCTTTCCATCATCTATCAGCAATCCTGGCAGACTGGGGAAGTTCCACTCGACTGGAGGCTGGCAGATATATAAGAAGGGCTGGAAGGAGGATCCGGGGAACTACAGGCCTGTCAGTCTGACCTCAGTCCCAGGGAAGATCATGGAGAGGGTCATCTTGGGAGCTATCAGGCAGCACGTGCATGATGGCCAGGGGATCAGGCCTAGTCAACATGGGTTTACAAAAGGTAGATCCTGTCAAACTAACCTGATTGCCTTCTATGACAAGGTGACCCACTTAATGGATGAGGGGAAGGCTGCAGATGTAGTGTACTTGGACTTCAGTAAAGCCTTTGACATGGTTTCTCACAGCATTCTGAGAAACTGGCTGCCACTAGCCTGGACAGGTGGACCCTCTGCTGGGTTAAAAACTGGCTGGATGCCCAAGCCCAAAGGGTGGTGGTAAACGGAACAAAATCCAGCTGGAAACTGGTCACGAGTGGCGTCCCCCAGGGCTCAGTCCTGGGTCCAGTTTTGTTCAATATCTTTATCAATGACCTGGATGAAGGGATTGAATGCTCTCTCAGTAAGTTTGCAGATGACACTAAACTGGGAGGAGGAGAATCATACAAACAGGAGGGGAATCAGCTTTTTAAAAGGGTAGAAAATGGCAGGACAAGGGGGAATGGACTAAAGCTAAAGGAAGGAAGGTTCAGATTAGATATTAGGGGGAAGTTTTTCACAGAGAGAGTGGTGAGGTGCTGGAACAGGCTGCCCAGAGAGGTGGTGGATGCCCTGTCCCTGGAAGTGTTCAAGGCCAGGTTGGATGGGGCCCTGGGCAACCTTGTGTAGATCTGGCCTGAGATTGGTGTCCCTGCCTGTGACAGGGGGATTGGAGCTCTATGATCCTTGGGGTCCCTTCCAACCCATGCCATTCTGTGATTCTGTGAAACGTTGATCTGCCTGAGAGTAGGGAAGCTCTTCAGAGGGATATGAACAGACTGGACCGATGGACTGAGACCAATGGGATGAGGTTTAATAATGCCAAGTGTAGAGTGCTGCACATGGGACATAACAACCCCATGCAGCGCTACAGGCTTGGGGGAGACTGGCTGGAGAGCTGTCAGGCAGAGAAGGACCTGGGGGTGTTGGTTGACTGCAGGCTGAATATGAGCAAGCAGTGTGCCCAGGCGGCCAGGAAGGCCAATGACATCTTGTCTTGTATCAAAAACAGTGTGGCCAGTAGGTCTAGGGAAGTGATTGTGCCCCTGCACTCGGCATTGGTGAGGCTGCACCTCGAGTACTGTGTCCAGTTCTGGGCTCCTCACCATAAGAAGGACATTGAGGTCCTCGAGTGAGTCCAGAGAAGGGCAACCAGGCTGGTGAAGGGGCTGGAGGGCAAATCATATGAGGAGCGGCTGAGGGAGCTGGGGCTGTTTAGCCTGGAGAAGAAGAGGCTGAGGGGAGACCTTATCACCACCTACAACTACCTGAAGGGAGGTTGTAGAGAGGTGGGCGATGGTCTCTTCAGCCAGGTGACAGGCGATAGGACAAGGGGAAATGGCACAAAGCTGGGCCAGGGCAGGTTCAGATTAGATGTTAGGAAAAAAATTTTCACTGAAAGAGTTGTCGGGGCCTGGAACAGGCTGCCCAGGGAGGTGGTTGAGTCACTGACCCTGGATGTGTTTTAAAAAAGGGTAGATGAGGTATTTAGGGATATGGTTTAGCATAGGACAGGAACGGTTGGACTTGATGATCTTAAAGGACTTTTCCAACCTTGTGATTCTGTGACTTTAATACCTCCATTTTGCCAGCAAGCAAGAATATAAATTGGTAGAAAACTTACAGGAAATTAATACTCAATATAGTTAATGTACACCCTGTGGTGCCAAGCCTGCACACATTACTTACTTCCATCCCTGAAAGTAACATGTATTATACAGTTTTAGAATTAAAGGATGCTTTCTTTTGCGTTCCATTAGAATCACAGAATCACAGAATTGTAAGGGTTGGAAGGGACCTCAAGAGATCATCGGGTCCAACCCCCTGCCAAAGCAGGTTCCTTAGGACAGATCACACAGGTAGGCATCCAGACAGGTCTTGAATATCTCCAGAGGAGGAGACTCCACAACCCCCCTGGGCAACCTGTCCCAGTGCTCTGTCACCCTCACTGTGAAAAAGTTCTTCACAGAATCACAAGGTTGGAAAGACCTTTGAAGATCATCAAGTCCAACCAATCCCATCCTAAGCTAAACCATATCGCTAAGTACCTCATCTACCCTTTTTATAAGCATATCCAGGGAAGGTGACTCAACCACATCCCTGGGCAGCCTGTTCCAGGCCCTGACAACTCTTTCAGTAAAAATTTTTTTCCTAATGTCTAATCTAAACCTGCCCTGGTGCAGCTTCTTGCCATTTCCCCTTGTCCTATCGCCTGTCACCTGGCTGAAGAGACCATCACCCACCTCTCTACAACCTCCCTTCAGGTAGTTGTAGGTGGTGATAAGGTCTCCCCTCAGCCTCTTCTTCTCCAAGCTAAACAGCCCCAGCTCTCTCAGCCGTTCCTCATATGATTTGCCCTCCAGCCCCTTCACCAGCCTGGTTGCCCTTCTCTGGACTCACTCGAGGACCTCAATGTCCTTCTTATGGTGAGGAGCCCAGAACTGGACACACTACTTGAGGTGCGGCCTCACCAATGCCGAGTACAGGGGCACAATTACTTCCCTAGACCTACTGGCCACACTATTTTTTATATAAGCCAGGGTGCCATTGGTATCATATTCAGTCGGCAGTCCATATTCTAAAAAGAATTAATGAGGGTATTGTTTCCTTCTTACTAGTTGGACTCCAGATTTCAGTTCAGATCTTACTGGAGTATTGTTTTGTCCTTGTCCCGGTTTCCCTGATGCTCATACCAGTGGTATTATAGCATCCAATACTTCCAGAATGTTTGCATTTTCATCTTTTTCACCTTGAGTCAGCAGGCACATCTGTGCTTTCCAGGCATTTTCTGAGGGACTGTGGAACTGTACCAAATTTTCAGAAAAGGCAATTTGTGCATTTAACTTACGTAACAAATCTTATCCCAAGAACAGAAAGGGGTACTCTGGCATCTAGAGAAAAGAATGAGTTACCATAGTGTTGCAGTTTTGTGTAGCGGTGCTGCAGAGACAGATTTTTGCAAAGCAGCAGTTATAGTTTTCTGCGAGTTCCAGACAGTAAACACCAGCTAATTCAAGGCCAAAGTTGCTTTTGACCAATCAGAGATGGATTCATAGCGCCTCTGTGAATCCCATATAGGAGAAAAAAACCTGCAGGCTGGCACACTTTGCCACTGGAATGGGGAGTGAAAAGATGTAACCAGCTGTGCAGACACCAAGGTCAGGCCTGCAGGAGAAGGGGGGGGGGGGGAAAGAATGTGGAAAGAAAGTTTCCCCTGCAGCTCGTGGAGAAGACCATGGTGAAGCGGGTTGTCCCCTCGCAGCCCATGGATGAGGACAGGGAGCAAAGACATCTATGCCCTGTGAAGAGATTGATCCACGCCTCAGCAGGTTTACCGGGGGACTTGAGACTTTGCGGGGAGCCAGGCTGGGAAAGTCTGGGCCTGAACGTCAGCACCCATGGAAGGGAGTCCTGTGGTGAGGAGAGGACTCCCCGATGGAGAGGACTCACGCTGCAGAAGTCCGTGGATACGACTCTCATGTGAATGGGACCCCATGGCGCCGCAAGGGAAGTGTGTGTGTGTGTGTGTGGAATGCCCCCCCCCCAGCTGAGACGGAAGACAACTCGGGCGGAATGGACTGAAAACCCCCACTCCCCATTCCCTGCCCCTCCTGGTGCTGTGACGGGAGGGAAGAAGGGAGCGAATTGATGATTAAAGTCAAGTGTGCTAAGAGGCGAGGGGTGGGGGGAAGTAGAAGTGTTAAGATCTGGGGAAGGAAAGCAGCTTGTGAGGAACCGCCGGAACCCCACTCCCCGTTCCCTGCCCCTCCCCATGCCATGTTGGGGGGGGAAGAAGGGAGTAAAATTGTGAATGAAGTTTAAGTCTGCTAAGAAGGGGAGGGGTGGGGGGAAGGCGCTTTAAGACCTGGCCGCTTCTTATTCTTATCTCGTTCTGGTTCACTGGGTGTATTAGTTGTAGTTGTAATAAATCACTTTCCTTTATTCTGTGCTGAGTCTGTTTTGCCCATTGCAGTAATTGGAGAGTGATCCCTCTGTCCTTATCTCAAGTCCTACCCCTCCAAATATATATTTTCTTCCCTTTTCGGCTGAAGGGGGGAGTGAATGAGCAGTTTGGTGGGCATTTGGCCTCTAGCCAGGGCCCAAACCACCACACATAGTGTTCAAAACAAATAACACACTCCATTGGTTGTAAACAATGATCTTTGAATTCTTTTCTCAGTGGCACCAATTACACTAGTTTTAATTTTACTTAAAGGTCCTTTGCAGTCAGCAAGTACTGAGTGAGTTTCTCCACTATTTATTAAAAAAATCTATTTAAAAAAATCTACTGTTTCATTCCCTGGCTTTACTGGAACCAGAGGATCAGTTAGGGAGACTTTAATAGATTTCTCCGTTCCCCTTCAATCTAACCCTATTTCTGCCAATAACTTGTGATAGCTGCTTCTGTTGCTTTTTTCTGTGAACAATCATTTTCTAGTGCCTTTCTAGTCTATAGTAGGCACACTAATTTACTCCTACAGGAATATCACAATAGCTTTCTCTGATATTTCAACAACCTCCTCCTCTACCTCTAAATCCTTCTCTAAAATTTCCTCTGCCTCTTCCATGTCCTTCTGACAAGGCGGCCAAAAAGGAAGCTTGTAATTTCAATTTGTTTTTCCTTCTCTCCCACCTCATCCTGATTGTTCTAAACCTTGTAGGTGATCAATAACAATTGGGATATTGTCATACCATCAGCACCATCTACTTTTTGTAATTATTTTTTTTCTAAGAGTTGCTTGACCAATCAACAGTGCATTCCTCAAGGTCCAAATTAGTAATCTTTCATATAAGACAGATGAAGATTCTTTATGTTCCTGTTATGTTTCATATAATTTTGCCCGATTCTGTGGTCTCTGGATTCCATGCTAGACTTTTTTTTTTTTTTGGTATCCTCCATCAGTATTTGAATCCCACCCAGGATCCCCATTTGGGAGATTAAGCACTCCCTCATATTTCTGGGTTACTAATTCTTTAGCTTTTTCTACAACTATTTTCCTTTCCTCTATGCTAAACAAATATTCCAAAAGAGCTTGCTATATGTCCCTTCCTTTTTGTTCTACAACTTGTACAACAAGAATAACTATTCTTTTTCTTAATCAAATAAATGCCATTTTGATATTTAGAATTCATAAGTCCACATTTTTTTCTAAATTCCTAATAATTTTCACAGAGCAAAAACAAATCCACATAAAGTATCTCATCCCATTTTTCAGTCCTTTGACAAAATAACATTCATTGTAATATAGTATTATACTTAACAGTTCCTCGTAGCCTTCTATGATGTCATCACCGGCTGGGTAGATGGAGGGAGAGCAGTGGATGTCATCTACCTTGACTTCATCAAGGCTTTTGATACTGTCCCCCATGACATCCTGATAGCAAAGCTGAGAAAGTATGGGAAAGTGGACAGTGAGGTGGGTTGAGAACTGACTGACAGGGTGAGCTCAGAGGGTGGTGATCAGTGGAGCAGTCTGGCTGGAGACCTGTGACTAGCGGTGTTCCCCAGGGGTCGCTGTTGGATCTGGTCTTGTTTAATATCTTCATCGATGATCTTGATGAGGGAATAGCATCCACCCTCAGCAAGTACTCTGATGATACAAAGCTGGGAGGAGTGGCTGACATGCAGGAATACTGTGCTGCCATTCAGAAAGATCTGGACAGGCTGGAGAGATGGGCAGTAAGAAACCAGATGAGGTTTAATAAAAGCAAGTATAGAGTCTTGCACCTGGGAAGGAATAACCGCTTGAATCAGTACAGGCTGGGGGATGACCTGCTGAAGAGGAGCTCTGTGGAGAAGGACCTGGGGGTCCTGGTGGATGACAGGTTGGCTATGAACCAGCAGTGTGCCCTGGTGGCTAAGAGATCCAATGGGATCCTGGGGTGCATCCGGAGGAGTGTGGCCAGCAGATCAAGGGAGGTGATCCTCCCCCTCTACTCTGACCTGGTCAAGCCTCACCTGGACTCCTGTATCCAGTTCTGGGCTCCCTGGTATAAAAAACACAGGGATCTCCTGGAGAGAGTCCAGCAGAGGGCTGAAATCCTGTTTTCACCTCTCTGAGGATTGTCTCAAATGTCTCAGTTTCCCGCCCTCCCCCAGGGGCCCCATTCTCCAAGGTCACCTAACTGCTGTATTTTTTTCAATTACCTCATCAAGGGGATTCCCTGTCTCATTAATCAAGAGAATTAGTCTGTTTCTCATAGTAACAGATAAAGCATTTTGCACATTTCAGAACACATCTTACACAAAGGAATCCAAACTCAAGACCAAAAACTTTTTAGAATCTCCTGCATCCAAAGTAATCCCTGACGCTCCCTGATCATGCAAACGCACTGTCCAGGAAAGCAGAGGCTCCCCTGGTCTTTGTTTAAACTGCTCAATTATATCATTTACTTTGTGCTGAGCGTAATCCTCTGAGTTTAATCACACACCCCCTCACCTGCTGCCCATTAACACCCCACTGTAATTTCCTCTTCCATGCCAGTCTCACACCTACAGATTCATCTAGGGAACCAGCCTCATCAGACTACAGAATCTGAAATATCTCCATCCCATCTGTTGGGATCCCACCATGCACCTGCCTCTGTGATCACTGCATGCACTTTCTTAAAATTCTCGTGCCCCCTCCTCTTTTTTTATATTTGTATTGTGCAACCCTTACTGCAGCTTTCTCAGCTACAGTCTGATAAGCCTCCAACTTATCGGCAAGTAACTTGTTTTGGTATTCCAACATTACAATTTGATTCTGCAAATCCCACATCTGTCACTCTATGTTGGAGCATTCTAACAACTGCTCTGTTTGTTGGTACTGTTTTGACAAGCTGTTAACAAAATCCATCCCTGTCTCTCCAAATCCACAATTTCTTTTCCTTTTTCAATAGGCCATTTTTGTATACACATTAATACACCCATTGATCCGGCTTCTTTCAACCAACTTCCCTGTTGTTCGCAGGGTCCTCCAACTTTAGCCCACTCAAGAACCAGCAAACTATAGGGAATGTTTTCCCACCTGGGAACATCGGACAGACCTGATACATTTTGTTTAGATTTTAAAAGTGACATTTTGCTTTACATTCTGTCCATGACGCCAGTTATGTTTTACCAAATGATGGGGTCAACAGAGAGGAGACCAAGAAAGGAGTAGGCTAATTTAACTTTTGATTTCAAAGTATTACAAAAATAAGAAAAATCATTTAGTTAAAACAAGATAAGCATATGACACCAAATTGGGAGTAACTGTTGACTCTGTTGCAAGTGGAGAAGCCTTGCAGAGAGACATGGACAGATTAGAGAGCTGGGCAATCACCAACAGCATGAAGTTTAACAAGGGTAAGTGCTGGATTCTGCACCTGGGAAGGGGCAACCCTGGTTATACATACGGACTGGGGGATCAGATGCTGGAGGCCAGCCATGCTGACAGGGATTTGGGGGTCTTGGTCGACAGCAAGTTAAGCATGAGCCAGCAGTGTGCCCAGGCAGCCAGGAGGGCCAACCTTATCCTGGGGTGCATCAAGCATGGCATTGCCAGCTGGTCCAGGGAGGTGATTGTCCCGCTCTACACTGTGCTGGTGCAGCCTCACCTTGAGTACTGTGTGCAGTTTTGAGTGCCACAGTACAAGAGGGACATAAAAATATTGGAGAGTGTCCAGAGGGGAGTGTTGTAAGGAATCCAGGCAGGAGCTGCGGGAATCGCTGTAGGCCCCAGGATCAGCAGGAAGATGCGAAGATGGGAATCCGGAATTCCCCCATTTTTCTTTTGCACAACCCAAACTTGAGCTGTAGCCTGCTGCACTAGGCGTTTAATACAAGACATTAAGCAACTTAAACAGCATAAGCCTACAAGCAAAATAATAAGCAATAAAATGATTCTCTTTAACAGTGCTGCAAGTCAGCCTCCCAACCCAAGCCAATTCATAAATCCATCTAGGCCGAAAAATCCAACATCTTGTTTGATGCTCTTGGTGTGTTGCATAAGTTGCTGAGTTTCCTTATGGATGGATTGAGAATGGTCGTTTAAATCCATGCAACACATTCCTTCAAAATCCTCACAACCATGGCCTTGTGCTAAAAGGAAAAAAATCTATAGCAGCTCTGTTTTGCAGTGTAGCATGCCTCACGCTGTCAACATCGGTAAGTAGCCCACTGAGAGCAATAGATGTGGCATTAGTCTGTTTACATTGCTATTGCTAATAATTGGGTGAGGCTACACAGTCACGCTGTTTCTTTTTAAGGCAGTTGTTAACATTCTTGCAGTTTGTTATCTCATGGATTTTCTTGCAACCTCCTGTTCTCACAGACATCTAGCTCTCCTGTTACTGCATACTGACATGTCTCTGCTAGCTTCCCCAGGCCTGATTATATGGGGGTCAGGAACAAATCTGGGTGGGCCATAGAACCCACTCCTCTCATACATTGCTACAATTCCCCCTTCTTGTTTATGGACCAGCCAGATTTTGCGAAAAGCATTATCCATCCATCCAGACCTTGCAAAAAGCATTATCCATTCTGCAAGACAAACACTGTGACCTACACGGCAAAAATAGCACTAAGGCAAAAATAACTAACAAAAACATAAGTCCTTATTTAACTAAATGTAAAAGCCATTCCATAAACTAAAAGCCACACTGTAAAATGTGACAAGCTAAAAACTGCTAATTGGCTACACACACTGCTCATACCAAAGAGATTAATTAGTAATTATAATGAGCTTTGATAAGCATATCTTATAGCTACACATTGTTAGTTTACAGTTGATGTCTAAAAGTTATCTGCACACCTGCTGTGTTTTTGACTCTCTTATTATGGATAGTACATGATCTGTTCACTTACTTCACAATAGCTTCTCACAAGTCCTTGCTTTAAGGCAGTCTGTCCACCTGCCTTCAAGGCCACTGTGTTTTGAAAATGTGATTACCAAATACCTCTCAGCATGAGTAATTTTCCTGTTGCATGGGAATTCAGGGATACTGTCAGGGCCTATGTCTTTGTGAGGAGAGACAGACCGCTAGCAGGCCTGCTGTCCTCCCAGACAATTTTTCCTTTTTAGTATCTGCTTGTTAGAGGTCTCTGCAAGGGCCCTTTGCAGAAAGCTCAGCAAGCATGGCAGTAAATGTAAGACAAGTGCCATAATTACCAAATTCAATAATCCAAATTTGACCATTGACAATATCCATCCTGAAATTCCCACTCATGAAACCAATTGTCCAATCCAGAGAATTCCTTTTTTGTAATATCTTTTGTGTTTGATTTATTAATTTCTGAATGCTGAGTGGTCAGACAGATTCCTGCAGCACATATCATGAGACAGCAACAAAAATCAAGTGCTGCACAAGTCTGTAGCTAAGTACCTTAATACCTTTGCTATTGTATTTGTTTGCTTCGCCAATCAGGAGTGTCAGGAGTGCAGGTAACATCAGCCTCACATTTATGTGCAGGCACCCATTGTAGTCTGTGTTCTTAGGCTGTGCAGAAATCACTATTTCCCTAATTTTCATTTACCACAAACACATGCATATTTCAAAAACTGTTAGATGGTTCAAAATGTCCCACAGCAACATTGATAGTCTATCGTGGCTGCAGTTAGAACCCTTGACTTCAGTTACTGCGATCAGGATCCCGTCCTGGTTTATGCAGGTTTGCTTGCTTCTGGATAAAGCCATGAAGTGGCTTTATCCACTTGGTTCCCATATCTGTAATGACACAGGCAGATCTCCTTCCCCTAGTTAGTACCTGTAACTTCATTTCTTATGAACACCTTTTATTATTTTTTCGTTCCCTTTCAAACCTCCTTTTAAACCTACTGCATGTTTCACCATTGGAGGTACCAAACTGTCCTGTGGCAGACATAAATAGTTCAAAACATAAAGAGCTTTGTTTAATCAAAAAACTCTCTCAGCTGGAGAGATCTCGTCCTCTCCCCCTTTTTGTTTTTGAAGCAAACGCTTGAGAGTTTGATTCATACGTTCCACTACAGCCTGACCTGCTGACAAATGTGGTGTCCCTGTAACATAGGTAACGTTCCATAATTGAAAAAGAAAAGGTTTGTATTGCTTGTGCTATATATTCTGGGCTGCCATTGTCAGTTTTGATTTCACAGGGTACTCAAGTGCTGCTATAGCAGAGCACACCTGGCACTGAATGTTCAGTAGATTCCCCGGTTTGTGCAGTAGCAGTACAAACCCTTTAGCCTCAGCAACCAACAAGTGGTATTGTCGTGGAAGTATCTTAACAATTTGTTAAAAAAATTCTTACGACTTCTGAGCTTGTGCAACACCACAGCTCATGTCGGTGCTACCAGCCTGTCTGCTCTCTGATTTCTCCCTGCTAGATCTTGAGTCAGTCAGTCAATTCAGTGTGGCTGCAAATATGGGTAATAAAATACTGATGCATAATACCACGCAATGAGCAAAATCAGTTAATATCTCTAAGCAACTTTTGAGCATTAGTTATCAATCTGTCAGTCCAAATATTTCCACACTGGCTTCTTTTGAATTTTCTATAGAGCAATCTGTAATGCCTTGCTTTTTTAATGCACTGTTAAGTCATGAATCAAACTTTCAACGTTCAAGTTTTTTCCCACAATCAAGATATCAACCATGTAATGATAAAAGATTAAACAAGGATTGCATTTTTCGTACTGGAGCAAGTGTCCAATCTACATAAATTTGGCACATAGTTGGTGAATTTTTTATGCTTTGAGGGAGCGCACCCAGTGATACTTTTTTCATGGGTTAATATTGTTTATAGTAGGGACTGAAAAAGCAATTTTTCCCTAGTCAGAATGTAACAGCATACCGAAAAAAAAAATCCCAATCTTTTAAGAATTTGGCATGTTCCACAGACTTATGGAAGGGGTGATATGACCCTTAGTCAGTTGCTCCCGTATTAAATCTTGTACACTGCTCAACCCAAATGGACATTTCTGTTTTGCAGGTTAAATTTTTTAAGTAAGCTGCCCGCTTTCAATGGTCTGGCACATAGTTGGTGAATTTTTCATGCCTTGTGGAAGCCCTACCCAATGATACCTTATCATGGGTTCATTTTTGTTTATAGTAGGGACTGAAAAGGCAAATTTTTCATAATCATCAGGGTGTAAAGGAATAGTGATAAAAAAAACCAAACGATTTTTTCTTTTTTATATAGGCTTGTTCCACGGACTTGTGGAAGGCTTAGTATGTCCCTTAGTCGGTTGCTCCCTTATTAAATCTTGTAGTTGGGCAATTTGTTTTTTGAGTAAGCAGACATTGATCGACCCAAATGGTGTTTTTCTATTTTTCAGGTTAATTTTAAAATAAGCTGCCCACTTTCAATGGTTGCTATCAAAAATCCTTTTTCTTAGTAACCAGACTTGCTCTCAGTTGGAGAAACACATCCCTGAATCTATAGCATATACGAACAAACACTGCAAACTAATTGTCCTGGTTTCAGTCAGGATAGAGTTAACTTCATTTGTAGCAGCTGATGGAATGCTGTGTTTGGGAGTTAAAATGAAAGCAGTGCTGATAACACCCTGATGTTCTTAGTTGCAGTCAGACAGTCAAGGACTTTCTTAGCTTCTTCGATTTCTCTATTCATGAGAAAGGAGGGGCGAAGCCAGGACAGGTGACCCAGATGGGCCAAAGAGTGTATTCCATACCAATTACATCCTGCCCAGGATAACGGGGGGCTGATGAGAGGAAGAAGAGGGGCAGTTGCGGGACGCGTGCTTCTTGGGGGGACGGTCGAGTTCCGGGACAGCTCTGGGTGGTACGGCCTGAGTTGTGTGGTTCGGTGAGAAACTGCATTGTGTATCAATAGTTTCATATTCTTTTGCTCTAAAGTCCTGTTAGCATTGTTATATTTTATCTTTCTGTTACCTTAGTAAACTATCCTTATCCCAACCCACGGGCCTCTTAGTTTCTTGGTTTTGGAGTTATTTCCCCTTTCCTTTTCCCTTCCCTTGTTTCCCCCTTTTTTTCCTTCTTCCCCTGCTCTTTTACTTTAAGAAGCAGGCAGCTGCGTAGATCTTGGCCCCGACACCAATTTATCAGACAAATAACATTGCAAGATGCGAATCCACTCTGTTTGGGGGGGGGGGGGGGGGGGGGGGGCGGGGGGAAGCTGACGGGGGGAACTGAGTCTCAGGACCATCGCGCGGTGTCCATGCTTCCTTCGCCTCCCACTTTCTCCACCACCCGCTCATCCCCACATAAATTTTCCCTGGTAATTACCGCAACTGTGTAGGAATCGAAATACCCTGATTTAACTGTTTTTCCTGTACTGACACCACCTTACATGCTCAGGCTCCGACGAGCAGCCTCTGTGTCCCTGAGCCGATGATTGTTGAAGCCGATACTTGCCGATACTTGTCCCTCTCCATAGGATTGTTGTTCCTGTCCTGAGGTTTCTTGTCTGGTGGTTTAGTCGATGATTCTTCGTATCCATAATTTTAGGGTGGGTGGGTGGGCAATTCTGCAAAACCCTTTCACAGAAGGGTATGCCGTTGCCTGCTCCGCTTCCATGTTTACCAGCTTTTCAAGGACAAGACGAAGTTGCTCATGGCGGTTAACATTTTCAACTGTGTCATGGGGTGTTTTAGGCTCAGTAAAAGTTAGAGGTGAACAGATATTAAAGGCAGTCAGTTGCACAGTTTCTTTACATTTTTTCCTTCCAAAGGTATAATAGTGGGTGTGTGTGCATACCTTGATGGCAGATTTATGCGTACTAATTCTTTCCTTTCAATTCCGACAGATTTACCACTTCGTTCTGATAACACGGCATTATTGCTTAGCACAGTAACTGGGGTGGGTGAAAGGGCGCACAAAACCAAAAATACATTCTCCGTAGCAGATTTTTTCCCTTTTGCATCGGTTCTGTAGAACCCGGAACTGGCATTAAGGCTGCAAGGGTTAAAGCAGCAGCAACATATTCCATCTGCATTTCGGTTAGAGTCCTTTTAATACATTTCCAGAGAGTTATTAACAACTTAACTTCTTTCGCCCCAACTGAGGGTTTGTCAAGGATTTGAGCTCCGATAGCTTCCCAAGTAGGTAGAACAAATGCCCTGTTAACGCTTGTTGTCAGTCCTCTTTCTCGGCTCCACAAAAGGAGCTGTTTTAGAGACTTTTCATCATTTTTAATTCCTCTCTTAGAGAGCATATTGTGGAGGAGTTTCACTATCGCTTCTTGTTTATTGAGCGTATTCCCCATTCCTCTTGCTTCAATTTAAACTTTCGGAGACGCTTAGTAAGCTCCTGTATTTCTTCCTCTGCTCCTTCCGAATCAGAGGAGGCACCGGGTGCTTCACTGGGACACTCTGGGGCTGAGGGGGTGCTTGTACTTTCAGAACTTTTAGCAGACTCTTGCTGATCGATAGACCCCACTGAAACCTCCACGCTCTCCTTTTTCACTCCTTCCACCGACTCCCGCATGGCTTTTAAGGTGTTAATTACTACACACCAAATTGGTCCTAACGAACACAGCAATTTCTCCTCCTTACCCCCTGTAATGACTGCATCCCAGAGGTGATCACCGACCTCCCGCCATTTGTCCACGCTAAACGCCAGGTGGGGGTCTGCCAAGTGTCCTTTATCTTTAGCTCACCGGCACAACTCATAGAGTTTCTTTGTGCTCACACTCGCGCCTTGCTTAACGAGGAACTCAGTTAAGAGTGAGAGTGCCGTTTCTCTATCCATAGTTCTGAGATAACGGTCTTAGAGATAACGGTCTTACCATAGCAGTGACTGTGGCCAGCAGTCAATTCCTTTTAGAGACGCCTACTTCCAGCTGATCCGTGCGGTTTCCATCTTATCCACGAAGGGTCGCCAAACTCCAGTTTATCCACGAAGGGACGCAATTTCCAGTTTATCCACGAGGCGACGCCAAACTCCAGCTTATCCACGAAGGGACGCAATTCCCAGTCCTCCCAGTTAACCCGTGTAAGGACGCCTGATTTAGGGACACGCAATAGCAGCCCATCCAGTTTATCCGTTTAAGGACGCCTGATACCAGCTTATCCGTCTAGGGACGCAAATCCAGTTTATCCAATTAAGGACGCCTACTTCCAGCTTACCCCCTTAAGGATCCATGACCAGGGGCGCCAACTCCAGCTTATCTCTTTAAGGACTAACCTGCTACAAGTGTTAACATCTCCGCTGTATTCTGCTTAAGAGTGCGCTCCACCTTAAGAGTCTGTTCCACCTTAAGAGTCTGCTCCCTGGAAGGCCAGGATCAGCGTTAAGCGGCTGCCGGGTCGCTGCGATGCAAGCTATTACTGCAGGCGGCTGCCCGGTCCCTTCGATGCGAGCTGGGCTGCTGGGTTCGCTCCCCTGTCCCAAAAGTCCAGGATCGGCGAGGAGACAAGCTATTTCCCAAGGCTCGGAAGGGCAGGATTGCAACCGTGTTCGGGCACCATTTGTTGTAAGGAATCCAGGCAGGAGCCGCGGGAATCGCTGTAGGCCCCAGCAGGAAGACGCGAAGATGGGAATCCGGAATCAACAGACGACCCAATATGAGTTAGCTGCAAGATTCACTTTATTGGCACAGACTTTGTTCTTATATAGTTTAGGTAGTGAAAATATTATTAGTTCACACTGTTCTCTTATTGGCATATAGGTATCAACTATTCTTCTATTGGCTACTAAATATAGCTCCTACAAATAGTTCATGCTACCTAGAATAGCTCCTATTTCATGCTGTACAAGGACAGTTCAAGGATGCTGCCTTGTCTATTTTATACTAACGTGTCCACAGCTTCTAAGCCTGGGTTGTGCAGGCCTTCCAGAGATCCATGGCCTCTGTTTGCTAACGGTTCTCCAACAGGAGAGCAATGAGGATGAAGGGTCTGGAGGGGAAGCCTTATGAGGAGAGGCTTGTTTTGTACAGCCTGGAGAAAAGACGACTGAGGGGGAACCTCTTTGTGGTCTATGGCCTCCTTACAAAGGGGAGTGAAGGGGCAGGCACTGATCTCTCTTTGGTGACCAGTGATAGAACCTGAGGGAACATTATGAAGCTGAGACAGGGGAGGTTTAGGTTGGATATTAGAAAGAGGTTCTTTACTGAGAGGGTGGTCAGGCACTGGAACAGACTCCCCAGGGAAGTGGTCACAGCACCAAGCTTGACTGAGTTCAAGAAGCGTCTGGACGATGCACTCAGTCACATGCTCTGACTTGGTTGGCCCTGTGTGGAGCCAGGAGTTGGACTTGATCCTTATGGGTCCCTTCCAACTCAGTATATTCTATGATTCTATGATTCTATGATATGATAACATCATACTTTATGAGCTTAAGCTGGTATTTGTATGAGGTTTTGCTGTCCTGTCCATACCTAGGACCAGATCTTGTTGAACGGATTAATAATCGCACCCAGTCTATGGGGACACAGAGGGGAATGCCTTCAGCTTCCCTTTCTCCTTTGGGCAAGTTACAACACTACTTAGAACAGCTTTCAAGAATTTTGAATATCCGTGGGTGTGGGATGATGACTGGAGGTAATGGTAACTTAAAAGTTAAACCCTATTTCAAAAGGCATTTCATTTACAGAACATTCCAGGGTGATAAGCAGCTGAGATGCCAGGCACCCACTCAGCCATAAAGTTCCTAAACATCCTCCTTCATAATAAGTTCCAAGGCAATCTTGAAGGTTAATAACATCAGGGGAGTTTGACATATTGATCCTGAGACTGCTTCGCGGAGGATGGAGCAAATTGGAGACATCGCAGCCAAACTGTGATAACATGGAACTTGCGGGTTAAGACAGAACTGATAAGTGTCATCCCTGCTGTCCCTGGCCCACGACATGTCATGAATTTGACAAAATGTTGTCCTTTTGTTGAATTGTAATGTCATCATAATACCAAAACACACCTCCATCTCCAAATTTCGTTAATCTGTACCTTTAAACATGAGGCGAGAGAATTTTACACCAATCCAAATAAAGGTATGTATGACTAGAGTCCCTCAAGCTCCACCTTAGAGATAAGAAATGGCATAAAAATAGCCCAAAATCCGAGACGTGTTAGGGAAGATACCACCATGTCAGGGAAGACACCCTTGCGCCTCACCCTGATCGCTAGGACCAGCCGATGGACTGAGCCTCTCTTCCTCCTCATCAGGACACCTTTGGGTAAGATTTGAACACTTGGTCATGCCAAGTGCTTACCCCAGGAAACTTAGAAATCTCTCTAGAGTTACTGTACATCTGTTAATGTGTTAGTAATTAAGACCTTTAGTATTTACTAATGTTTTGCAGACAGTGAATTTATCACCAGCAATCCAAAGAATCTGTGTGTCTGTTGCTTGAATAAAATACTCTTTCATTTGAGCCTGTCGTGTTAGTTCTCATTGAACGCGACCAAACTCCTTTTGAGGTGGCCGTTGTAGTTCAAGGAATGCAACTAGGTTGACAGAGTATTTCATTATTTGTGAATCCAAATCGTGATAGTTAAGTGCACGGAACGCGACTGGACTTATAACGACTAATTGGGCATATCGTTTCCCTTAATGCAACAGTGGGATGTTCAGACCATCTTGTTTCTATTGCTAGGACCTCTGAATGTAGTTCAGGTTTTATTTAAGAATAAACAATTACTTAAGAATACTACTCAGAGATGTTACCCGAAGCTGAATAATCAGGTGTGGCATAGCATGTGGTAGAGTATGGGCAGTGCACCATTATAATACACGAATTCATTGGCAATATTGGACTGGAAAAGTCACTAGGCACCAACAGTGAATGAAATAGCTGATTCTGACATTATGAAGAAAGTCTTTCTTCCTCCCTCATCTCAGCTGTGGAGAAGCTGTCCTGGGAGGTCCAGCAACTCAAAGGGGCCATGACCTGCTCCATAGCTGATAGCTGTACAGACCAGTATTGCAGCTATTAGGTGAAAGCATCCCTCTGCTCAAGGCAGAAGTTTATAAAGGGTACAGATCATGAGGCTTCCTGAGGTTTTTAAGGTATTTTAAGGACCTAAAGGTTACCAGAGGGCTTCTGGCATAGCTGCCAATGAGTTGGAGGAAATTGAACAATTGTCTACTTTTCCTGGACTCTTGGAGAACCCTTCTGTTGTAGGATTGCTCTGAGTCAAAGATTAACAGGTGCCAATTGCTACTACAATGGTTCATAGATAGCAATATTGCACCAACTGAGACTCACTGTTGTGGTTTTGCATGGCAAAGTTTGGGGGATGGGGGGCTTCTGCAGGGGTGGCTTCTGTAAGAAGCTGCTAGAAGCTTCCCCTCTGTCTGACAGAGACAATACCAGTTGGCTCAAGGACAGACCCACCACTGACCAAGGCCAAGCCAAAGCTCATCAGCAATGGTCATAGCACTTCTCTGATAACATATTTAAGAGGGGGTAGGGGAAAGCAAGTGGCCACTTTTTGCCACCAGAGAAGGGAGTGAGAAGATGTAAGAAACTTTGTAGACACCAAGGTCAGTGAAAATGGAGTGGGGAAGAGGTGCCCCAAGCACTGCTGGAGGAGAGATTCTGCTGCAGCCTGTGGAGAAGACCATGATGAAGCAGGTTACCCCCTACAGCCCATGGAAGATGATGGGGAGCAGAGATCCCACCTGCAGCCCATGGAGAGACCCCATGCTGGAGCAGGTGGAGACATATGGACTCAGATTGGAGCAAGCTCCTGGCAGGATCTGCAGCCTGTGGAGAGAGAGGCCCACACTGGAGCAGGTTTGCTGGGGGGACTGTGAGGTGCCGCGATTGAGAGATGGGACACAGCTTGATGCAAGCAAAATGTCAATTTATTGTATCAAATCACAAGTTTATATGCTCTGCAAAGCCTGTATGTGCCTTAGTTTCATTGGTGCTGTGGTGGTTTAGCCCTGGCTAAAAGCCAGATGCCCACCAAAATCAGTCCATCACTCCCCTTCTTAGTTGGACAGGGGAGAAAAAAGTATATTAAGAGGCTCAAGAGTCAAAATTGTTAACGACGCGGGCAAAACAGACTCAACACAGAGTGCTGAAGAGAAAGTTATCTAATTTATTACACTACGCTTAAGAGAAAACAGTGAAAAAACAGAGTCAGGAGTGCAACCAACAATCTTAAAACAAATGCAACCGGGTAAACAATTTTCCCCCACCACTCCCTCCTTAGCAGACTTTAGTTAGAAGTTTGCTCCCTTCTTCCCTCCCATTCACAGCCCAAGAGGGGCAGGGACTGGGGAAAATGAGGGTCTCGGTAACACCTTCCCCCCACCCCTCCATTCTAAAGCAGACTTCCTTTTAGCCATGATTTTGCTCCCTTCTTCCCCTCCTGCTCGCAGCACAGGGGGGCAGGGACTAGGAGATGGGGGCTTCGGTCAGTCCCTTGCAAGATGGTTTCCTTCTCGGCCGGGATGGGGGCATCCATTCCACACAACCTCCCCTTGCTGCACCGTAGGATCTCACCCATGAGAGACAGTCCTCCACGAACTTTCTCCAACATATTGAATCTCTTCCCACTGGGCTTCATCTCTGCTATGGCAGGCAGCAACAAATCACAATGTCTCTCAGTCCCAGTCCTCCACAGGGCTATGAGCCTCCCCCAGCAAACTCTCTCTACTCATCTCTGTAGGTTGCAAGTGCTGGCAGGGCTCATCCCAACATAGGTCACAGCATCTTCTCTATATCTCCACCTGCTCCATCCAGCGTGGAGCCTCTCCCCGGGTTGCAGGTGGGGTCTCGGCCTTTTCCATGGGTTTCTCCATGGGCTGCAAGGGCATCTTTCTCTCTGGCACCTGGGGTGCCTCCTCCTCCACCCTTCCTGGCCTTTTGTGTCTGCAGCTGCTTACATTTATATAGTTTGTTGCTGCTCCAACACACCTCATTCAGTATATGCAAATATCTTAAACTGTCCCTCCCAGGCCCCTGACTGTCAGGCAGTGGGTTCTGCAGACTTCAGGCACCTTCCCTATTCTTCTCTTTATCACCTCCTTCTCGGGGACAAGTTGTTTCTCCAGAGGTATCACAATGCCCTTAATGTGCCAACATTGCGGTCTTTTTGGCACTCTGTTCTCTGGTGGCAAAATGCAGCTACTTCCGAGTCTTTTTCTCCTGTATGTGATTCTCAGAGGCGCTATCAGTGCGATTTGGCCTTGAATTGCCCGGTGTTTATACTTTTCAGAATGCAGAGGATTCTGGCAGCCATTTTCTGCAGCCCCTGGTCCCTCTCTCTCAGCACCCAACTATGCACAACTGCGACAGGTGCTTAAAAGCCATTTTGCATTAGTCATTTGCTGATTGGTTAGAAACACTTACAAACATTGTCAGTCAAAAGCAGCTTAAGCCTAGTAACACAACCTTTGCACGCATTCTGTTTTTGTTCCTTACAGCTTGTCTTGTTCCTCCTTTCAAGTGTGACTCGTTCCTACTTTCCTATCTGTTGCCTGTATGTCTCACCCCCAGTACTTTTTCACTTCTTATCAGTAAGTTTACACTATTGTTTAACCCTCCCAGGGTTTATGGCCAACACGTTCCAGCATGTCTCCTTCTAACAGCTGCACAGTGCTGGAGGTTCTGCCTGACTCTTTTAGGTCCTGTCCTACAGTGAGGGACCAGGCTGGAGCAGTCTGGGCCTGAGGGACTGCACCCCATAGAAGTGACCCATGCCGGGGCAGTTGGTGAAGAGCTGAAGCCCCATGGGAAAGGACTCACATTGGAGAAGTTCATGGAGGACTGTCTCACCAGGGGTGGGACCCCATGCTGGAGCAGGGGAAGAGTGTGAGGAATGTGCTGCTCACTAAGAAGGAAACCAACTCATGATGAACTTACCAAAAACCCCATTCCCCGTCTCCTGTCATGCCACCTGGGGGGAGGAAGGAAGAAAAATCATGAATAATATGGTGAATGGGTTAATATTTTGTTCATTGAAACAAGGTATGAAATCTGCCAAACATACTATTGTAAATGAGGCGCCTTGATTGATGCCAGTAAACTTCCAAAATAACTAATCCATAGTCAAACAGGGGAATGGGATTTCACACGGGAATAAGGTATAAAAATGTAACAAACTCTGCCCAAGGGGTGCCTACTTTTGGGTCACCCGCTCTTGCAAGAACGTATAATAAACTAATTACTGTTTCACTAAAAGAATTATTGCAAAATCTCTCTCAAACAAGGGTTCAATTCAAATACATAGCTCTGCTAAAAGATAAAGATGATCCTGGAAGGAGTTAAAAAGTGACTGAGGTCATGGGTTGGAACCTAAGGAAATGCAGCTCAGCAAACAGGCCAACTGATACTGGGCACAAAATTACCATATCAAGGCAAACAGGTAAAGCTGTGGGGTCTTGATACCATCTCTCTGGGACAATGCCTGTAACTTTGGCGACACTGAGGCTGCCAGATTTCAAAATTAACCCTGTATGGAGCTTTAACTTCCTCCAATCCTAGGCCTCTGCCCCACTACTCAATTGTCAGGACATCTGCATGTTCAAAGGGCACAGATAAGAGGAATATGCAACAGTTTGGTGTTGTATTACTGTGCACATCTGGAACAATCACAACTATGCATGTGCCAGGGAAAGAATGTGAAAAGTTCAACCTGAGGAAGACTTCGAGCCTTCCTCACTGAGACCCCTGATGACCACCACCAAGAGGCAGAAAACGACCCCCTAGCAACAACTGAAGCATACGCAGAGTACCTCCACTACTTCATTGAATATGGAAGTAAAGATGTATAAAAAGGGACTGTTTGAACTGCTCAGCACGGCAGTTGGCGGAACATAGACTCCCCTGCCGTCCAGCGCTGTATTTGCTCATATTCTACTTGCTATAATTAATAAAATTTAATTGGATTATGATCCATTGTAGTCTCAATTTATAACAATAATTTTCACTTGGCAAAGAAGGGAGGGATGGGTGGTGGTGTTTTAAGATCTGGTTTTACTTCTCATTATCCTACTCTGGTTTCACTCTGTGTGTGTGTTAGAAATGCAAAAAGGGTCCTAAAAAGGACTCGAGGTAGACACGTTAGTGAAGCAGTAATTAATTTATTATATGTTCTTGCAAGAGCGGGTGACCCAAAAGTAGGCACACTTTTGGTCAAAGTACGTAGCATTTTTATACCATTTTCCAGTCCGAAATCCCTCCCACCGTTTAACTATAGATTAACAATTTCAAAAGTTTACTGGCTCAACCAAAGTACCCCATTTATGACATACTGTGATACATATTGTCTGGCAAATTCAGTGAGAAAAGTTAGTATGTATGAGCCTTTAACACTTAAACATCTCTTTTGTCTGGGATAATCGCTTACTGGCAGGTACTTGATTTTATCTTAACTTTCCCAGTAACTGTCATGGGCCTAGGGTGGAAGGAATTCAAAAGCTCATACAGGCTTTTGTTTAGATGGTATCAAGACTCCACACCTTCTGTCAGTTTTGAGCCACATTTCTTTTGAGTTCCAACCTGTGGCCTCAGTCACGGTTTTAACTCTTTCCAGGATTATCTTTTAGCAACAATATGCTTTATAAAGAATTCCTAATGAGGCAACCTTAATTCCCAAGTCAGAAAAATATACAATACAAAAATATACAATACAAAATTTCAATCTGCAAAAGCAACAATTCAGCATTTTCCACATGTGCACGTGTGTGTATGTAATAAATTAGATGACTTGGGTTAATTCTGTGTTGAGTCTGTTTTGCCCGTGATGCTAATTGCAAAATGATCTCTCCCTGTCCTTATCTCGACAGGGATAAGGGATAAGGACCCAGGGAACTACAGGCCTGTCAGCCTGACCTCGGTGCTGGGAAAGGTGGATGATGGAACAAATCATCTTGAGTACCATCATGCAACACATGCAGGACACTCAGGTGATCAGGCCCAGTCAACATGGGTTTATGAAAGGCAGATCGTGCTTGACCAACCTGATCTCCTTCTATGACAAGGTGACCTGCTTAGTAGATGAGGGGAAGGCTGTGGATGTTGTCTACCTGGACTTCAGTAAAGCCTTCAACACTGTCTCCCACAGCATCCTCCTAGATAAACTAACCACTCATGGATCAGATGGATCTACTCTTCACTGGGTTAAAATCTGGCTGGATGGCCAGCCCCAAAGAGTTGTGGTGAACGGAGTTAAATCCAGCTGGCAGCAGGTCACAAGTGGTGTTCCCCAGGGCTCAGTGCTGGGGCCAGTCCTGTTTAACATCTTCATTAATGATCTGGCGGAGGGGGCTGAGTGCACCCTCAGTAAGTTTGTAGATGACACCAAATTGTGTGGGTGTGTTGATCTGCTGGAAGACAGGGTCTGCAGAGGGACCTGGACAGGCTAGATCAATGGGCAGAGGACAACTTTATGGGGTTCAACAAGGCCAAAATCTGGGTCCTACACTTTGGTCACAATAACCCCAGGCAACGCTACAGGCTTGGGGCAGAGTGGCTGGAGAGCTCCCTGGAGGAAAAGGACCTGGGGATGTTAGTGGACAGCCAGCTGAATATGAGCCAGCAGTGTGCCCAGGCGGCCAAGAAGGCCAATGGCATCCTGGCTTGTATCAGAGATAGTGTGGCCAGTAGGTCTGGGGAAGTAATTGTGCCCCTGTACTCTTCTATGGTGGGCAGCAATAAATCACAATGTCTCTCAGTCCCAGTCCTCCACGGGGCTATAAGCCTCCCCCAGCAAACCTGTTACCGGTGAAAATCTCTCTCTCTCTCATCTCTATAGGTTGCAAATGCTGGCAGAGTCTTGCTCCAACGTAGGGTCACAGCGTCTTGTCTATGTCTCCGCCTGCTTCATCCAGCGTGAAGCCTCTCCCCGGGTTGCAGGTGGGGTCTCGGCCTTTTCCATGGGTTTCTCCATGGGCTGTAGGGGCATCTTTCTCTCCAGCACCTGGAGTGCCTCCTGCCCCGCCCTCCCCGGCCTTGGTGTCTGCACAGCTCATTACATGCAGTTTGCACTCCCTTCTCCGGTGGCAAAATGCAGCTGCTTCTGGGTTTTTTTCTCCTATATGTGATTCTCAGAGGTGCTATGAATCCATCTCTCGGCCTTGAATTGCCTGGTGTTTATACTTTTTGTAGCCAGTAGAGCATTCCAGCAGCCATTTTCTGCAGCCCCCGGTCTCTCTCTCAGCACCCAACTACGCAAAACTGCAACAAGATGAGAGCAATGCTGATAACACCCTGATGGTTTTAGTTGTTGCCAAGCAGTCAAGGAATTTTCATTTTTTTATGTTGCCCTGCTAATGAGAAGGCAGGGGGCACCCAGGAAGCTGGGAGGGGACACAGCCAGGACAGGTGACCCAAACTGGCCAAAGGAGGTATTCCATACCAGTGATGTCATGTTCAGCATAAAGGGGGGCTGGTGGGGGGAGGAGTGCACGGCTCCAGGATGTGCTGTTTTGGGGACAGTTCAGGTTTTGGACAGCTCTGAGCAGTACGGTCTGTGTTGTGCAGTGAGAACCTGCATTATGTATCACCAGTTTTGTATATTTTTCCAGAAAGTCCTATTATTGTTATTTCTCTCTCTCTCTCTCTCTGCTGTCCCAGTAAATTATCCTTATCCCAACCCATGAGGTTTGCCTTTGGTTTTCTTTTCCCTCCCCTTCCCCCTGCCCCTTAGAGAAACTGGCTACGTGATGCTCAGCTCCCAGCTGGAGCAAAACCACAACAGTCCTATTCCTTTTGGAACAGACTGCTCCAGCATGGTCCCCCATGGGGAGGGTCATAAGTCCTGGCAGCAAACCTGCTTTAGCATGAGCTCCTCTCTCCACAGGCTGCAGGTCCTACCAGGAGCCTGCTCCAGTTCTGGCTTCCCACAAGGTCACAGTTTAATTCAGGAACATCCACCTGCTCTGCTGTGGAGTCCTCCATGGGCTGCAGGTGGATACCTGCTCCACCATCAACCTCCCTCCATAGGCTGCAGGGGAATCTCTGCTCTGGTAGTGCACCTCCTCCCACTCCTTGACTGACCTTGATGTTTGCATTTGTTCCTCTCACATATTCTCACTCCTCTCTGGCTGCAATTCCTGCTGTTTTGTTGTTTTTTCCCTTCTTAAATATGTTATCCCAGAGGCACTATCACCATTGCTGATTGGCTCAGCCATGGCCAGCAGCAGGTCCCTCTTGGAGCCAACTGGCATTGGCTCTTTTGAACATAGGGGAAGCTTTTAGCGGCTTGTCACAGAAGCCACCCATGTAGCCTCCCCCACTACCAAAACCTTGCCACACAAACCAAATACAATAATATTAATAGGTGTAGATTCAAATGTTAATTTTCTAAAGGTTATGGATTGCATGCCTTTTCTTATAATATTATTTATATGAGGCTCCTTTATGCAATTGAAATAAGACTACCAAGGATTGTGAAAGGTAAATAGATTTCAAGTCTACAAAATAACAAGGAGATAAGGCAAGGAGATACAACACTGAAGTTGGATATAACCAGGCAAAGAACTTTTTGTTATATCTAGCTGATATTTTCCAGTAGAGCTCAAATAACTATTTTCAAATAGCCTTTTAAAAATTCTTCTGTAAATCACAGATATGAAAGTTGATAATGTTTGACTAACCATTATTGGTTGTTCATTTGTTCTGATGTCTTTGCACTCAAAATGTATAATTTTCCTGGAGGAAGCAGTCTTCAAACGTGGAGCCGTCCGCCTTACCTTGGGCAAGCTTGACGGCAGCGCTCCCATGTCATCATCACTCACGTCTCCCTCTGGTTTCAGGGCTTCATACCTGTTACAGAGAGGGACCAGGGGAACCGAGGTAGGTCGGGATGGGGGTCGCCTGCAACGCCGGGCTGAGACCTGCTGCCATTCCTCCTCTCCTCTCAAGCTGTCTCTCCCTGCTTGACTATGGTGAGAGAGAGGGGCCATTTCTCCCAATACTCCCTCAGTCTGGGAAGTGCAATCTCTGCGCCTTTCTCGCAGAGAGTCGCTCCACCAGTCTATCTCCCGCTCGCATTCTCTGATGGTCCGCAGTCTATCTACCTCCTCCCTAAGCTCCACAACAAGGCTGAGCTCCCTTTCCCGAATGGCTTTCAGCCTTTCGAGCTCTTCTCGCTCCCTTTCCCGAATGGCTTTCAGCCTTTCGAGCTCATCCTCAAGATTGGCAACTAAGCAGAGGAGGTCATCCACCTGCTCACACCTCACACAGGTGAGGCCCTTGCCACTTTCGCTTGGCAGCAGCAGACTCAAACATTCCCTGCAGCCAGTGACCTGGACCAAGGTGTTCTTAGGCACATCCCTCATTGGGGGTGCCCCAGATTTGTAGGGGGAAGGTCTCCGCCTGGTGGACACCATGGTCCAAATGTCTGGACACAAGAAACAGGGAGTCCTTGGCTCAACCTGTGTACTCTGAGCTGGTGTGCTCAATTTCCCCTCTGAGCTAGGAGGGAAGGCTTACGCTGCCTTCGCGAACTGACGCACCACGCCCTTCTGACGCACCACGCCCTGGTCGCTGGCGCTCCCAGAGGCGCCTCTTGTAGGGAGTCGGATTGCCGCTGCCGCGCTAAGCTCCGCCCCCGAGGAGTCACGCCGACGTGCAGTCTCAGCGAGAGGCAATGGCTGCCGCCGGGTGCGTCGCGGGGTCTCTCCTTTTCTCCTCTCCTTCTTTTATTTGCCCTCGAGGATCAATGCTCGGGGGTTGCCGCTTTTCAGAGGGCTCCACCGCCGGGTCTCCCTTGCCTGAGCTCTCTTCCTCGGCGACTAAACTGGGGCAGCAGTTCCTTCAGTTTTAAACTTACGTCCTGCCCAGGATAACGGGGGCTGATGGGAGGAAGAAGAGGGGCGGTTGCGGGACGCGTGCTTCTTGGAGGGACGGTCGGGTTCCGGGACAGCTCTGGGTGGTACGGCCTGAGTTGTGTGGTTCGGTGAGAAACTGCATTGTGTATCAATAGTTTCATATTCTTTTGCTCTAAAGTCCTGTTAGCATTGTTATATTTTATCTTTCTGTTATCTTAGTAAACTATCCCTATCCCAACCCATGGGCCTCTTAGTTTCTTGGTTTTGGAGTTATTTGCCCCTTCCTTTTCCCTTCCCTTGTTTCCCCCCTTTTTTTCCTTCTTCCCCTGCTCTTTTACTTTAAGAAGCAGGCAGCTGCGTGGATCTCGGCCCACAGCCGGGGTGAAACCACGACAGTCTTTTTGGCGCCCAACGTGGGGCCCGAAAGGTTGGGATAATGGTAGATCTGACCCTGACCCGATGGTAATTAAGACAAAGTTGTGAGAAGTACTGTTGTTTAAGCAGTCTCCGATCACGATGCTGTGGTATTTATTCACATGGCTGTGGTCACAGCTGTGGCCGCAAAACTACCGTATGCTGTATGCAATCCTGGCAGGATTTTTTACCATGTCGAGGCCGCGTCTCATGTTCCAGTTCTTGTCTTTTATGATAACAGTCTATGATACAGTAATATCGAGGATCGTGAACTTGTGCTGGTACTTGTATGAGAGCTTGTTGCCCTGTCCATTCCTTGGACAGGGAGGGTTTAATAACGGCAGCTGGTATGGTGGGAGTACTGCTTTCTTTTCCTTTGGGCTAAATACAACAGCTCTGCTAGCAGTCTAAAAACTTTCAGTTTCCCTGGGATATTCAAACTAGCATTTTGCTGCTTTTTGGTTTGGTGCAGATGGTTCAGTTGTTGTCAAATATTAAGCAGAGGTTTATGAATACCACTCAAGAGTTTTCTGCGAGGCCAGATAATCATGAGTGGCAGGGCATGTGGCAGAGCATGGGCAAGTACCTAGGCACTTTCTCACCTCCGATGGTTTGGAGTTTCACTCCTGAGCAGTTACAGGACCCTGATAAAGTGACTGCATATCTGAAAAGAAATTGCTGTAAGTTTACCAGAGATGCACACCTTACTGCACTGTGCTGGGCCCTGGCCACTATTTACCAAACACTGCTTGATAACAGGCAGCACTGTCAGTACTGTCAGCACTGTCAGAGGGAAAGGAAGGAAAACAGACCAGCAGAGACTGCAGCTGCTGCAACCCCAATGACTGGCACTGCAGCTACTGTAACCACTGTGACTAGCACTGTGGCTACTGCAACTTGTCCAACTGATGCTGTAGCTACTGCAACCCCTACAGCAGATACTGCTGATAAAACAAAAAACCAACCCCTGCCAGTGTCTGTTGCTCCCATACAAAAGAGGAAACACACAAAGAAATCAGTTCTTGTAGTGAAGGATGAGGATGAATCAGGGCCATCTCAAGCACCTCAGGATGGAGCAGGGCCATCTCAGGCATCTCAGGATGAGGCAGAACCAGAGGATGTCACACGATCCCTGACCCTGAGTGAGTTGCGTGAGGTTCGAAAAGATTTCAGCTGCCGCCCAGGTGAGCACATCATCACTTGGTTGCTCCGATGCTGATGCTGGGATCAAGGGGCCAGTAGTCTGGAATTAGATGGCAGGGAGGCCAAGCAGATAGGATCCCTAGCTAGAGAAGGAGGCATTGACAAGGCAATTGGGAAAAAGCCAGAAATCCTCAGACTCTGGAGGCGACTACTGTCAAGTGTGGAGGAAAGGTATCCCATAAAGGAATATATTACATGTCAGTCACCCAAGTGTAACAGCATAGAGGCAGTTATCCAGCACCTGAGAGAATTAGTTGTACGGGAGATCATTTATTATGATCTGGACAAATCACAGTTTCCCTCTGATCCTGATGAAGTTATATGCACCCCAGATATGTGGCATAAGGTTGTACGAAGTGCACCAGCAGGGCACACCAATTCATTAGCATCAATAGACTGGGATGATATGTATCCACCAACTGTAAATGAAGTGTCCTGCCGACTCCGGAAATATCAGGACAATGTTTCCCTCTCTGTGATTGCAGCGGTAGAGAAACTGGTCAAACGACTTGACAAAAATGTGTGCAACTCCCAACCCGTACGGGGCAATGTTGCAGCTACTGGGAGAAAGCGTCCATCGTCCCAGAAGGGAGGATACAGAAGGTGCACACCACGAGACACGCTGCGAGAGCAGCTGTGGTTTGACCTATGTGACCATGGTGAGGACATGAGGAAGTGGCATAGGCAGCCCACCTCAGCCCTCCAGGCACGAGTAAATGAGCTGCGAGGTAAAAGAACCGCACAACGCAATTTTGTCAGGAAGAAGGCTGCACCAGTGAGCAGCCAATACAATCAGCAACAATAGAGGAGCCCTGCCTCCAGCCAGGTGGAGGAGAGGGATAACCGTGCTGATTGGACTGTGTGGATCCGATGGCCTGGTACGTCAGACCCACAGGAGTACAAGGCTCTGGTGGATACCGGTGCCCAGTGTACTCTAATGCCATCGAATCATGTAGGGACAGAACCTGTCAGCATTTCTGGAGTGACAGGGGGGTCCCAACAATTGACTGTGTTAGAGGCTGAAGTGAGCTTAACTGGGAAGGACTGGGAGAAACACCCAATTGTGACTGGCCCAGAAGCTCCATGCATTTTAGGTATAGATTACCTCCGTAGAGGTTATTTTAAAGACCCGAAAGGGTACCGGTGGGCTTTTGGAATAGCTGCTTTGGAGACAGAAGACATTGAGCAATTGCGTGCCTTGCCTGGACTCTCAGATGATCCTTCTGTTGTGGGGTTGTTGAAGGTTGAAGAACAGCAAGTGCCAATTGCTACAACGACGGTGCACAGAAGACAATACCGTACTAACCGGGATTCCCTGATCCCCATCCATAAGCTGATTCGTCAATTGGAGAGTCAAGGGGTGATCAGCCGAACCCGCTCACCCTTTAACAGTGCCATATGGCCAGTGCGGAAGTCCGATGGAGAGTGGAGGCTGACAGTGGATTATCGTGGCCTAAACGAAGTCACTCCAGGTATGAGTGCTGCTGTACCAGACATGCTGGAACTGCAGTATGAATTGGAGTCAAAGGCAGCCAGGTGGTATGCCACAATTGACATTGCAAATGCTTTCTTCTCAATACCACTGGCGCCAGAGTGCAGGCCACAGTTTGCTTTCACTTGGAGGGGCATCCAATACACGTGGAATCGTCTGCCCCAGGGGTGGAAACACAGCCCCGCCATTTGCCATGGACTAATCCAGACCACACTGGAAAAGGGTGAAGCCCCAGAGCACCTGCAGTACATTGATGACATCATTGTATGGGGCAATACAGCAGAGGAAGTATTTGAGAAAGGAAAAAGGATAATTCAAATCCTTTTGGAAGCTGGTTTTGCTATAAAGCAAAGTCAAGTCAAGGGGCCTACACGAGAAATCCAGTTTTTAGGAATAAAATGGCAGGATGGGCGTCGTCAGATCCCAATGGACATTATCAATAAAATAGCAGCTATGTCTCCACCAAGCAACAAAAAGGAAACACAAGCTTTCTTAGGTGTTATAGGTTTTTGGCGAATGCATGTCCCAAACTACAGTCTCATTGTGAGCCCACTCTACCACGTAACTCGGAAGAAGAATGATTTCCAATGGGGCCCTGAGCAGCAGCAAGCCTTTGAGCAGATCAAACGCGAGATAGTCCACGCAGTGGCCCTTGGGCCTGTCCGGACAGGGACAGATGTTAAAAATGTGCTTTACACTGCAGCCGGGGAGAATGGCCCTACCTGGAGCCTCTGGCAGAAAGCACAAGGGGAGACTAGAGGTCGACCGCTGGGGTTTTGGAGTCGGGCCTACCAAGGATCTGAGGTCAATTATACTCCAACAGAAAAGGAAATACTGGCCGCCTATGAAGGGGTTCGAGCCGCTTCAGAAGTGATTGGAACTGAAGCCCAGCTCCTCCTGGCACCCCGACTGCAGATGCTGGGCTGGATGTTCAAAGGGAAGGTCCCTTCTACACATCATGCCACTGATGCTACGTGGAGCAAGTGGGTTGCACTAATTACTCAGCGGGCTCAAATAGGAAACCCTAATCGCCCAGGAATCGTGGAAGTGATCACAGACTGGCCAGAAGGCAAAGATTTTGGGATGTCACCAGAGGATGAGGAGGTGACACGCGCTGAAGAAGCCCCACCTTACAACAAACTGCCAGAGAATGAGAAGCGATATGCCCTGTTCACCGATGGCTCCTGTCGCCTTGTGGGAAGGCAGCGAAGATGGAAAGCTGCTGTATGGAGTCCTACAAGACAAGTAGCAGAAGCCACTGAAGGAAAAGGTGAATCAAGCCAATTTGCTGAGGTGAAGGCCATCCAGTTAGCCTTGGACATTGCTGAGAGAGAAAAGTGGCCAATGCTCTACCTTTATACTGATTCATGGATGGTGGCCAATGCCCTGTGGGGTTGGTTGCAACAGTGGAAAAAGAACAACTGGCAGCGTAGAGGCAAACCCATATGGGCTGCTGACTTATGGCAAGACATTGCTGCCCGATTAGAGAAGCTTGTTGTAAAGGTACGTCATGTTGATGCTCATGTTGATGCCCATGTACCTAAGAGTCGAGCCATGGAGGAACATCAAAACAACCATCAGGTAGATAAGGCTGCTAGGATTGAAGTGGCTCAGGTAGATTTAGACTGGCAACATAAAGGTGAATTATTCATAGCTCGATGGGCTCATGATTCCTCAGGTCATCAAGGGAGAGATGCAACATATAGATGGGCTCGAGATCGAGGGGTGGACTTAACCATGGACGCTATTGCACAAGTTATCCATGAATGTGAGACGTGTGCCGCAATTAAGCAAGCGAAGCGGTTGAAGCCGCTTTGGTATGGAGGACGGTGGATGAAATATAAATATGGGGAGGCCTGGCAGATCGATTACATCACCCTCCCACAAACCCGCCATGGCAAACGCTACGTGCTTACCATGGTGGAGGCAACCACTGGCTGGCTAGAAACATATCCTGTATCCCATGCTACTGCCCGGAATACAATCCTGGGCCTTGAAAGGCAAGTCCTATGGCGACACGGCACCCCAGAAAGAATCGAGTCAGACAACGGGACTCATTTCCGAAATGCTCTCATAGACAACTGGGCCAAAGAGCATGGCATTGAATGGGTGTACCACATTCCTTATCATGCACCGGCCTCTGGGAAAATTGAACGATATAATGGACTCTTAGAGACTACCCTAAAAGCAATGGGTGGTGGAACATTCAAACACTGGGATACACATTTGGTCAAAGCCACGTGGTTAGTTAACTCTAGGGGTTCTACCAATCGGGCTGGCCCTGCCCAGTCAAAATTTCCATGTACTGTAGAAGGAGACAGAGTCCCAGTGGTGCATATGGAGAGCATATTAGGGAAGACGGTTTGGGTCATCCCTGCTTCAGGTAAAGGTAAACCTATGTCGGGAATTGTTTTTGCTCAAGGACCTGGTTGTACTTGGTGGGTAATGCAGAAGGATGGAGAAGTTCGATGTGTACCTCAAAGGGATTTGATTTTAGGTGAGAATAGCCAATGTAATTAGTAAGGTAGAAATTGTATTATAATGAGTGCTAAATAACCCATTACTGTATATTCATTATTACTATAATTGCTGTATGTTGTTGTGTGTTGTACCAATGGAGTTACAGCTGGAATCATACACGTCAATGAAGGAAGACTGCCACGATGATGGGACCAAGACCTGCCACCATAAGAACTTTTTCCTCTTCCCCTTTGAAAATGAACACTTTTGATTCACAGACTATGACCATGGACCATGTCAGATGCATCGGTCGAGAGCCTGAGATGCAGCATGCAACAATCCAATGGCGCATACTGACACCATGAGAGACTGTTACAACGAATGGAGCCTGAAAATCATGGACTAAATCATTTACTCAACAAAACTCAGATGAATCGTCCATAGACTAAGGGAATAATACATTGTGTGTCTGAAACATTGGTTGTACCCAAAAGAAATGATTGGACCTGGTCATGACGTAAATGGTATGGAATAAGGGGTGGATAATGTCCTGGTTTCAGTCAGGATAGAGTTAACTTAATTTGTAGCAGCTGATGGAATGCTGTGTTTGGGAGTTCAAATGAAAGCAGTGCTGATAACACCCTGATGTTCTTAGTTGCAGTCAGACAGTCAAGGACTTTTCTCAGCTTCTTCGTATTTCTCTATTCTTGAGAAAGGAGGGGCGAAGCCAGGACAGGTGACCCAGATGGGCCAAAGAGAGTATTCCATGACAATTACGTCCTGCCCAGGATAACGGGGGGCTGTTGGGAGGAAGAAGAGGGGCGGTCTCGGGACGCGTGCTTCTTGGGGGGACGGTCGGGTTCCGGGACAGCTCTGGGTGGTACGGCCTGAGTTGTGTGGTTCGGTGAGAAACTGCGTTGTGTATCAATAGTTTCATATTCTTTTGCTCTAAAGTCCTGTTAGCATTGTTATATTTTATCTTTCTGTTATCTTAGTAAACTATCCTTATCCCAACCCACGGGCCTCTTAGTTTCTTGGTTTTGGAGTTATTTGCCCCTTCCTTTTCCCTTCCCTTGTTCCCCCCTTTTTTCCCTTTTCCCCTGCTCTTTTTCTTTAAGAAGCAGGCAGCTGCGTGGATCTCGGCCCACAGCCGGGGTGAAACCACGACACTTATCAAAGAGAATAAATAAAATCAAGGGGAATAGAATGTTTGTTTAAAACACCCATTTGATCCTCAGAATATTCAAAGCTAAGACTGCAAGTAAAATAAACAAGACTGGTGATAATATTAATCTTAACTTTGACTATCATAGAACAAAGGCAGATTCAAAATGAACATAATATGCACAAACGTGGATTATTTTTCTTTTATGTTTGCATGGATGTGATCTTCTTAGTACTTGATGAATTTCTTGATGGTTGTCTTGGTTTAACCCCAGCCAGCAGCTAAGCACCATGCAGCTGCTCACTCACTCTCCCCTGGAGGGATGAGAGAGAGAATCAGAAACATGAAAGTGAGAAAATTTGTGGGTTGAGATAAAGACAGTTTAATAAGTAAAGTAAAAGACGCAAATGCAAGCAAAGCAAAACAAGGAATTCATTCACCACTTCCCATTGGCAGGCAGGTGTTTAGCCATCTCCAGGAAAGCAGGGCTCCATCACGTATAACTGTTAATTGGGAAGAAAAACACCATCACTTTGATAGTGTGTGTGACCCCTTACTTCCTTTTTCCTCAGCCCCTTATGCTTGCCATGCAGTTATATGGTATGAAATATCCCTTTGTTAATTTTGGTCAGCTGTCCCAGCTGTGTCCCCTCCCAATTTCTTGTGCACCCCCAGCCTACTTGCTGGTGGGGCAGTGTAAGAAACAGGGAAGACCTTGATGCTATGTGTGGTGGTTTAGCCCTGGCTGGAGGCCAGATGCCCACCAAAGCCGCTCTGTCACTCCCCTTTTCAGCTGGATAGGGGAAAAAATATATATTGAGAGGCTTAGGAGTGGAGATAAGAACAGGGAGAGATCATTCTGCAATCAGCATCACAGGCAGAACAGACTCAACATGGAATAAAGGAAAGACAACTCTCTAATTTATTACACTGTCCTGCACACCCAGTGACACCAGAGTTGGATAATGAGAAGCGCGACCAGATCTTAAAGCACCTCCCCCCACCCCTTCTTAGCAGACTTCATTTCATGATTTCGCTCCCTTCTTTCCCCCCATTGTGGCATGGGGAGGGGCAGGGACTGGGGGAATGGGGGTTTCAGTCAGTTCCTCACAAGTTGTTTTCCCTCTTGGCCATGGGGGCATTCCCCACACTCTTCCCCTGCTGCACCGTGGGGTCCCACCCATGGGAGACAGTCCTTCAAGAACTTCTCCAACATGAGTCCTTTCCTACAGGGCTTCAGCTTTTCACCAGCTGCCCCAGTGTGGGTCACTTCTACCCACTTCAGCTTGTCTACCCTCTTCCCAATATAAATACAATAGCTAGCATTGAGAGAGTCTGCTATATCAATCTCTTGCGGCTCAGGGCCTACAGGGAGCTTGTCATCCCATTTGTCATAGTCATTAAACATTTTCGAGAGATTATTCCACCTGAACGGGAGGTGACTGGTTATCTTATATTGTTTCCTCAAAGCTGCAAGAGACTGGTTATACATCCGAAATGTGGCGTTGCCCAAAGGTACCCCGACAAGGCATGTAGTAAATGGTGAATTAGGTGTTGCTAAGCTTGCACAGAAACTAGTTGTGTCAAGTGATCGGGCCAAAGTAACCCATACATTTTCTCGAGGATCAATGAGAGGAGATATTGATGTTTCAGCCTTAACAACTACAACATAAAAGATACAAAGTTGCACACAAAAGTTTTTCATGGTTTCAGCTTTCCCCTTAACCACCCTGCGCATCCTTCTTTCTCTCCAAACCATCGTGTGTACCTTGCCTTAGTTTGCTCCCAATTCTTTTCCTTAACACTCCAAATTACATCTACTAAACACCTTTAGCTATATTCTAACTTCAAGCTAACAGTCCTGGAGCCTGTTGATGAACTGTACGGACCCAGTCACTTCGACTGGTCAGGTAACTTTAGCTGTCTCTCAGTTTGTGTCCCGTAATTAACAAAAGTTCAATTATGCTTTCCTCTTTTAGCCAACAATTCGTTCAATACCCAGGGGTCACAAGTCTTGCAAGTATGACAGCTGATTTGATCTTTTCAAAGTTCTTGAACCAAACTCATTCGCAGGCTGCTCTGGAATTATTTAGAGCTTCCATCGCTGGTTTCACCCACCGGCTGGGAACCCAGATGGTACCTGTATCGGTAGAAACACAAACATAACCACGACCCACATAGATTACTGATGCAGGGCCCACCCATTGCCCAGACTTTGCATCTTTAAGATCTGATGCTTCTTCACCTCAACACTGTGTTCATGGAACTGTTAAGAAATATCCATGTGTACTCATTAATTGGCACCCCTACTAGACACGTCAAAAACGGGGTGCTAGGCATAGCGAGACTGGTGCAGAGGGTGGTGGTATTTAATACCCATGCCAGGGCGGCCCATACGTTCTGCCAAGAGTCAACAATTGCTCTGGTTAGATGTTCTGCTCACCCGCCTTACATGCCTCTCACTATTGCTAACAATTGGGTGAGGCTACACAGTCACTTTGTTCCTTTTTAAGGCAGTTGTTAACATTCTTGCAGTTTGTTATCTCAAGGATTTTCTTGCAGCCTCCTGTTCTCACAGACACCTAGCTCTCCTGTTACTGCATACTGACATGCCTCTGCTAGCTTCCCCAGCCCTGATTATGTGGGGGTCAGGAGCAAATCTGGGTGGGCCACGAAACCCACTCCTCTCCTACATTGCTACAATTCCCCCTTCTTGTTTATGGACCAGCCAGATTTTTGCTGCCCCAGTGTGGGTCACTTCTAGGAGGTGCAGTCATAAATCATAGAATGTCTCTCAGTCTCTCAAACCCAGACTGCTCCAGCCTGGTCCTCCACGGGGTCACAAGCCCCTCCAGAAAACCTGATCCAGCATGGATACTTCTCTCGCTCATCTCTGTGCCTCTGTCTCTCTCCATGGGCTGCAAGTGCTGGCAGAGGCTTACTCCAATGTGGGTCACAGCATCTCCTGTATGTCTCCACCTGCTCCAGTGTGGGGCCTCTCCACAGGCTGCAGGTGGGGTCTTGGCCTTTTCCATGGGCTGCGGGGGGATACCCGCTCCACCATGGGTTTCTCCACGGGCTGCGGGGGCATCTTTCTCTCCAGCACCTGGGGTGCCTCCTCTCCCCCCTTCACTGGCCTTGGTGTCTGCACAGTTTCTTACATCTTCTCACTCCCTTCTCTGGTGGCAAAATGCAGCTGCTTGCAGTTTTTTTCCTCCTAAATGTGATTCATAGAGCCACTATGACCATCACTGATTGGCTCAGCCTTTATCAGCAACAACTCCAGCCTTGAATTGGCTGATGTTTACTCTCTTGGGCCTGCAGAGAGCTTCTAGCTGCTTCTTGCAGACACCACCCCTGCAGCTCCCCTTTCTCCAACAGAATCCAACTACGCAAAACTGCGACGCTATGTAAGCACTGCTCAGCAAGAACTAAAATATCCCTGTGTTATCAACACTGTTTTCATCACAAATAGAAAATATAGCCCCATACAAGCTACTAAGAAGAAAATTAACTCCATCCATCCCAGCCAAAAGCAGTACACAGATACACTAGCATTCAGCCTGCAGCTTTCCATCTTGCTTTTATATGGTCGTAGCAGATACCCGCTCAGTCTTGACCTAAATGTTCAGACACTAGTATTATACAGTAAAGATGACCACAAATATATCTGAGAAGATTAAATAACATTATTTAGCTTCAGAGACGCTGAAAAAAGAAGCATTTACACAGCATAGATATGGCAAAAGATAAAAAAGATAATAAAAAATGTTTCTACAGATATATTAGCAGCAAGAGGAGGGCCAAGGAGAACCTCCCTCCTTTACTGGATCTGGTGGGGAACATGACTACTGAGGATAAGAAAAGACGGAGATTCTCAATGCCTTCTTTACATCTGTCTTCAATAGTCAGACCAGTTATTCTTGGGGTACTCAGCCTCCTGACCTGGAAGACTGATGTCGCGACGGAAGGAAGACATGCGCACTCGATGCGTTTATTGAATAGTACAGTCGCCTTTTATAATAGTTCTAATTAGCTCATTACATATTGCAAAAGCCAAGCTCATCATTGGTTACTGCTTTTAAGGTCAGTCCTGCCCTTAATTCCTCATCTGTGGTTAACTGCATCCCCCCTTTCTCACGCCTGACCAAAGCGCCAACCTGTTGTTTGTAACTTGTGTAGCTAAGGGAAGAACGTCCTTGCTATATTAGCAACTAGATTAGCTGTGTACGATGTTTCTCAAATTCCAGCTCAGCCAGCTGGTTTATGTCTGTGTGGCCTTTGTTAGCTAGCCATTCCTCCACAATTCCCCCATTTTTATTTTGTATGATATAGACCTGGTTAACCATTTTCAGAAAAAGGGCTTTGAGACAAGAGAATACACATCCTAAACAAAGCAATACTATTACAACTACGATTAAAATCAACAACCCTGTTTGAAAAATACCTTTAAGCCAGCCACTCAATCCTATCCAGCTCCCTAGAGCTTCCAAGCCAAAAAACCCAGTATCTTGTTTGATCTTTTGAGAGTGTTGCATAAGGTCCTGAATCTCTCTGTGGATGGATTTAGAATGGTCATTCAAATCCATGCAGCACAGTCCATCAAAATCCTCACAACCATGCCCATGAGCCAGTAATAAAAAGTCTATCGCGGCTCTGTTCTGAAGCACGGCATGCTGTACTGCAGACAGATCTTCTGCCAATTCTGATAAGACCCTGCTTGTTGCGTTGGCCTGTTTTACCACCCAGCATGCCAGGTCTCCTAGATTTCTATGAGCCCGTGCTGCAGCAACACCCGGTGCGAAAAATGATGCAGATATAATTTCCCACTTATTCCAAAGGTTAACTGAGTCGCGACAGCTTGTCTCTAAGGTGATGGTAAGATCCCTTTTGAAACGATATCTGTGAGTTGAGTTGGGATGGTGAAGTGGTGCACCTAAACTGAGCTGACCTATGGTGCACGGTCCTCTGAGAGGGTTTGTGGGAATTCCTGCCCAGGCACGATTGCCACATATTAAAAAGAATCCTTTAGGTAAGCGCCTGGGTAACATAGTGCCAGGGGCCGGCCGGTGTTTAGTGTGGGCTATGTTCTGACACTACGTTCTTTCCCAGCTGATAGGGTCACCTATCGGAGTAATGATCGTAGGGTTTGACTCATTAACCTTGCGCCCTTCCTTATCCTCTCCTGACCATTCCTTATTTTCAATATAAACACAATAGCTAGCATTGAGAGAGTCTGCTACATCAATTTCTTGCAGCTCTGGGCCGACAGGGAGCCAGTTGTCCCAGATGTCATATCTGTTCATGCAATTTCTGGCATTGTTCCCAATTCGTCCCCACTTACTTCACCTCAACACTGTGTTCATGGAACTGTTAAGAAATATCCATGTGTACTCATTAATTGGCACCCCTACTAGACACGTCAAAAACGGGGTGTAGGGATAGCGAGACTGGTGCAGAGGGTGGTGGTATTTAATACCCATGCCAGGGCGGCCCATACGTTCTGCCAAGAGTCAACAATTGCTCTGGTTAGATGTTCTGCTCACCCGCCTTACATGCCTCTCACTATTGCTAACAATTGGGTGAGGCTACACAGTCACTTTGTTCCTTTTTAAGGCAGTTGTTAACATTCTTGCAGTTTGTTATCTCAAGGATTTTCTTGCAGCCTCCTGTTCTCACAGACACCTAGCTCTCCTGTTACTGCATACTGACATGCCTCTGCTAGCTTCCCCAGCCCTGATTATGCGGGGGTCAGGAGCAAATCTGGGTGGGCCACGAAACCCACTCCTCTCATACATTGCTACAATTCCCCCTTCTTGTTTATGGACCAGCCAGATTTTTGCGAAGAGCATTATCTATCTTGCAAGAGAAACACTGTGACCTACATGGCAAAAATAACACTAAGACAAAAATAACTAATGAAAACATAAGCTCTTGTTTAACCAAATCTAAAAGCCATTCTGTAAACTAAAAGCCATACTGTAAAATGTGGCAAGCTAAAAACTGCCAATTTGCTACACATACTGTTCACACCAAAGTGATTAATTAGTAATTGTAACGAGTTTTGATAAGCATGTCTTATAGCTACACATTGTTAGTTTACCTTTGATGTCTAAAAGTTATCTGCACACCTGCTGTGTTTTTGACTCTCTTATTATGAATAGTACATGATTTGTTCACTTACTTCCAAATAGTTTCTCGCAACTCTTTGCTCTAAGGCAGTCTGACCACCTGCCTTCAAGGCCACTGTGTTTTGAAAATGTGATTACCAAATACCTCTCAGCATGAGTAATTTTCCCGTTGCATGGGAATTCAGGGATACTGTCAGGGCCTATGTCTTTGTGAGGAGAGACTAGCAAGCCTGCTGTCCTCCCAGACAATTTTTCCTTTTTAGTATCTGCTTGTTAGAGGTCTCTGCAAGGGCCCTTTGCAGAAAGCTCAGCAAGCATGGCAGTAAATGTAAGACAAATGCCATAATTACCATATTCAATAATCCAAATTCAATAATCCAGATTTGACCACTGACAACATCCATCCTGAAAGTCCCACTCATGAAACCAATTGTCCAATCCAGAGAATTCAATTTTCATGTCATATGTTTTGAGTTTGATCTATAAATTTTTGAATGCTGAGTGGTCAGACAGATTCCTGCAGCACATATCATGAGACAGCAACAAAATTCAAGTGCTGCACAATTCTGTAGCTAAGTACTTTAATACCTTTGTGATTGTATTTGTTTGCTTCGCCAATCAGGAGTGTCAGGAGTGCAGGTAACATCAGCCTCACATTTATGTACAGGCATCTATTGTAGTCTGTGATCTTGGGCTGTGCAGAAATCATAATTTCCCTAATTTTCATTTACCACAAACACACATGCATATTTCAAAAACTGTTAGATGGTTCAAAATGTCCCGCAGCAAAACTGATAGTCCACCATGGCTGCAGCTGCAAAACTTGACTTCAGTTACTGTGATCAGGGTCCCATCCTGGTTCATGCAGGCTTGATTTCTTCTGGATCCACAGCTTTATCCACTTGGTTCCCATATCTGTAATGACACAGGCAGATCTCCTTCCCCTAGTTAGTACCCGTAACTTCATTTCTTAGGAACACCTTTTATTATTCTTTTTGTTCCCTTTCAAACCTCCTTTTAAACCTACTGCATGTTTCAACATTCCCTGTCAAACTTCCTTTTAAACCTACTGCATGTTTCAACATTGGAGGTACCAAACCTCTCCCCCGTTTTTATTTTGTAAAGCAAATGCTTGAGAGTTTGATTCATACGTTCCACTACAGCCTGACCTGCAGGCAAATGTGGTGTCCCTGTACCATAGGTAACGTTCCATAATTTGAAAAAGAAAAAGGTTGGTATTGCTTATGTTATATGTTCACTAGATTCTCTGGTTTGTGCAGTAGCAGTACAAACCCTTTAAATTCAGCAACCAACAAGTGGTATTGTCGTGGAAGTGTAAAAATTCTTACAACTTCTGAGCTTCTGCAATGCAGCAGCTCATGTCGGTGCTACCAGCCTGTCCTGCTGACAAATGTGGTGTCCCTGTAACATAGGTAACGTTCCATAATTGAAAAAGAAAAGGTTTGTATTGCTTGTGCTATATATTCTGGGCTGCCATTGTCAGTTTTGATTTCACAGGGTACTCAAGTGCTGCTATAGCAGAGCACACCTGGCACTGAATGTTCAGTAGATTCCCCGGTTTGTGCAGTAGCAGTACAAACCCTTTAGCCTCAGCAACCAACAAGTGGTATTGTCGTGGAAGTATCTTAACAATTTGTTAAAAAAATTCTTACGACTTCTGAGCTTGTGCAACACCACAGCTCATGTCGGTGCTACCAGCCTGTCTGCTCTCTGATTTCTCCCTGCTAGATCTTGAGTCAGTCAGTCAATTCAGTGTGGCTGCAAATATGGGTAATAAAATACTGATGCATAATACCACGCAATGAGCAAAATCAGTTAATATCTCTAAGCAACTTTTGAGCATTAGTTATCAATCTGTCAGTCCAAATATTTCCACACTGGCTTCTTTTGAATTTTCTATAGAGCAATCTGTAATGCCTTGCTTTTTTAATGCACTGTTAAGTCATGAATCAAACTTTCAACGTTCAAGTTTTTTCCCACAATCAAGATATCAACCATGTAATGATAAAAGATTAAACAAGGATTGCATTTTTCGTACTGGAGCAAGTGTCCAATCTACATAATTTTGGCACCTAGTTGGTGAATTTTTTATGCTTTGAGGGAGCGCACCCAGTGATACTTTTTTCATGGGTTAATATTGTTTATAGTAGGGACTGAAAAAGCAATTTTTCCCTAGTCAGAATGTAACAGCATACCGAAAAAAAAAATCCCAATCTTTTAAGAATTTGGCATGTTCCACAGACTTATGGAAGGGGTGATATGACCCTTAGTCAGTTGCTCCCGTATTAAATCTTGTACACTGCTCAACCCAAATGGACATTTCTGTTTTGCAGGTTAAATTTTTTAAGTAAGCTGCCCGCTTTCAATGGTCTGGCACATAGTTGGTGAATTTTTCATGCCTTGTGGAAGCCCTACCCAATGATACCTTATCATGGGTTCATTTTTGTTTATAGTAGGGACTGAAAAGGCAAATTTTTCATAATCATCAGGGTGTAAAGGAATAGTGATAAAAAAAACCAAACGATTTTTTCTTTTTTATATAGGCTTGTTCCACGGACTTGTGGAAGGCTTAGTATGTCCCTTAGTCGGTTGCTCCCTTATTAAATCTTGTAGTTGGGCAATTTGTTTTTTGAGTAAGCAGACATTGATCGACCCAAATGGTGTTTTTCTATTTTTCAGGTTAATTTTAAAATAAGCTGCCCACTTTCAATGGTTGCTATCAAAAATCCTTTTTCTTAGTAACCAGACTTGCTCTCAGTTGGAGAAACACATCCCTGAATCTATAGCATATACAAAGAAATACTGAAAACCAATGTATCAGACAAATTACATTGCAAGACGTGAATCCATTCTGTTTGGGGGGGGGGGGGGGGGGGAGGGGGGGGGCCACTGCGCGGTCACCATGCTTCCTTCACCTCCCACTTTCTCCACCACCTGCTCATCCCCACATAAATTCTCCCTGGTAATTACCACGACTGTGTAGGAATAGGAATCGAAATACTGTGATTTCACCGTTTTTCCCGTACTGACACCACCTTACGTGTCCAGTCTCTGACGAGCCGTCTCTGTGTCCCTGAGCCGATGGTTGTTGAAGCCGATACTTGTCCTTCTCCGTAGGATTGTTGTTCCTGTCCTGAGGTTTCTTGTCCAGTGGTTTAGTCGATGATTCTTTGTGTCCATAGTTTTCATCTCCATAGTTTTAGGGTGGGTGGATGGGCAATTTTGCAAACCCTTTAACAGCAGGCTATGCTGTTGCCTGCTCCGTGTCCATGTTTACTAGCTTTTCAAGGACAAGACCAAGCTGCTCATGGCGGTTAACATTTTCAACTGCGTCATGGGGTGTTTTGGGCTCAGTAAAAGTTAGAGGTGAACAGATATTAAAGGCAGTCAGTTGTACGTTTGTTTCCACATTTTTTCCTTCCAAAGGTATAATAGTGGGGGGTTTTGCATACCTTGATGGCAGATTTATGCGTACTAATTCTTTCCTTTCAATTCCGACAGATTTACCACTTTGCTCTGATAACACGGCATTATTGCTTAGCACAGTAACGGGTTAAGTCTGCAAGGGTTAAAACATCAGCAACTCAATCCGCTTCTATTTCGGTTAGAGTCTTTTTACTTAATTTCCAGAGAGTTATTAACAACTTAGCTTTTTTCACTCCATCTGAGGGTTTGTCAAGGATTTGAACTGCGATAGCTTCCCAAGTAGGTACATCAAATGCCCTGTTAACGCTTGTTATCAGTCCTCTTTCTCGGCTCCACAAAAGAAGCTGTCTTAGAAACTTTTCATCATTTGTAATTCCTCTCTTAGAGAGCATATTGTGGAGGAGTTTCACTACCATCTGTTCTTTATCGAGTGTACTCCCCATTCCTCCTGCTTACTTTTTAAACTTTCGGAGACGCTTAGTAAACTCCTATATTTCTTCCTATGGGGAGGTACCTGGTACTTCACTGTGACACTCTGCATGTTCAAAAACCATATCTGGATTTGTGAAAAAAAACCCTTGCTACTCCATACGCTAATAGCCCAGGTAACTTCTTCCTATAGTTTATCCCCTGAATGCTCTGCTTTTCTAAAAAGCATTTGAGCAAATCATACGCCGCTTGTCTATCCATACCTTATTATCAGCCGGCCGGGGTTTCTCCCTTCCGCCTCTTGCGCGGGGATCTCCCTTTTGCCTCGGAGCTGTTGCAGCCTTTGCTAGACCTCGGCGGCGCGTGGCCGGCGGTAACCTCTTTGGGTGCTCCCGGGCGCGGGGGACTCGGTAACCTCTTTGGGTGCTCCCGGACGAAGGGACTCGTTAACCCCTAAGGGTCCTCCCAGGTGCGGGGTGCCCGTTCGTCTCCCTTTTCGCCTCCTGCGCTGCTTTCAGGACCGGTACCCGGACTCCGTCGCACGATGCGTCACCCTCCTTTAGGTCAGGGTCCCTGTTCGGGCACCATTTGTTGCGACGGAGGGAAGACTTGGACACTCGATGCGAGTGATCAGCAAGCTCCGTTTATTGAATAGTACAGCAGTCTTTTATAATAACTCTAATTAGCTCATTACATATTGCAAAAGCCAAGCTTATCATTGGTTATTGTTTTTAGGGTTAGTCCTGCCCTTAGTTCTTCATCTGTGGTCAGCTAAATCCCCCTGTTCTCACGCCTGGACAGAGAGGCATCTTGCTGTTTGCAACTTATGTATCCAAGAATAGAACGTCCTGGCCATATCAGCAACTAGCTTAGCTGTGTACGATGCCTCCCAAATTCCAGCTTGGCCAGCTGGCCTATGTCTATGTGGCCTTTGTTAGCTAGCCATTCCTTCACAGTAGATGTCTCTGCTACCCGTCCTTATCCATGGGCTGCGAGGGGACAACCCACTTCACCATGGTCTTCTCCATGAGCTGCAGGGGAATCTCTCTTTCTGGCACCCGGAAAGCCTCATTCTTCCCACCCCTCCTTCAGGCCTGGCCTTGGTGTCCACGCAGCTTGTTACATCTTCTCACTCCCTTCTCCAGTGGCAAAATGCATCTGCCTGCAGGTTTTTTTCTCCTATATGTGATTCGCAGAGGTGCTGTGACCATCGCCTATTGGCTCAGCCCTGGTCAGCAGCAACTTTGGCCTTGAATTGGCCGATGTTTACAGTCTGGGGCTTGCAGAAAGCTTCTAGCTGCTGCCTGCAGAAGCTATCTCAGCAACACAGCTACATAAAACTGTGACATTCCACCCCTTGCCTTTGCGAATCACATATAAGAGAATCGTCCTTAAAATCCCAATTGCAACAGAAATTCTCTACAAGTTCAGAGGAAGACCACGATGATGATCAGGGGCTGGAACACCTCTCCTATTGATACAGGGGGCTTGCTAACAAGATGCTTGCAAAGGGTTAAAGGGCACTTGCTATCAGGATGCTTGCAAAGGAGGGCTTGCTAACAAGATGGTTTGAAGTGCCATAGTGGTTATGTCAGAGATGACCTTGCATAAACAATGTCTTGTTTGAACAACTCTTTTCTAGTGTAGTTGGTCTTGAGTGATTAGTGTTCTTAAAGCAGACCCAGGACTGATAAGGAGGAAGCATCCCAAGGAAGGAAGCACCTGGGACAGATAAGGAGGAAACATCCCAAGGATAATTGTGCCCAGCTGGAACAATCACAACTACACATGTGCCAGGGGGAGGAGGTGAAAAGTTCAACCTGATGAAGACTCTGAGCCTTCATCGCTGAGACCCCCTGATGACCACCACCAGGAGACAGTGCGCAGGCGCAATTGGGAGGAGTTCATGGAAATGACTTCTTGGGACTAATTTTAATATGAAGCGGGGACAGGTTATGCCTATGTATAGGTGTATTGTGAAATACCGTGAATATGTAACATTCTATTGTATATAACTAAGGTGAATTGCCACGTTTGGTATGCTCGTTTGTGGTGGAGTGATCCCCCGTGCATCTACGCGCAATAAACATACCTACTGTGCAACCTTCTGGGTTGTAGAGTCTATTTCCACAAGTCACTATGAAGACAGGCTAAGAGAATTGGGCTTGTTCATCCTGGAGAAGAGAAGGCTCTGGGGAGACCTTATAGAAGCCTTCCAGTATCTACAGGGTATCTGAAGGGGGCCAACAGGAAAGCCAAAGACCTTTTATCAGGGAGTGTAGTGATAGGACAGGGATCCACTGGGAAAATACTTCAAAGAACTCCAGCTAGTAAGTCAGCCTCATTGGGGACCCAGCTGAAATGCCTCTATGCAAACACATGTAGCATGGGGAATAAACAAGAGGAGTTGGAGACGTGCGCACGCCTGCAGGGTTATGATCTTATTGGCATTATAGAGACATGGTGGGATGATTCCTATGACTGGAGCATCAGGATAGAAGGATACAGGCTCTTTAGGAAGGACAGGCAGAGCAGGCAAAGAAGGGATGTTGCCCTCTATGTTAATGACTAGCTAGAGAGCATGGAGCTCCACCTGGGCATGGATGAGGAGCTGACTGAGAGCCTATGGGTTAGGATCAGAGCGAGTGTGGGGGGCACCATAGTGGGGTCTGTTACAGGCTGCCCGACCAGGGGGACAGAGTGGATGAGGCCCTCTGTACACAGATAGGAATAGCATCACTTTCACAAGCCTTGGTCCTTATGGAGAAATTCAATCACCTGGATATCTCTTGGAGGGACAACACAGCTGAGCACAAGCAATCCAGGAGGTTCCTGGAATGTGTTGATGATAACTTCCTCCTCCAGGTGATGGAGGAGCCAACAAGGAGAGGTGCCATGCTGGACCTTGTCTTCACCAACAAGGAGGGGCTGGTAGGGAAAGTGAGGATAATGAAAATGGTGGAGTTCCAAATCCTCAGGGCAGCGAGGAGGGTGCGCAGCATGTTTGCTACTTTGGATTTCAGGAGAGCAGACTTTGGCCTCTTCAGGGAACTGCTGGGTAGAGTACAATGGGACAAAGCCCTGGAGGGAAGAGGGGCCCAAGACAGCTGGCTAATATTCAAGGATCACCTCCTCCAAGCCCATGAGCAATGCATCCCAACAAAGAGGAAATTAGGCAAAAACACCAAGAGGCCTGCATGGATGAACAAGGAGCTCCTGGGCAAACTCAAACAAAAAAAGAAAGCCTACCAAGGGTGGAAGGAAGGACAGGTAGCCTGAAAGGACTACAGGGAAACTGTCCAAGCAGCCAGGGATCAGGTTAGAAAAGCTAAAGCTCTGATAGAACTAAATCTAGGCAGGGATGTCAAGGGCAACAAGAAAAGTTTCTACAGGTATATCAATGAGAAAAGAATGATGAGGGAAAATGTGGGCCTTCTTCAGAAAGGAACAGGTGACCTTGTTATCTGGGATATGGAGAAGGTTTTGGTATTCAGTGACTTTTTGCCTCAGTCTTCACTGGCAAGAGCTCTAGCCACACTGCCCAAGTCCACAGAGGGCAAAAGCAGGGACTGGGAGTATGAGGAACTGCCCACTGTAGGAGAAGATCAGGTTCAAGAACACCTAAGGAACCTGAAGGTGCACAAGTCCATGGAACCTGATGAGGTGCATCCACATGCCCTGAAGGAACTGGTGGATGAAGTGGCCAAGCCACTCTCCATCATATTTGGCAGGTCCTGGCAGTCTGGTGAAGTCCCCACTGACTGGAAAAGGGGAAATATAACCCCCATTTTTAAAAAGGGGGAAAAAGGATGACCCAGGAACCTACAGGCCAGTCAGTCTCACCCCTGTACCCGGCAAGATCATGGAGCAGATCCTCCTGGAGACTATGCTTAGGCACATGGAAAATAAGGAGGTGATTGGTGACAGCCAACATGACTTCACTAAGGGCAAATCATGCCTGAAAAATCTGGAGGCTTTTTATGATGGAGTGGCAGAGATGGTGTACAAGGGAAGGATGACAGATGTCATCTTCCTGGACTTGTACAAGGCCTTCAACACTGTCCAGCATGACATCCTTGTCTCTAAATTGAAGAGATGTGGATTCGACAGGTGGACCACTTAGTGGATAAGGAACTGGCTGGATGGTTGCACCCAAAGAGTTGTGGTCAACAGCTCAATGTCCACGTGGAGGTCTGTGATGAATGGTGCTCCTGAGGGGTCAGTACTGGGACCATCACTGTTCAATATCTTCGTTGGTGACATGGACAGTGGGATCAAGTGCACCCTCAGCAAGTTTGCCGACAACACCAAGCTGTGTGGTGAGGTTGACACGCTGGAGGGAAGGGATGCCATCCAGAGAGACCTTGACAGGCTGGAGAGATGGGCCCATTCAGACTGCATGAAGTTCAACAAGGCCAAGTGCAAGGTTCTGCATGTGGGTCGGCGCAATCCCAAACACAACTACAGGCTGGTCATAGAATGGATGGAGAGCAGCCCTGAGGAGAAGGACTTAGGGGTGCTGATTGATGACAAGCTCAACATGAGCCAGCAGTGTGCACTAGCAGCTCAGAAGGCCAACCATGTCCTGGGCTGCATCAGGAACGGTGTGGCCAGCAGGTCAAGGGAGGTGATTCTGCCCCTCTACTCTGCTCTTGTGAGAACCCACCTGGAGTACTGCATCCAGCTCTGGGATCCTGTGGTGGTTTTGGCCCTAGCTAGAGGCCAAATGCCCACCAAGCCACTCACTCACTCCCCCCTTCAGCCGAAAAGGGGAGAAAATAATTTTTCGGAGGCTTAGGCCCTGAGATAAGGCCAGAGGGATCACTCTCCAATTAGTGCAATGGGCAAAACAGACTCAGCACAGAATAAAGGAAAGTGATTTATTCCAACTACGACTAATACACCCAGTGAACCGGAACGAGATAAGAGTAAGAAGCAGCCAGGTCTTAAAGTGCCTTCCCCCCACCCCTCCCCTTCTTAGCAGACTTAAACTTCATTCACAATTTTACTCCCTTCTTCCCCCCCAACATGGCGCGGGGAGGAGCAGGGAATGGGGAGTGAGGTTCTGGCGGTACCAGTTGCTTTCCTTCCCCAGATCTTAACACTTCTACTTCCCCCCACCCCTCGCCTCTTAGCACCCTTAGCTTTAATCATCAATTTCGCTCCCTTCTTCCCTCCCATCGCAGCATCAGGAGGGGCAGGGAATGGGGAGTGGGGGGGTTCAGTCCGTTCCTCCCGAGCTGTCTTCTGTCTCAGCTGGGGGTGGGGGGGGGGCATTCCACACACACACACACACACTTCCCTTGCAGCGCCGTGGGGTCCCACCCATGCGAGAGTCGTATCCACGAACTTCTGCAGCGTGAGTCCTCTCCATCGGGGAGTCATCTCCTCACCACAGGCCTCTCAGCAGGACTTCCTTCCATAGGGTTCTGACATTTGGGCCCGGGCTCCCCCGGCCTGGCTCCCTGCAAAGTCACAAATCCCCCAGTAAACCTGCTGAGGGGTGGATCAATCTCTTCACAGGGTGTAGATGTCTCTGCTCCCCGTCCTCATCCATGGGCTGCGAGGGGACAACCCGCTTCACCATGGTCTTCTCCACGAGCTGCAGGGGAAACTTTCTTTCCACATTCCTTTTTCCCCCTCCACCTTCTGGGCCTGGCCTTGGCTATTGCTGCAGCTGGTCACATCTTCCCACTCTGCGTTCCGGTGGCAAAGTGTGCCAGCCAGGAGTTTTTTTTTCTTGAATATGTGATTCCCAGAGGCGCTATGAATCCATCTGTGATTTGTCAGAGATAACTTTGGCCTTGAATTGGCCGATGTTTACTGTCTGGAACTTGCAACAAACTGTAACTGCTGCTTTGCAAAAGACATCTCAGCAGCACAGCTACAGCAAACTGCAACAGATCCCTAGTACAGGAAAGATGTAGAGCTGTTGGAGCGAGTCCAGGTGAGGGCCACAATGATGATCAAGGGGCTAGAGCACCTCTCCTATGAAGACAGGCTGAGAGAGTTGGGCTTGTTCAGTCTGGAGAAGAGAAGGCTCTGGGGTGACCTAATTGTGGCGTACCAATACTTAAAGGGGTCCTACAGGAAAGTGGGAGAAATTAGGAAACCAGGAAACGTAGCGATAGGACAAGGGGCAATGGCTTTAAGCTGAAAGAGGGTAGGTTTAGGTTAGATGTTAGGAAGAAATTCTTAACTATGAGGGTGGTGAGGCACTGGAACTGGTTGCCCAGAGAGGTTGTAGAAGCCCCATCCCTGGAAGCGTTTAAGGCCAGGTTAGATGGGGCTTTGGGCAACCTGGTCTAGTGAGGGTGTCCCTGCCCATGTCAGGGAGGTTGGAACTAGATGATCTTTGAGGTCCTTTCTAACCCAAAGCATTCTGTGATTCTAAATGAGTTTAAATTAAAAGAGGGTAGTTTTAGATTAGACATAAGGAAAAAAAATTCTTGACTGTGAGGATGGCGAAGACCTGCAATAGATTGCTATCCTGGTTTCAGCTAGGATAGAGTTAATTTCTTTCTAGCAGCTGGTGTAGTGCCATGTTTGGGAGTTAGGATGAGAGCAGTGCTGATAACACACTGATATTTTTAGTTGTTGCCAAGCAATCAAGGACTTCTCAGTTGTTCATATTTCCCTGCTAATGAGAAGGGAGGGGACACAGCCAGGACAGGTGACCCGAACTGGCCAAAGAGGGTATTCCATGCCAATTACGTCATGCTCAGCATAAAAGGGGGGCTGGTGAGGGGAGGAGCAGGCAGCTCCAGGATGCTGTATGGCTTGAGTTGTGCAGTTCGGTGAGAAACTGCATTGTGTATCACCAGTTTCATATATTTTGCTATAAAGTCCTGTTATCATTATACTATTATTATACTATTATACTATTAAACTATCCTTATCCCAACCTTCGAGGGCCCTGTGCTGGGCCCTGACCACTATCTACGGAACGCTGCTTGATAGCAGGCAGCACTGTCAGGGGGAAGGGAAGGAAAACAGACCTGCAGATACTGCAGCTACTGCAACCCCCACGACAGACACTGCCGATGATCCAAAAACCACCCCACACCAGTGTCTGTTGCTCCCATACAGAAGAGAAAATACACAAAGAAATCACTTCACGTAGTGAAGGATGATGATGACAAACCAGGACCATCCCAATAACCAGAGGATGAGGCAGAACCAGAGGTCATGACACAATCCCTGACCTTGAGTGAGCTGCGAGAGGTGCAATAAGATTACAGCCACCATCCAAGTGAGCACATTATCACTTGATTGCTCCGATGCTGGGATAACTGGGTCAATAGCCTGGAATTACAAGGCAGTGAGGCCAAGCAGTTGGGATCCCTAGCTAGGGAAGGAGGCATTGACAAGGCAATTGGGAAAAAGTCAGAAACCCTCAGCCTCTGGGGGGTGACTACTGTCAAGTGTGAAGGAAAGGTATCCCATAAAGGAATATATTACATGTCAGACACCCAAGTGTAACAGCATAGAGACAGCTGTCCAGTACCTGAGAGAATTAGCCATACAAAAGATGATTTATTATGATCTAGACAACACGCAGTTACCTGCTGATCCTGATGAAGCCCAATTCACCCCATCAGTGTGGTGTAAGGTTGAACGAAGTGCACCATCAGGGCACACCAATTCACTGTCAGTAGTGGACTGGGGTGATGCAGATGCAGCAACAGTATATGAACTGACCATCCCGACTCTGGCAATATCAAGACAATATTTCCTTTTCCCTCATCTCAGTGGTAGAAAAACTAGTCCAGTGACTTGAAGACAATGCATCCAACTCCCAACCCGTATGGAGCATTGTTGCAGCTATTGGGAGAAAGCGTCCATCTTCTCAAGAGAGAGAATACAAAAGTTACACACCACGGGGCACACTGTGGTTTTACCTGCTTAACCATGGAGAGAATATGAGAAGGTGGATAGGCAGCCCACCTCAACCCTTGAGTAAATGAGCTGCAAGGTAAAACAATCACACAGATTCTGACAGGAAAAATGCTGAACCAGTTTCCACCGGGCAGTTCCCTAGACCAAGTGGAAGGCCTACCTATATGTCTGATATGTCTGATCCTCTTGAAGGGACCTCTAAGTCCTTTATGCAACCAGTGAACAGCAAATATGATCAGCAGCAATAGAGGGGCCCTGCCTCAAGCTAGGTGGAGGAGAGGGACAACTGAGTGTATTGGACTCTATGGATCCGATGTCCTGGCACGTCAGACCCACAAGAGTACAAGAGTACAAGGCACTGGTGGATACTGGTGCTCAGTGTACCCTAATGCCATCGAATCATAAAGGGTTAGAATCCATCTGTATTTCTGGAGTGACAGGGGGATCCCAACAGTTGACTGTGCTAGAGGCTGAGGTGAGCCTAACTGGGAAGGACTGGGAGAAACACCCCATTGTGACTGGCCCAGAGGCTCCGTGCATCTTTGGTATAGATTATCTCCATAGAAGGTATTTTAAAGACCCAAAAGAGTACCAGTGGGCTTTTGGAATAGCTGCCTTGGAGACAGAGGAAACTGAACAATTGTGTGCCTTGCCTGGACTCTCGGAGGATCCTTCTGTTGTGGGGTTGCTGAAAGTCAAAGAAAAACAGGTGCCAATTGCTACCACAACGATGCACAGACGATAATACTGTACTAACTGAGATTCCCTGATCCTCATCCATAACCTGATTCAACTGGAGAGTCAGGGAGTGATCAGCAGAACCTGCTCACCTTTTAACAGTCCCATATGGCCAGTGCGGAAGTCCAATGGAGAGTGGAGGCTGACAGTAGATTATCGTGGCCTAAATGAAGTCACTCCAGGTATGAGAAGCCCCACCATACAACAAACTAACGGAGATTGAGAAGCAATATGCCCTATTCATTGATGGGTCCTGTCGCATTGTGGGAAAGCATCAGAGTTGGAAGGCTACTATATGGAGTCCTACAAGATGAGTTGTCAGGGGATGCAGCAGGTCTGCTAGCAACCAGGTCATGATGACCAAAGAAATTGACCATGGCAACATTCCCGCATTCCCTTGAGATAGAGAAATCACTCACTTTGTAACAAGCTCACGGAATAGGGTGATGATGAAGTCCAGGTGCGGACTGTCCGGAGCCAAGAAGAAGGCGGAAAAAGATGACCAATGGACAAAGTGTAAAACGACCCCTTAGCCTATAGTGTTCTTATGTATTGTTTGGTTAATACTATAAAGAGTCTGTGCAGTTGCAATAAAGTGGCTGGAGCATATTAAAATACACTGATCACTGAATGGTGTGTCATGTCCATCTCTACAATGACAATGAGTAGCAGAAGCCACTGAAGGAAAAGAGAATAGAAAGTATTTGCATCTTTTGGATTTTAGTAGAATATGGCTGTAGCCATGTGAGCTGTTTCATGAGAGCAGCTACAAAATTTAACCATAACAGCGGAACAGCCTTGAAGATAAAGAAGTAAAGATAGGGGAGTCATAAATAATGAGACCAACGACCAATTAAGAGGCAGAGTATATCTTACTTTCAGCTAAAAAGGGTTCCTAACTAGTTTGTGCAGGAATGTGTTTTTGAGACTATGGAGAAAACTGTAAAGAGCATGTGCTGAGAGAGAGGAAGATGTCCAGCCTTCATCCCTGAAGACCACTGGAAGACCCCCTGAGTGTCACTGAGCATTCTCTATCTGGGAGGAGTTAATGTAAATGACTTCCTGGAAATAATTTGTATAACCCTGCCTTTTCTTAGAAATTATAACGATTATGTATAGTTAATCTGTATAAATATGAGAAATTTTGCATTGAATGGTGCACACATTAGGAGGAGCGATCCCCTGTGTGCCCAGTGCTGCAATAAAGAATACCTGCTTAGTAGTCACCAAGGCTATTGAGTAGTCACCAAGGCTATTGATTCTGGCTTTTTGAGGCTTCGATTTGGCACCACAGATGGGATCCTCTCTGCTCGGCTGCGGGATCCAGTAAAGAACTGGACTCTCTAGGCACACCCCGGGATTTCCTGGAGGGACTCCTCACCCTGCTTGTCTCACTGCAGGAGCAGACAAAGACTAACCTCTGATTATTAAGGTATTCTTTTAAACTTATTTGAGCTCTTGGTTTTGGTGTATACCCAGTTGTATCTGGTATACTTGGATATACTTGGTATTTGGTTTTCGGAGACCAGTCATTTGGGGATACTGTAAGTTGTAGGGAGACGTCCCACGCAAGTGTTGTATACCAGGTTAGTAGTGCCTGATTGTATACAGAATCACAGAATCACAAGGTTGGAAAAAACCTTTAAGATCATCAAGTCCAACTGTTCCTGTCCTATGCTAAACCATATCCCTAAGTACCTGATCTACCCTGTTTTTAAACACATCCAGGGAAGGTGACTCAACCCCCTCCCTGGGCAGCCTGTTCCAGGCCCTGACAACTCTTTCAGTGAAAAATGTTTTCCTAACATCTAATCTGAACCTCCCCTGGTGCAGCTTTGTTCCATTTCCCCTTGTCCTATCACCTGTCACCTGGCTGAAGAGACCATCACCCACCTCTCTACAACCTCCCTTCAGGTAGTTGTAGGCAGTGATAAGGTCTGCCCTCAGCCTCTTCTTCTCCAGGCTAAACATCCCCAGCTCCCTCAGACACTCCTCATAGGATTTGCCCTCCAGCCCCTTCACCAGCCTCGTTGCCCTTCTCTGGACTCGCTCGAGGAGCTCAATGTCCTTCTTATGGTGAGGAGCCCAGAACTGGATACAGTACTCAAGGTGCAGCCTCACCAATGCCGAGTACAGGGGCACAGTCACCTCCCTAGACCTACTGGCCACACTGTTTCTGATACAAGCCAGGATGCCATTGGCCTTCCTGGCCACCTGGGCACACTGCTGGTTCATATTCAGTCAGCAGTCAACCAACACCCCCAGGTCCTTCTCTGCCTGACAGCTATCCAGCCAGTCTCCCCCAAGCCTGTAGCGCTGCATGAGGTTGTTATGTCCCATGTGCAGGATTCAGCACTTGGCATTTTTACACCTCATCCCATTGGTCTCAGCCCATCGGTCCAGTCTGTTCAGATCCCTTTGAAGAGCCTCCCTACCCTCAAGCAGATCAACACTTCCTCCCAGCTTAGTGTCATCTGCAAACTTTCTGAGGGAATATTCAATCCCTTCATCGAGGTCATTGATAAAGATGTTGAACAAAACTAGACCCAGGACTGAGCCCTGGGGGACGCCACTTGTGACCAGCCTCCAGATAGATTTTGTCCAGGCCAGTGGTAGCCAGTTTCTCAATCAGAATGCTGTGAGAAACGGTGTCAACACCATAACACTTGGTTAGTAGCATATAAATGCTACTAATGATTGGAAATGTTTATAATTATATCAAGTATTATTCTGGTTTGGATTTGTCTTGTAAAGATCTTGTGCAGGTGTGACTGAGACGTTTAAGTAATCATGAAGTGAGCGTGGAGTCCTGCTGCGTACTTTTGTGACAATATACTGCTCTGTGCTTCAGTTGGAGAACTTCTGCCTGTCACACGGGAGACTGGGGTTTGATCCTCCAACAGTGAGTCACTTTTCTGGTGACATTGATTTATTGGTATTGACTTTGGATATTGTTACAAGGAACTGACTTTTGAAAAGTGATTTAGATTTGACAAACTGTTGGTGTGAGTAAAATGAGTTAACTCTAGTGTGAGTGGTGAGTGACTGAGTTGCAGCATATCTGTGAGAGAGAGAAAAACCTACCTAATATAAATGTATGGTTTAGTTTTTATATTTGGTGTAATCAGTGTGGAACTGAGAATGTATTAGAGAAACCATATCGTTCCCATTAGTATTGCTGGAGATATAGACGAGAGTTGAGTTATAAACAAAAACAGGAATCAAGAGATAGATCTGACTAACGATGGGAGGGATACAAAGTAGCGAAATCCCAAAGAAAACCCCTCTGGGTTGTGTGATTTTGCATTGGAATGATATCGGAGGAGATCCCGGTGGGAGTGTGAGTAAAAAGAATTTGATGAAGTATTGCAATTAATGCTTTTTAAAGAGAAAAGGGAAATGCTGATGTTTTTCACCTTCCGAGATCATCTAGAATGGCAGAGGGAGTGTGAGCTTACAATACTGCAGGATCCCTTTGTGGAGATTAATTGCACGGTCTCCGACGGGGTGCAGACCAGAAACCATTATTAATAGACGTGCACAAGTTTTTATACTTTTGCAAGATGATCACATGCTATCAGTAGTTCACTGATAGGGGATTGCCTTGTGTTCATGCGCCTTAAGCTTTAAGCTGTTAAGTTCTTTCTTCTGTTCACGCACTTCTACAAAGATCAACCAGCATCCTGTTATTTTCTGTCAGTGTCCTTGAAGTGGTTACTTCTTTCCATCAAGAGTAACTTGTTTCTTCACAGATAATACTATCAATATCAATACTGTCAATTCCCACAATTCCTCCTTTTCATTCTTCAGCAACCATGATCCGTTGGAACATCTTTTGCATCATGCCCTGTATGCATGTTAGCAGGCAGAGCACAAACCAGTACGATGCATGCAAACATAATCAACAACAAGTCTCCTCCTTTAGCAAGAGACAGCAGCAAGCCAGTCAGTCCCCATCCATGGAAGAGGTTTTTTGGTCCAAAAAATCTACTGTATTCCCTTAATTACTCTGTTTGCTCCATCAACCTTTAAATGCTCGCATGGACAGATTGCGAATGATCAGACAGGTTCATACAACACATACCATCAAAATCCTGACAGCTGTGTCCATGCACTAACAACAAAAATATCAATTGCATCTCGAATCTGTAAAGTTGCTTATCTAACAGAATCAACATCAGTCGCCAAAGCACTTAAAATCTCTGTTATTTCATAGATTCATAGAATCATAGAATGGCATGGGTTGGAAGGGACCTCAAGGATCATAGAGTTCCAAACCCCCTGCCACAGGCAGGGCCAACAACCTCCAGGCCTGGATCTACACAAGGTTGCCTAGGGCCCCATCCAACCTGGCCTTGAACACCTCCAGGGATGGGGCATCCACCACCTCTTTGGGCAGCCCGTTCCAGCACCTCACCACTCTCTCTGTAAAAAACTTCCCCCTAATATCTAATCTCAACCTTCCTTCCTTTAGCTTGTCCATTTCCCCTTGTCCTGCCATTATCTACCCTTTGATTCTCCTCCTGTTTCTCTGCTCCCTTCAGGTACTGGAAGGCTGCAATGAAGTCCCCCCAGAGCCTTCTCTTCTCCAGGCTGAACAAGCCCAGCTCCCTCAGCCTCTCTTCATAGGGGAGGTGCTCCAGCCCTCTAATCATCTTCGTGGCCCTCCTCTGAACCCTCTCCAACAGTTCTACATCTTTCTTGTATTGGGGCCCCCAGATCTGGACACAGGACTCCAGATGGGGCCTCACGAGGGCAGAGTAGAGAGGGACAATCACCTCCCTGTCCCTGCTGGCCACCCCTCTTCTGATGGAGCCCAGGATACCATTGACCTTCTAAGTTGCAAGAACACACTGCTGGCTCATGTTAGGTTTCTCATCCACCATGACACCTAGGTCCTTCTCAGCAGGGCTACTCTCAAGGAGCTCTTCTCCCAGTCTGTATATATGTCTGGGATTCTTCTGGCCCAAGTGCAACACCTTGCACTTGGCAGTGTTGAATCTCATTAGGTTCACCCGGGCCCACCTTTCCAGCCTGTCAAGATCCCTCTGGATGGCTTGCTTTCCTTCTGTGGTGTCAACCACACCACTCAGTTTGGTGTCATCCACAAACTTGCTGAGGGTGCACTCAATTCCATCATGGATGTCATTGATAAAGATGTTATCTTTAACCGGTCCCAAGACAAACCCCTGGGGGACACTGCTTGTCACCGGCCTCCACCTGGACATAGAGCCATTGACCACCACCCTTTGTCTGTGTCCTTTCAACCAGTTTCTTATCCACTGGATGGTCCACCCGTCAAATCCACATCTCTCCAATTTAGAGATAAGGATGTGGTGGGGGACTGTGTCAAAAGCCTTGCACAAGTCCAGGTAGATGACATTGGTCACCTTCCCTTTATCTACTGATACTGTCACTCCATCATAGAAGGTCACCAGATTGGTAAGGCATGACCTTCCCTTGGTGAAGCCGTGCTGGTGGTCCTGGAACACGCGCTCATCCCTCATGTGCTTTGTTTGTTTTGTTTGTTTGTTTTGTCAACCAGCAGGCTATTTTATTCAGTTGGGTTAGCAGCATTTTTGCAGCTGCAGCCTGTGGCAAGAAACAGACTAGCTGCTATAATTTCCCCGTGGTTCCATAAATCTACTTGATCATCACAATCATCCTTAAAGCTATGCAGATCGCGCTTATAATGATTTCAATGCATATGAATGTGATTCAATACCATAGATATATTTGGCGTAAGCAACAACAGTCGCCCTAGCGAACAAGGTCCTCCCACTGCATGAGATGGGATACCTGACCACTCTCTGTCCCCACATATCAAAAACACCCATGGGGGCAGCTTTCATGGCAAAATGACTCTGGGCGCTCCATAAGAGCGATTTCGACTGGTATAATTGCACTACAAGGTTTTATTTTGGAACACAGGGTTGCTTGGGGTAACATCGCTCACCCCAGCCCCATTCTTGGCTTTTAAATCTGGATAATCACATGCCTCTTTAAACCTTAACCAATTAAAGTACAAACAGGTGGGCATGGTAGTTCTTCCCAATATATCTAATTCCTGAGGTTCGTGAGGTGCAACAGGCAGCCATTTCTCCCAAATATCCCAGCTGTCAGTACAATCCTTGGTGGTACTACTGCACCAAGGTGACTTCCTGTTCGGGATCAGGGAGAAGACAACTGTACTGTCGTATAACGGTACACCTACTAAACATGTATGAAAAGGCTGTTCAGGCAATGCCATAGAGGCGCAAAAGGATGTTTGATTCAAGGCTTTAATTAGCGTCACCCAAATGTTGGTGCTGTTCCATGGAGTCAGATGGCTGGGGTTGTGAATTGCTGGATGTTCTGATACTGCCATGACTGTCAATGGAAGCAGAATCCATCACAGGACAAACATATCTTGCTGGAACCCAGCGCGCGCCTTCAACTGTGGAGACACAAGCATAACCACGACCCCATGTGATTAGATTGAATGGACCTTCCCACTTATTTGTCAACAGTGATTTCACCCAAAAATGGGCCTGTGGCCCAGGCTGCATAGCATCCAGTCATTTAAGGGATAAAAAGTGTTTTAATAGAACTGGTTCTTGACTGTCTTCTCCAAGCGTCACATGATTCAAAAGATATAGGACTTTCTGCAGGCTTGCATGTGGAGATTCCCCCAGCATGCCCCCTTTTTGTTTCTCAAGTATTGTTTTCAGGGTATGATGTGCCCTTTCCACAATGTCTTGTCCTTGGAGGGAATGCGGGATGTCCATAATGTGTTGCACGCCCCATGCAGACAGAAATTCCTGTGTCTTTGCACTAACATAACCAGGCCCATTATAAGTTTTAATTTGGTGGGGGATGGCCAACAAATACAGGCAAGTGCACCTCGCCAGTGTCAAAGAACATCTCGACTCTTTTCCCCGGTTTCAACTGTAGCTCAAAGAACTGCAGAAGATGTGTCAATAGACACATGCACATACTTTTGCCTGACAAATTCTGGGATATGGGTAACATCAGTTTGCCAAATTTGTAGCGCTTGCAGCCCATGGGGATTCACACCAGTGATCTGTATAGGTGCAAAAGGTTGGCAATCTGGACATGTTTGGACAATAGTACAGGACATCGCTTATGGTATGTGGAATTGTGTTGCAACATTTTGTCGAACTGATGGAAAAAAGCATGGGAGAGTCGAGCTTGTTCCAGCATACCAGGAACCGGCGCAGACCATGCCGGTGCAGCAAGATGGTCCGCATGGCATTACCTTCTCTGAGAAAATCGGGCAATTCTGTATGACTACGTATATGCAACACATAGTAAAGAGATATTCTGTTAATTACCAGAACCCATAGTTGTTTAAACAAAAGAAACAATGATTCGTTAGTCACTTGCTTCAACCATCCCTTTTCTATTCTTCTAACAACCCCTGCCACATATTGTGAATCCATTACTAAATTTAAAGGCTCCAACCATTGTTGGAAGACTCTAACAACTACAAGTAATTCCACAATTTGCAGTGAACCTGTGTTCTTGGCGATATCATGCTGCCAACACCCATTTTCAAACCACACAATGATGGCTTTACCTGTCCTTCCTGAGCCATCCGTGAACACTGTCCTGCCTGCAACAGGAGTCAGGCGACACATGGGTTGAGGCACGATGGATATGTCTTCACAAAACGTAAACAACTTATGTGCTGGAAAATGAATGGAAATGTGTCCTGGAAATCCTTACAGAGCAATTTGAAGGGGCAGGCTATTGGCAAAATGTGTGTGGCAAAAATAGAGTTTGCACTTCTTTACCACTCAATTCAATAGCTCACCTGCGGCTCTTCCGAATTAAAATAGAAAACATTTCCAGTCGGGTCACTATAGTTTTCTTTGACTGATATGATAAAAACACCCACTCAATTATAATTAATGGATCATTTTCCAAATTTGGGATCCATTGTGCCAACAAACCCACGGGTTGCCTTTCTTGATTTATAATATACAACTGTAAGTCATAGTCTTCTACCATTCAATGTGCTTGACATTGTTGCAACAAATGCAAAACCTGCGCTATTGCCTTTTGTGCTTCAGGTGTTAATGTATGAACAGAAGCTAAGTCTGAGCTCCCCTTCAACAATGCAAACAAGGGTGCTAACATCTCTTTGTTGAGTCCTAATAATGTTCGTACCCAATTAATTGATCCCAACAGTTTCTGTAAGTCATTCAGAGTCTTAATGAGTGTGTGCCAAGCCACTGTCTGAGGTTCAATAGTGTCGTGGTTTCACGACATGGGCTGAGATCCATGCAGCTGCCTGCTCCTTAAAGTAAAAGAGCAGGGGAAGAGAGAAAAAGGGGGGAACAAGGGAAGGGAAAAGGAAGGGGCAAATAACTCCAAAACCAAGAAACTAAGAGGCCCGTGGGTTGGGATAAGGATAGTTTACTAAGATAATAGAAAGATAAAATATAACAATGCTAACAGGACTTTAGAGCAAAAGAATATGAAACTATTGATACACAATGCAGTTTCTCACCAAACCACACAACTCAGGCCGTACCACCCAGAGCTGTCCCGGAACCCGACCGTCCCCGCAAGAAGCACGCGTCCCGCGACCGCCCCTCTTCTTCTTCCCCTCAGCCTCCCGTTATCCTGGGCAGGACGTAATTGGCATGGAATACTCTCTTTGGCCCATCTGGGTCACCTGTCCTGGCTTCGCCCCTCCTTTCTCATGAATAGAGAAATACGAAGAAGCTGAGAAAGTCCTTGACTGTCTGACTGCAACTAAGAACATCAGGGTGTTATCAGCACTGCTTTCATTTGAACTCCCAAACACAGCATTCCATCAGCTGCTACAAATTAAGTTAACTCTATCCTGACTGAAACCAGGACATTATCCACCCCTTATTCCATACCATTTACGTCATGACCAGGTCCAATCATTTCTTTTGGGTACAACCAATGTTTCAGACACACATATATGTATTATTCCCTTAGTCTATGGACCATTCATTTCATAGAATCATAGAATTGTAGGGGTTGGAAGGGACCTCGAGAGATCATCGGGTCCAACCCCCCTGCCAAAGCAGGCTCCCTAGGACATTTCACTGAGATAGGCATACAGACGGGTCTTGAATATCTCCAGAGAAGGAGACTCCACCACCTCCCTGGGCAGCCTATTCCAGTGCTCTGTCACCCTCACTGTGAAAAAGTTTCTCCGCATGTTGGTGCGGAACTTCCTGTGCTCCAACTTGCAGCCATTGCCCCTTGTCCTGTCTCCACAGACCACTGAAAAGGGGCTGGCTGATTCCCCTTGCATCCCCTGCTTAAGATAATTGTAAACATTAATTAGGTCTCCCCTTAGTCTTCTCTTCTCAAGGCTGAACAGTCCCAATTTTCTCAGCCTTTCCTCATAGGGGAGATGCTCCAGGCCCTTTATCATCTTCGTAGCCCTTCTTTGGACTCTCTCCAGGAGATCCCTGTCCTTTTTATAACAGGGAGCCCAGAACTGGACACAATACTCCAGGTGGGGCCTGACCAGGGCACAGTAGAGGGGGAGGATCACCTCCCTTGACCTGCTGGCCACACTCCTCCGGATGCACCCCAGGATCCCATTGGCTCTCTTAGCCACCGAGGCACACTGCTGGCTCATGGCCAACCTGTCATCCACCAGGACCCCCAGGTCCTTCTCCACTGAGCTCTTCTCCAGCAGGTCATCCCCCAGCCTGTACTGATACAAACGGTTGTTCCTTCCCAGGTGCAAGACTTTACACTTGCTTTTGTTAAACCTCATCTGGTTTCTTACTGCCCAGCTCTCCAGCCTGTCCAGGTCTCGCTGGATGGCAGCGCAGTGTTCCTGCGTGTCAGCCACTCCTCCCAGCTTTGTATCATCGACGTACTTGCTGAGGGTCGATGTTATTCCCTCATCAAGGTCGTCAATGAAGATGTTAAACAGGACTGGACCCAACACCGAGCCCTGGGGAACACCGCTAGTCACAGGCCTCCAGTCAGATTCCACTCCACGAATCACGACCCTCTGGGCTCGGTCCGACAGCCAATTCTCAACCCACCTCACTGTCCACTCATCAATCCCATACTCTCTCAGCTTTGCTATCAGGATGTCATGGGAGACAGTATCAAAAGCCTTGCTGAAGTCAAGGTAGATGACATCCACTGTTCTCCCTCCATCTACCCAGCCGGTGATGAGATCGTAGAAGGCTATGAGATTGGTCGAGCACGATTTCCCCTTGGTGAATCCATGCTGACTACTCCTCATGACCTTCTTCTCTTCCAATTGCTTGGAGATGGCATCCAGAACAAGCTGTTCCATTACCTTTCCAGGGACAGAGGTGAGGCTGACTGGCCTATAGTTGCTGGGATCCTGATTCATCTGAATTTTGTTGAGTAAATGATTTAGTTTTTCTCTCATAGCAGAGGGCTTACTTGTGATAACTTCATGCTAACTCAAGGAAAAGGTAAAAGGCAAGAACTCGAGGACAGAATGGTATCAACCCATGGCTGCTCCCTCGGGCGAGCAGAGCCGAGGCGTGTCGCGTATCTCTTCGACAAAGAAAAACAGATGGCTGAAATACATCCATGGGCCCCTCACAAGGACATAAATTAGCACAGACTGATAGAGGCACTGCAAGCTTGCAAGATCCTTGCATTCCAGGCGAGAGGTGAAAGTACATCACGAGGAAGACATACAGCCTTCCTCCCAGAGACCCCTGTCCGTGACCCTTATAAGGATCTGCGTAAGCGCCAAGGACTGATAAGCTAATTAGCATGAGAAGCGAGAGTAGGCGGGTTCAGGTACTTACTATGTATAGGCGTTGATTGAATATTCATTGTTTTACTGTATAAATGTAAGGTCGGTCTGCTGCCTCGGGATGCATGCTTGTGGTGGAGAGATCCCCCGTGCATCTGTGCGCAATAAACATACCTACTTTATAACTTTCGAGTTATAGAGTCAATTTCCGTACGTCAACCTGACACAGCCCTTGCCAATGTGTCTTCCACAGAACACGCTGTGTGGGAGTAAATATCAAGTCCGCTAACGAGCACACATCAAAAGGGGTGAGAAGATGACCTTTCATCACTGCCTGTAGCAAACTCTGGGCATAGGGGGATGTAAAACCATGTTGCATTATGGTTTTCCATAATTCCTTAATTAAGTCCCACTGTAACGGTTGCCAAACATTTGGACGATCAGTGTGAACCACTACAGGGCATGCAAGAGCAGCGGCAACTTCCAAATCCCCCTCTAAAGCAGCTTGCTTCTGTGCAGCTGGATTATAGTCAAGGGAGGGTTGTCACCAGGAGGGTCATCCCACAAGATCAAATCTGCTGGAGGGGCCTTCACAGGCATTCTGAACCCTGGCAGCGGTGGTGGTGACCGAGGCAGGTCGATTAAGGGCAGTGGCAGTGGCGGCACTGGTGGCAGGGGAGCAATAGGGGTTTACCCCCTCTCATCCCCTTCAAGCAGGGTGCCTTTAAGAGGCAGGTTTGAGTTCTCATTACATTTCAGCTGTTGCAGTGAGTCTGAGACCAGCCACCACGTATTTAAATCTTTCGTAACCCTCGCATCCCCTTTAGCAGCTCTTTCCCACAAAACTTCTCCTGCTTTTTCCCAAGTCTACGAAAGAAAAGCAGTTTGAGAGTCAGCTACGACGCCTTTAATTTTCAGCCATGCCAGCATCAAACGGAGTGTATACTCATCATAGTTAATACCCCGTTTCTTCAAAATCTTATCAAGGATACACAAAATAGACTTTTCCCCTGGGGACATATTAGACCCCATCTCCAAGTTCCCAGTCATCACCCAGGGTGATGATTGTTCACAAACTGCAGCTCTCAGCTCCGCTGCTGTAATCATTCGTCTGGGCTCTCCACTGGTCACACGTTACCGCAATTCAGGTCTCTGTTTGGGCGCCTGTTGCAGTTTTGTGTAGCTGTGCTGCTTCACTTTTCTTTCCTTTATTCTGCGCTGAGTCTGTTTTGCCCGTTGCACTAATTGGAGAGTGATCCCTCTGTCCTTATCTCAGGGCCTAAGCTTCCAAAAATATATTTTCTCCCCTTTTCGGCTGAAGGGGGAGTGAGCGAGCGGCTTGGTGGGCATTTGGCCTCTAGCCAGGGCCAAAACCACCACAGTGCCATTTGTGGAGATTAATGGCACGGACTCCGTCGGGGTGTAGACCAGAGATCTTTATTAATACACACACACAAACTTTATACTTTGGCAAGTTGTTCACATGCTATCAGTAGTTCACTGATAGGGGATTGCCTTGGGTTCACGCGCCTTAAGCTTTAAGCTTTAAGTTCTTTCTTATGTTCACGCGCCTCTATGAAGATCAACCAGCATCCTGTTTTTTTCTCCCAGCGTCAGCACCCTGGAATTTCTCTCAGCATCAGTGTCCTTGAAGTTGTTACTTCTTTCCCTTGAGAGTAACTCTGGCCAGTGTTTCTTCACAAATAATACTATCAATATCAATACTGACAATTCCCACATCCCTTAGTATTGTCTTTAGAAAAAAGATAAAAACAGAGAGAAAGAGAAACGACTGAAGAGATGCTGCTCTGCTTGTAGTATAGGGGAGTGTTGTACACAAAAAGGGGCTTCTAGAAGAAAAGGGGGGATGATAAAATACCAGAACCGGATGAATTAGGAGGGGATGTATAGTTCATCTGTATAAATATGAGAAATGTTGCTTTAAACGGCGCACACATTAGGAGGAGCGACCCCCTGTGTGCTGAGCGCTGCAATGAAGAATACCTGCTTAACAGTCACCAAGGCTAGTGAGTTTTGATTCCGGCTTTTTGAAGCTTCAATAGGATAAGGACAGTTTACTGACACAGCACAAGGAGAGGGACACAACAAGAAGAACCAGACCATGAAAGAATACAAAATGGTGATAACACAAGGCACTTTACTGACCGGATGAGGTGATAACACAAAGCACTCTACCGACCCCTGGCACCACTTAAAGCCACCTGTCCCACACTATCCCCCTTTTATGGGGCCATGATGTCATGCGGCATGGAAAACAACCTTGTCCAACTCTCACAGCTCACCTTTGCTGGCTCTTTGGGACAATTAACTCTGTCTTAGCCAGAACCAGGACATTATCCATCCCTTTTTCCACACCATCTACATCATGCCCAGATCCTACATTTTCAGTTAATTTGGGTGGTACTTAACATAATACCATCGAAACACTATGCAGCAATTAACATCATGCAATTTAATTTATCAGCTGTTCTCACCCAAAACGAAATACCCTTGGGGTACACATCGGACTTTGCCATCCTTCTGCAGAACACAACAAGTGCATCTGGGTCCCTGAGCAAAACCAATCACTCAAATTGGTTTGCCTTTGCCTGAATCAGTAATAAACCAACAGGTTTTTCATGCACACTACAAGGGCTTTATTCCCTTCTACAGTACATGGAAATTTTGACTGGGCAGGGTCAGGTCAATTGGTAGAACTCCTAGAATTAACTAACAATTTAGTATTTGCTAAATGTGTATCACAGCTTTTTAGAGCCCCACCACCCATCACTCTTAGTGTGTTTTTTAAGAGTTCACTGTACTGCACTTTTCCCAGATGCTTGTGCATGGTAGGGGATATAATGTACCCATTCTATGCCATGTTCTTTGGCTCAGCTCTATAATTTTGTTGCGGAAATTAGTTCCATTGTCTGACTCAATTCTTTCTGGAGTGCCATGTCACCAGAGGACTTGCTTCTCAAGACCCAGGATTGTATTCTGGGCAGTGGCATGGGGCACAGGATATGTTTCTAGCCAGCCAGTGGTTGCTTCTACCATTGTAAGTACATATCGCTTGCCTTGGCGTGTCTGTGGGAGAGTTATGTAATTGATCTGCCAGACCTCCCATATTTGTATTTCAGCCATCGTCCTCCATACCACAGAGGTTTTAACCTCTTGACTTGCTTAATTGCATGTCTCACATTCATGGATGATCTGTGCGATAATGTACATAGTCAAATCCACCCCTCAATCATGAGCCCATCTATATGTGGCATCTCTCCCTTGATGGCCTGAGGTGTCATGGGCCCAATGATTTATGAATAATTCACCTTTATGTTGGCAGTCTAGATCTACCTGAACCAATTCAATCCTAGCAGCCTGATCTACCTGATGGTTGTTTTGATGTTCCTCCATGGCCCGACACAGGTACGTAGGCATCTACATAATGTACTTTTACAATGAGCTCCTCTAGTGTCACAATTTTGCGTAGTTGGGTCCTAGTAGAGAAGGGGAGGCTGCAGGGATGGCTTCTGCAAGAAGCAGCTATAGGATCTCAGCAGGCACCAGAGAGTAAACATCGGCCAATTCAAGGCCAGAGTCGTTGCTGAACAAGGTCGAGACAATTGCCAATGGTCACAGCACCTCTGTGAATCACATTTAGGAGAAAAAAATGCAAGCAGCTGCATTTTGCCCCCAGAGAAGGGAGTGAGAAGATGTAAGAAGCCACGAAGACACCAAGGCCAAGGAAGAAGGAGGGGGAGAATGAGGCATTCCAGGTGCCGGAGAGAGAGATTCCCCTGCAGCCCATGGAGAAGACCATGGTGGAGCAAGATGCCCCCCTACAGCCCATGGATAATAACGGGGAGCAGAGACCATCTACAGCCTGTGGAGAGACTGACCCATTCCATATCAGGTTTGCTGGGGGACTTGTGAGTCTGTGAGGGACCAGGCCACAGCAGTCCAGGCCTGAAGGTCAGCACCCCATGGAAGGGAGCCACACTGAGGCAATTGGTGAGGAGATGACGCCCCAATAGAAGGGACTGAGGGAACTGGCAGAGGTGGTAGCCGAGCCGCTTTCCATTATCTATCAGCTCTCCTTGTTGACTGGTGAGGTCCCAGAAGACTGGAGGCTCGCCAATGTGACTCCCATTTACAAGAAAGGTTGTAAGGAGGATCCGGGGAACTACAGGCCTGTTAGCCTGACCTCGGTTCCAGGGAAGGTTATGGAACAGATAGTCTTGAGGGAGATCATGCGGCATGTGCGGGATGGCCGGGGGATCAGGCCTAGCCAGCATGGGTTCATGAAGGGCAGGTCCTGTTTGACCAACCTGATCTCCTTCTATGATCTAGTGACCCATCTGCTGGATGAGGGAAAGGCTGTTGATGTGGTCTACCTAGACTTCAGCAAAGCCTTTGACACTGTCTCCCACAGTATTCTCCTGCAGAAGCTGGCAGCCCGTGGCTTGGATGGGTACACCCTCGGCTGGGTAAGGAGCTGGCTGGAGGGCCGGGCTCAGAGAGTGGTAGTAAATGGAGTTAAATCCAGCTGGCGACCGGTCACGAGTGGTGTTCCCCAGGGGTCGGTGCTGGGGCCTGTCCTCTTCAATATCTTTATTGATGACCTAGATGAGGGCATTGAGTGCACCCTCAGTAAGTTTGCAGATGACACTAAATTGGCTGGGAGTGTGGATCTGCCTGGGGGTAGCGAGGCCCTACAGAGGGATCTGGACAGGCTGGAGAGCTGGGCTGAAGCCAATGGCATGAGGTTCAACAAGAGCAAATGCCGAGTCCTGCACTTTGGCCACAACAACCCCAGGCAGCGCTATAGGCTTGGGGCGGAGTGGCTGGAGGACTGTGTGGAGGAAATGGACCTGGGGGTACTGATTGATGCACGGCTGAACATGAGCCGACAGTGTGCGCGGGTGGCCAAGAAGGCCAACGGCATCCTGGCTTGCATCAAAAATAGTGTTACTAGTAGGAGCAGGGAGGTAATTGTCCCCCTGTACTCAGCACTTGTGAGGCCGCATCTCCAGTACTGTGTTCAGTTTTGGGCCCCTCACTACAGGAAAGACATTGAGGCCCTGGAACGCGTTCAGAGGAGGGCTACTAAGCTGGTGAGGGGTCTGGAACACAGGCCTTACGAGGAGCGGCTGAGGGAGCTGGGATTGTTCAGCCTGGAGAAGAGGAGGCTCAGGGGAGACCTTATAGCTCTCTATAACTTCCTGAAGGGAGGTTGTAGTGAGCTGGGGGTCGGCCTCTTCTCCCGTGTAGGCAGTGACAGAACTAGAGGGAATGGTATCAAGCTGCGCCAGGGGAGATTCAGGCTGGACATTAGGAAGCACTACTTCTCGGCAAGGGTAGTCAGGCACTGGAATGCACTGCCCAGGGAGGTGGTGGAGTCACCAACCCTGGGGGTGTTCAAGGAAAGACTGGATGTTGTATTGAGGGATATGGTTTAGTGGGAGCTAGTAGTAATAGGTGAATGGTTGGACTGGATGATCTTCTAGGTCTTTTCCAACCTTGATAATTCTGTGATTCTGTGATTCTGTGACTCATGCTGGAGAAGTTCGTGGAGGACTGTCTCCTGTGGGTGGAACCCCACGGTGCAGCAGGTAAGGGTGTGCAGAATTCCCCCCAGCTAAGAAGGAAGACAACTTGGGAGGAACAGACTGAAAACCCCCACTCCCCATTCCCTGCCCCTCCCCATGCCACGATGGGGGGGGGGAAGAAGGGAGTAAAAGGGACTAAAGTCTGCTAAGAATGGAGGGGTGGGGGAAGGTGCTTTAAGACCTGGTCACACTTCTCATTATCCAACTCTGGTTTCACTGGGTGTGTAGTGTAGTGTAATAAATTAGAGAGTTTTCTTTCCTTTATTCTGTGTTGAGTCTGTTTTGCCCATGACACTAATTGCAGAGTGATCTCTCCCTGTCCTTATCTTGACTCCTAAGCCTCTCAACATATATTTTCTCCCCTTTCCAGCTGAAAAGGGGAGTGATAGAGCGGTTTTGGTGGGTATTTGGCCTCTAGCCAGGGCCAAACCACCACATCTAGACAGGCAGCAATATCTTCCCATAAGAGCACAGCCCAGATGGGTTTGCCTCTACGCTGCCAATTGCTGTTTCCATTGCGGCAACCACCACAGTGCATTGGCCACCATCCAGGAGTCAGTATAGAGGTAGAGCATTGGCCACTCTTTCAGCAATGTCCAGAACTAACTGGAGAGCTTTCACCTCAGCAAACTGGCTTGATTCACCTTCTCCTTCAGTGGCTTCTGCTACTCATCTTGTAGGACTCCATACAGCAGCCTTCCACCTCCAAAGCTTTTCCGTGATGCGACAGGACATATTGTTACAGTCACCCTAATAAAATAGCTTGAATTCTAGGTTATTTTGGTTTTAGTTTAGAATATGATTTTGATTTTAAAGGAGTTACAGCAGCTATGAGAATATAAAGTATGTTAAGGCCCTTAGGAATAGGTATCTAGGAAGGTGTGTGCCTTGATCACTATGGGAATCATTGTGGACTATGAATTAAAACAATGGGTACTGGTTATGGACCTTGAGTCAAAACAATAGGTACCAGAAGAAACTGGCTGTGGTTTTGGAAGATCAGCCAAAGATGAAATGAGCATGTGCAAGGATGGGGTTTATTCGCAGACACAATGAAGACTATAGATGACCACCAGTGGACCCCTGCTCAACATAACTACACATGCATTAGGGACATTTGAATATGATAATGACTTCCAGGAAATAACATAAATATGCTAATCATTACCCTCCCCTCTTTACAATTAAAACAATCAGCATAGTTAACCAATGATTTTTATAGAATAAGAATATAGATAAAGTGAAGCAATTGAAAGCCAATTATTGCAAAGGTCAAATTAAGAAGCGAGCATTCTATGCAATTTTAAACAATGACTTTGCTAAAAAATTGTATAAATATGTTGCGCTTTGTACCTGTGGGTGAACACGTACACACACCTACCCACAAGTGGTGGAGCTATCCCCCGTGTTCCCCAGCACTGGAATAAAAGAAGTGCCTGCTTATCTGCTTTTTGTGGATAAGTACTTCGCAATTGCAACTGCTAAAAATATTACTTCTCATTCTCCGGTAGTTTGTTGTATAGTGGGGCTTCTTCAGCACATGCTACCTCCTCCCCCTGTGACATCCCAAAATCTTTGCCTTTGCAGTCTGTGATCACTTCCAGGATTCCTGGGCGATTGGGGTTTCCTATTCGAGCCCACTGTATAATCAGTGCAACCCAGTCATTCAACATAGCATCAGGCACATGATGTTTGAATATCAAATATTTGGTCTGGAAGATCAAGTAGTGAGGTGGGTTGAGAGCTGGTTGAAGGGAAGAAGCCAGCGAGTTTTGATCAATGGGACAGAGTCTAGCTGGAGGCCTGTATCTAGTAGAGTCCCTCAGGGGGACCAGAACTATTCAATATATTCATCAACGACCTGGATGAGGGAATAGAGTGTACAGTCAGCAAGTATGCTGTCAACACAAAACTGGGAGGAGTGGCTGACATACCAGAGGGCTGTGCTGCCATTCAGTGAGACTTAGACAGGCTGGAGAGTTGGGTGGGGAGAAGTTTAATGAGATTTAACAAGGGCAAGCGTAGGGTCTTGCATCTGGGGAAGAACAACCCCAGGTACCAGTATAGGTTGGGGACTGGCCTGATGGAGAGCAGCATAGGGGAAAGGGACCTGGGGTCCTGGTGGACAGCAGGAAGATGCTGAGCCAGCAATGTGCCCTCCTGGCCAAGAAGGCCAATGGCATCCTGGGGTATATTAGAAGGGCTGTGGTTAGTAGGTCAAGAGAGGTCCTTCTCCCCCTCTACCCTGACATGGTGAGACCACATCTGGAATATTGTGTCCAGTTCTGGGCCCCTCAGTTCAAGAAGGACATAGAATTCCTTGAAAGAGTCCAGCGCAGGGCCACCAAGATGATTAAGGGAGTGGAACACCTTCCTTCTGAGGAAAGGCTGAGGGAGCTGGGCCTCTTTAGCTTGGAGAAGAAGAGACTGAGGGGTGACCTTATTAATGTTTAAAAATATGTAAAGGGTGAAAGTCAGGAGGATGGAGCCAGGCTCTTCTTAGTGATGGCCAGTGATAGGATAAAGGGCAACAGGTGCAAGCAAGAAGGATAGGAGATTCCATGTAAACATAAAGAAAAAGTTTTTCACTGTGTGGGTGACAGAGCACCGGAACATATTGCCCAGTGATTCAATGAAATGTAATTATGCTGAATAGATTGATGTAGATGTAGCTTAAGAGACAATTAATATAACTTTAATATACAAATTTTCATGTTTTAAGAATAGATTTGTTTTGGATTTTAGTAGAATATGGCTGTAGCTGTGTGAGCTGTTTTGTTAGAGCAGCTACAAAATTTAACCATAACAGCGCGACAGCCTTGAAGATAAAGAAGTGAAGATAGGGGAGTCATAAATAATGAGACCAACGACCAATTAAGAGACAGAGTATATCTTACTTTCAGCTAAAAGGGATTCCTAACTAGTTTGTGCAGGAATGTGTTTTTGAGCACAGGAATGTGTTTTAGAAACTATGGAGAAAACCATAAAGAGCATGCGCTGAGAGAGAGGAAGACGTCCAGCCTTCATCCCTGAAGACCACCAGAAGACTCCCTGAGTGTCACTGAGCATGCTCTGTCTGGGAGGAGTTAATGTAAATGACTTCCTGGAAAAAATTTGCATAACCTTGCCTTTTCTTAGAAATTATAATGAACATGTATAGTTAATCTGAATAAATATGAAAAGTTTTGCTTTAAACAGCTCACACATTAGGAGGAGTGATCTCCTGTGTGCCCAGTGCTGCAATAAAGAATACCTGCTTAATAGTCACCAAGGCTATTGAGTTTTGATTCCAGCTTTTTGAGGCATCACCAGTGAGGTTGTGGAGTCGTCTTCTCTGGAGACATTAAAAACCCACCTGGATGCATTCCTGTGTGATTTAGTCTAGGTGATCCTGCTCTTGCAGGGGGGTTGGACTAGATGATCTTTCGAGGTCACTTCCAACTCCTAACGTTCTGTGATTCTGTGATCAAGCCCAGCACCAGCAGTAAGGGTGCCAGAAGGAGCTGGACTTCAGTACCAATCACTTCTGACAGAACAACCCCCTTAAAATGCTGCCAATATCTCCTTTTCAGTTGAGGTATAGCAGGCTTCCAATCTTCTGTATTCCTGATTCCAAAATCCCAGGGGTCGAACTTGACTGTCTCCTCATGCTTTCTGCCAGAGAATACAGTTAGAGCCACTTTCCCCGGTGTGGTGTAGAGCATATTTTTAAAATCTGGCCCTTTCCCGATGGGCTTAAGGGCTACTGCATGGACTATTTCCTGTTTGATACATTCGAAGGCTTGTCGCCTGGACTAAGGCATGGGTCACAGGATAAGTTTCTAGCCAGCCGGTGGTTGCTTCTACCATTGTGAGCACATACCACTTGCCTTGGAGTGTCTGTAGGAGAGTTATGTAATCAATCTGCCAGGCCTCTCCATATTTGTATTTCAGCCATTGTCCTCTATACCGCCGAGGTTCTAACTGCTTTGCTTGCTTGATCGAGGTACATTTCACATTCATGGATGACCTGTGATATAGTATCCATGGTCAAATCCACCCCTTGATCACAAGCCCATCTATATGTCAAATCTCTTCCTTGATGGCCTGAGTGAGATATAAATGGGCCCAGTGAGATATAAATAATTCACCCTTACATTGCCAATAGAGGTCTACTTGAGCCACTTCAATCTTAGCAGCCTGATCAACCTGCTGGTTGTTTTGATGTTCTTCAGTGGCTTGACTCTTGGGTATGTGGGCATCTACATGACATACTTTTACAGTTAGGTTCTCTAACTGGGCAGAAATGTCTTGCCACAATGGAGCAGCCCAGATGGGTTTGCCTCTGTGTGGAGGAATGGTTAGCTAACAAAGGCCACATAGACATAAACCAGCTGGCCGAGCTGGAATTTGGGAGGCATCGTACACAGCTAAGCTAGCTGCTGATATGGCCAGGATGTTCTATTCTTGGATACATAAGTTGCAAACAGCAAGATGCCTCTCTGTCCAGGCGTGAGAACAGGGGGATTTAGCTGACCACAGATGAAGAACTAAGGGCAGGACTAACCTTAAAAATAATAACCAATGATAAGCTTGGCTTTTGCAATATGTAATGAGCTAATTAGAGTTATTATAAAAGACTGCTGTACTATTCAATAAACGGAGCTTGCTGATCACTCGCATCGAGTGTCCAAGTCTTCCCTCCGTCGCAACAAATGGTGCCCGAACAGGGACCCTGACCTAAAGGAGGGTGACGCATCGTGCGACGGAGTCCGGGTACCGGTCCTGAAAGCAGCGCAGGAGGCGAAAAGGGAGACGAACGGGCACCCCGCACCTGGGAGGACCCTTAGGGGTTAACGAGTCCCTTCGTCCGGGAGCACCCAAAGAGGTTACCGAGTCCCCCGCGCCCGGGAGCACCCAAAGAGGTTACCGCCGGCCATGCGCCGCCGAGGTCTAGCAAAGGCTGCAACAGCTCCGAGGCAAAAGGGAGATCCCCGCGCAAGAGGCGGAAGGGAGAAACCCCGGCCGGCTGATAATAAGGTATGGATAGACAAGCGGCGTATGATTTGCTCAAATGCTTTTTAGAAAAGCAGAGCATTCAGGGGATAAACTATAGGAAGAAGTTACCTGGGCTATTAGCGTATGGAGTAGCAAGGGTTTTTTTCACAAATCCAGATATGGTTTTTGAACATGCAGAGTGTCACAGTGAAGTACCAGGTACCTCCCCATAGGAAGAAATATAGGAGTTTACTAAGCGTCTCCGAAAGTTTAAAAAGTAAGCAGGAGGAATGGGGAGTACACTCGATAAAGAACAGATGGTAGTGAAACTCCTCCACAATATGCTCTCTAAGAGAGGAATTACAAATGATGAAAAGTTTCTAAGACAGCTTCTTTTGTGGAGCCGAGAAAGAGGACTGATAACAAGCGTTAACAGGGCATTTGATGTACCTACTTGGGAAGCTATCGCAGTTCAAATCCTTGACAAACCCTCAGATGGAGTGAAAAAAGCTAAGTTGTTAATAACTCTCTGGAAATTAAGTAAAAAGACTCTAACCGAAATGGAAGCGGATTGAGTTGCTGATGTTTTAACCCTTGCAGACTTAACCCGTTACTGTGCTAAGCAATAATGCCGTGTTATCAGAGCAAAGTGGTAAATCTGTCGGAATTGAAAGGAAAGAATTAGTACGCATAAATCTGCCATCAAGGTATGCAAAACCCCCCACTATTATACCTTTGGAAGGAAAAAATGTGGAAACAAACGTACAACTGACTGCCTTTAATATCTGTTCACCTCTAACTTTTACTGAGCCCAAAACACCCCATGACGCAGTTGAAAATGTTAACCGCCATGAGCAGCTTGGTCTTGTCCTTGAAAAGCTAGTAAACATGGACACGGAGCAGGCAACAGCATAGCCTGCTGTTAAAGGGTTTGCAAAATTGCCCATCCACCCACCCTAAAACTATGGAGATGAAAACTATGGACACAAAGAATCATCGACTAAACCACTGGACAAGAAACCTCAGGACAGGAACAACAATCCTACGGAGAAGGACAAGTATCGGCTTCAACAACCATCGGCTCAGGGACACAGAGACGGCTCGTCAGAGACTGGACACGTAAGGTGGTGTCAGTACGGGAAAAACGGTGAAATCACAGTATTTCGATTCCTATTCCTACACAGTCGTGGTAATTACCAGGGAGAATTTATGTGGGGATGAGCAGGTGGTGGAGAAAGTGGGAGGTGAAGGAAGCATGGTGACCGCGCAGTGGCCCCCCCTTTCCCCCCTTCCCCCCCCCCCAAACAGAGTGGATTCGCGTCTTGCAATGTAATTTGTCTGATACATTGGTTTTCAGTATTTCTTTGTATATGCTATAGATTCAGGGATGTGTTTCTCCAACTGAGAGCAAGTCTGGTTACTAAGAAAAAGGATTTTTGATAGCAACCATTGAAAGTGGGCAGCTTATTTTAAAATTAACCTGAAAAATAGAAAAACACCATTTGGGTCGATCAATGTCTGCTTACTCAAAAAACAAATTGCCCAACTACAAGATTTAATAAGGGAGCAACCGACTAAGGGACATACTAAGCCTTCCACAAGTCCGTGGAACAAGCCTATATAAAAAAGAAAAAATCGTTTGGTTTTTTTTATCACTATTCCTTTACACCCTGATGATTATGAAAAATTTGCCTTTTCAGTCCCTACTATAAACAAAAATGAACCCATGATAAGGTATCATTGGGTAGGGCTTCCACAAGGCATGAAAAATTCACCAACTATGTGCCAGACCATTGAAAGCGGGCAGCTTACTTAAAAAATTTAACCTGCAAAACAGAAATGTCCATTTGGGTTGAGCAGTGTACAAGATTTAATACGGGAGCAACTGACTAAGGGTCATATCACCCCTTCCATAAGTCTGTGGAACATGCCAAATTCTTAAAAGATTGGGATTTTTTTTTTCGGTATGCTGTTACATTCTGACTAGGGAAAAATTGCTTTTTCAGTCCCTACTATAAACAATATTAACCCATGAAAAAAGTATCACTGGGTGCGCTCCCTCAAAGCATAAAAAATTCACCAACTATGTGCCAAATTTATGTAGATTGGACACTTGCTCCAGTACGAAAAATGCAATCCTTGTTTAATCTTTTATCATTACATGGTTGATATCTTGATTGTGGGAAAAAACTTGAACGTTGAAAGTTTGATTCATGACTTAACAGTGCATTAAAAAAGCAAGGCATTACAGATTGCTCTATAGAAAATTCAAAAGAAGCCAGTGTGGAAATATTTGGACTGACAGATTGATAACTAATGCTCAAAAGTTGCTTAGAGATATTAACTGATTTTGCTCATTGCGTGGTATTATGCATCAGTATTTTATTACCCATATTTGCAGCCACACTGAATTGACTGACTGACTCAAGATCTAGCAGGGAGAAATCAGAGAGCAGACAGGCTGGTAGCACCGACATGAGCTGTGGTGTTGCACAAGCTCAGAAGTCGTAAGAATTTTTTTAACAAATTGTTAAGATACTTCCACGACAATACCACTTGTTGGTTGCTGAGGCTAAAGGGTTTGTACTGCTACTGCACAAACCGGGGAATCTACTGAACATTCAGTGCCAGGTGTGCTCTGCTATAGCAGCACTTGAGTACCCTGTGAAATCAAAACTGACAATGGCAGCCCAGAATATATAGCACAAGCAATACAAACCTTTTCTTTTTCAATTATGGAACGTTACCTATGTTACAGGGACACCACATTTGTCAGCAGGACAGGCTGGTAGCACCGACATGAGCTGCTGCATTGCAGAAGCTCAGAAGTTGTAAGAATTTTTACACTTCCACGACAATACCACTTGTTGGTTGCTGAATTTAAAGGGTTTGTACTGCTACTGCACAAACCAGAGAATCTAGTGAACATATAACATAAGCAATACCAACCTTTTTCAAATTATGGAACGTTACCTATGGTACAGGGACACCACATTTGCCTGCAGGTCAGGCTGTAGTGGAACGTATGAATCAAACTCTCAAGCATTTGCTTTACAAAATAAAAACGGGGGAGAGGTTTGGTACCTCCAATGTTGAAACATGCAGTAGGTTTAAAAGGAAGTTTGACAGGGAATGTTGAAACATGCAGTAGGTTTAAAAGGAGGTTTGAAAGGGAACAAAAAGAATAATAAAAGGTGTTCCTAAGAAATGAAGTTACGGGTACTAACTAGGGGAAGGAGATCTGCCTGTGTCATTACAGATATGGGAACCAAGTGGATAAAGCTGTGGATCCAGAAGAAATCAAGCCTGCATGAACCAGGATGGGACCCTGATCACAGTAACTGAAGTCAAGTTTTGCAGCTGCAGCCATGGTGGAGTATCAGTTTTGCTGCGGGACATTTTGAACCATCTAACAGTTTTTGAAATATGCATGTGTGTTTGTGGTAAATGAAAATTAGGGAAATTATGATTTCTGCACAGCCCAAGATCACAGACTACAATAGATGCCTGTACATAAATGTGAGGCTGATGTTACCTGCACTCCTGACACTCCTGATTGGCGAAGCAAACAAATACAATCACAAAGGTATTAAAGTACTTAGCTACAGAATTGTGCAGCACTTGAATTTTGTTGCTGTCTCATGATATGTGCTGCAGGAATCTGTCTGACCACTCAGCATTCAAAAATTTATAGATCAAACTCAAAACATATGACATGAAAATTTAATTCTCTGGATTGGACAATTGGTTTCATGAGTGGGACTTTCAGGATGGATGTTGTCAGTGGTCAAATCTGGATTATTGAATTTGGATTATTGAATATGGTAATTATGGCATTTGTCTTACATTTACTGCCATGCTTGCTGAGCTTTCTGCAAAGGGCCCTTGCAGAGACCTCTAACAAGCAGATACTAAAAAGGAAAAATTGTCTGGGAGGACAGCAGGCTTGCTAGTCTCTCCTCACAAAGACATAGGCCCTGACAGTATCCCTGAATTCCCATGCAACGGGAAAATTACTCATGCTGACAGGTATTTGGTAATCACATTTTCAAAACACAGTGGCCTTGAAGGCAGGTGGTCAGACTGCCTTAGAGCAAAGAGTTGCGAGAAACTATTTGGAAGTAAGTGAACAAATCATGTACTATTCATAATAAGAGAGTCAAAAACACAGCAGGTGTGCAGATAACTTTTAGACATCAAAGGTAAACTAACAATGTGTAGCTATAAGACATGCTTATCAAAACTCGTTACAATTACTAATTAATCACTTTGGTGTGAACAGTATGTGTAGCAAATTGGCAGTTTTTAGCTTGCCACATTTTACAGTATGGCTTTTAGTTTACAGAATGGCTTTTAGATTTGGTTAAACAAGAGCTTATGTTTTCATTAGTTATTTTTGTCTTAGTGTTATTTTTGCCATGTAGGTCACAGTGTTTCTCTTGCAAGATAGATAATGCTCTTCGCAAAAATCTGGCTGGTCCATAAACAAGAAGGGGGAATTGTAGCAATGTATGAGAGGAGTGGGTTTCGTGGCCCACCCAGATTTGCTCCTGACCCCCGCATAATCAGGGCTGGGGAAGCTAGCAGAGGCATGTCAGTATGCAGTAACAGGAGAGCTAGGTGTCTGTGAGAACAGGAGGCTGCAAGAAAATCCTTGAGATAACAAACTGCAAGAATGTTAACAACTGCCTTAAAAAGGAACAAAGTGACTGTGTAGCCTCACCCAATTGTTAGCAATAGTGAGAGGCATGTAAGGCGGGTGAGCAGAACATCTAACCAGAGCAATTGTTGACTCTTGGCAGAACGTATGGGCCGCCCTGGCATGGGTATTAAATACCACCACCCTCTGCACCAGTCTCGCTATCCCTACACCCCGTTTTTGACGTGTCTAGTAGGGGTGCCAATTAATGAGTACACATGGATATTTCTTAACAGTTCCATGAACACAGTGTTGAGGTGAAGTAAGTGGGGACGAATTGGGAACAATGCCAGAAATTGCATGAACAGATATGACATCTGGGACGACTGGCTCCCTGTCGGCCCAGAGCTGCAAGAAATTGATGTAGCAGACTCTCTCAATGCTAGCTATTGTGTTTATATTGGAAATAAGGAATGGTCAGGAGAGGATAAGGAAGGGCGCAAGGTTAATGAGTCAAACCCTACGATCATTACTCCGATAGGTGACCCTATCAGCTGGGAAAGAACGTAGTGTCAGAACATAGCCCACACTAAACACCGGCCGGCCCCTGGCACTATGTTACCCAGGCGCTTACCTAAAGGATTCTTTTTAATATGTGGCAATCGTGCCTGGGCAGGAATTCCCACAAACCCTCTCAGAGGACCGTGCACCATAGGTCAGCTCAGTTTAGGTGCACCACTTCACCATCCCAACTCAACTCACAGATATCGTTTCAAAAGGGATCTTACCATCACCTTAGAGACAAGCTGTCGCGACTCAGTTAACCTTTGGAATAAGTGGGAAATTATATCTGCATCATTTTTCGCACCGGGTGTTGCTGCACCACGGGCTCATAGAAATCTAGGAGACCTGGCATGCTGGGTGGTAAAACAGGCCAACGCAACAAGCAGGGTCTTATCAGAATTGGCAGAACATCTGTCTACAGTACAGCATGCCGTGCTTCAGAACAGAGCCGCGATAGACTTTTTATTACTGGCTCATGGGCATGGTTGTGAGGATTTTGATGGACTGTGCTGCATGGATTTGAATGACCATTCTAAATCCATCCACAGAGAGATTCAGGACCTTATGCAACACTCTCAAAAGATCAAACAAGATGCTGGGTTTTTGGCTTGGAAGCTCTAGGGAGCTGGATAGGATTGAGTGGCTGGCTTAAAGGTATTTTTCAAACAGGGTTGTTGATTTTAATCGTAGTTGTAATAGTATTGCTTTGTTTAGGATGTGTATTCTCTTGTCTCAAAGCCCTTTTTCTGAAAATGGTTAACCAGGTCTATATCATACAAAATAAAAATGGGGGAATTGTGGAGGAATGGCTAGCTAACAAAGGCCACACAGACATAAACCAGCTGGCTGAGCTGGAATTTGAGAAACATCGTACACAGCTAATCTAGTTGCTAATATAGCAAGGACGTTCTTCCCTTAGCTACACAAGTTACAAACAACAGGTTGGCGCTTTGGTCAGGCGTGAGAAAGGGGGGATGCAGTTAACCACAGATGAGGAATTAAGGGCAGGACTGACCTTAAAAGCAGTAACCAATGATGAGCTTGGCTTTTGCAATATGTAATGAGCTAATTAGAACTATTATAAAAGACGACTGTACTATTCAATAAACGCATCGAGTGCGCATGTCTTCCTTCCGTCGCGACATCAGTCTTCCAGGTCAGGAGGCTGAGTACCCCAAGAATAACTGGTCTGACTATTGAAGACAGATGTAAAGAAGGCATTGAGAATCTCCGTCTTTTCTTCATCCTCAGTAGTCATGTTCCCCACCAGATCCAGTAAAGGAGGGAGGTTCTCCTTGGCCCTCCTCTTGCTGCTAATATATCTGTAGAAACATTTTTTATTATCTTTTTTATCTTTTGCCATATCTATGCTGTGTAAATGCTTCTTTTTTCAGCGTCTCTGAAGCTAAATAATGTTATTTAATCTTCTCAGATATATTTGTGGTCATCTTTACTGTATAATACTAGTGTCTGAACATTTAGGTCAAGACTGAGCGGGTATCTGCTACGACCATATAAAAGCAAGATGGAAAGCTGCAGGCTGAATGCTAGTGTATCTGTGTACTGCTTTTGGCTGGGATGGATGGAGTTAATTTTCTTCTTAGTAGCTTGTATGGGGCTATATTTTCTATTTGTGATGAAAACAGTGTTGATAACACAGGGATATTTTAGTTCTTGCTGAGCAGTGCTTACATAGCGTCGCAGTTTTGCGTAGTTGGATTCTGTTGGAGAAAGGGGAGCTGCAGGGGTGGCGTCTGCAAGAAGCAGCTAGAAGCTCTATGCAGGCCCCAGAGAGTAAACATCAGCCAATTCAAGGCTGGAGTTGTTGCTGATAAAGGCTGAGCCAATCAGTGATGGTCATAGTGGCTCTATGAATCACATTTAGGAGGAAAAAAACTGCAAGCAGCTGCATTTTGCCACCAGAGAAGGGAGTGAGAAGATGTAAGAAACTGTGCAGACACCAAGGCCAGTGAAGGGGGGAGGAGGCACCCCAGGTGCTGGAGAGAAAGATGCCCCCGCAGCCCGTGGAGAAACCCATGGTGGAGCAGGCATCCCCCCGCAGCCCATGGAAAAGGCCAAGACCCCACCTGCAGCCTGTGGAGAGGCCCCACACTGGAGCAGGTGGAGACATACAGGAGATGCTGTGACCCACATTGGAGTAAGCCTCTGCCAGCACTTGCAGCCCATGGAGAGAGACAGAGGCACAGAGATGAGCGAGAGAAGTATCCATGCTGGATCAGGTTTTCTGGAGGGGCTTGTGACCCCGTGGAGGACCAGGCTGGAGCAGTCTGGGTTTGAGAGACTGAGAGACATTCTATGATTTATGACTGCACCTCATAGAAGTGACCCACACTGGGGCAGCAAAAATCTGGCTGGTCCATAAACAAGAAGGGGGAATTGTAGCAATGTACGAGAGGAGTGGGTTTCGTGGCCCACCCAGATTTGCTCCTGACCCCCACATAATCAGGGCTGGGGAAGCTAGCAGAGGCATGTCAGTATGCAGTAACAGGAGAGCTAGGTGTCTGTGAGAACAGGAGGCTGCAAGAAAATCCTTGAGATAACAAACTGCAAGAATGTTAACAACTGCCTTAAAAAGGAACAAAGTGACTGTGTAGCCTCACCCAATTGTTAGCAATAGTGAGAGGCATGTAAGGCGGGTGAGCAGAACATCTAACCAGAGCAATTGTTGACTCTTGGCAGAACGTATGGGCCGCCCTGGCATGGGTATTAAATACCACCACCCTCTGCACCAGTCTCGCTATGCCTAGCACCCCGTTTTTGACGTGTCTAGTAGGGGTGCCAATTAATGAGTACACATGGATATTTCTTAACAGTTCCATGAACACAGTGTTGAGGTGAAGAAGCATCAGATCTTAAAGATGCAAAGTCTGGGCAATGGGTGGGCCCTGCATCAGTAATCTATGTGGGTCGTGGTTATGTTTGTGTTTCTACCGATACAGGTACCATCTGGGTTCCCAGCCGGTGGGTGAAACCAGCGATGGAAGCTCTAAATAATTCCAGAGCAGCCTGCGAATGAGTTTGGTTCAAGAACTTTGAAAAGATCAAATCAGCTGTCATACTTGCAAGACTTGTGACCCCTGGGTATTGTACAAATTGTTTGCCAAAAGAGGAAAGCATAATTGAACTTTTGTTAATTACGGGACACAAACTGAGAGACAGCTAAAGTTACCTGACCAGTCGAAGTGACTGGGTCCGTACAGTTCATCAACGGGCTCCAGGACTGTTAGCTTTGAAGTTAGAATATAGCTAAAGGTGTTTAGTAGATGTAATTTGGAGTGTTAAGGAAAAGAATTGGGAGCAAACTAAGGCAAGGTACACATGACGGTTTGGAGAGAAAGAAGGATGCGCAGGGTGGTTAAGGGGAAAGCTGAAACCATGAAAAACTTTTGTGTGCAACTTTGTATCTTTTATGTTGTAGTTGTTAAGGCTGAAACATCAATATCTCCTCTCATTGATCCTCGAGAAAATGTATGGGTTACTTTGGCCCGATCACTTGACACAACTAGTTTCTGTGCAAGCTTAGCAACACCTAATTCACCATTTACTACATGCCTTGTCGGGGTACCTTTGGGCAACGCCACATTTCGGATGTATAACCAGTCTCTTGCAGCTTTGAGGAAACAATATAAGATAACCAGTCACCTCCCGTTCAGGTGGAATAATCTCTCGAAAATGTTTAATGACTATGACAAATGGGATGACAAGCTCCCTGTAGGCCCTGAGCCGCAAGAGATTGATATAGCAGACTCTCTCAATGCTAGCTATTGTATTTATATTGGGAAGAGGGTAGACAAGCTGAAGTGGGTAGAAGTGACCCACACTGGGGCAGCTGGTGAAAAGCTGAAGCCCCGTAGGAAAGGACTCATGCTGGAGAAGTTCATGAAGGACTGTCTCCCATGGGTGGGACCCCACGGTGCAGCAGGGGAAGAGTGTGAGGAATGCCCCCCTGGCTAAGAAGGAAAACAACTTGTGAGGAACTGACTGAAACCCCCATTCCCCCAGTCCCTGCCCCTCCCCATGCCACAATGGGGGAAAGAAGGGAGCGAAATCATGAAATGAAGTCTGCTAAGAAGGGGTGGGGGGAGGTGCTTTAAGATCTGGTCGCGCTTCTCATTATCCAACTCTGGTGTCACTGGGTGTGCAGGACAGTGTAATAAATTAGAGAGTTGTCTTTCCTTTATTCTGTGTTGAGTCTGTTCTGCCTGTGATGCTGATTGCAGAATGATCTCTCCCTGTTCTTATCTCGACTCCTAAGCCTCTCAATATATATTTTTTCCCCTATCCAGCTGAAAAGGGGAGTGACAGAGCGGCTTTGGTGGGCATCTGGCCTCCAGCCAGGGCTAAACCACCACACATAGCATCAAGGTCTTCCCTGTTTCTTACACTGCCCCACCAGCAAGTAGACTGGGAGTGCACAAGAAATTGGGAGGGGACACAGCTGGGACAGCTGACCAAAATTAACAAAGGGATATTTCATACCATATAACTGCATGGCAAGCATAAGGGGCTGAGGAAAAAGGAAGTAAGGGGTCACACACACTATCAAAGTGATGGTGTTTTTCTTCCCAATTAACAGTTATACGTGATGGAGCCCTGCTTTCCTGGAGATGGCTAAACACCTGCCTGCCAATGGGAAGTGTTGAATGAATTCCTTGTTTTGCTTTGCTTGCATTTGCGTCTTTTACTTTACTTATTAAACTGTCTTTATCTCAACCCACAAATTTTCTCACTTTCATGTTTCTGATTCTCTCTCTCATCCCTCCAGGGGAGAGTGAATGAGCAACTGCATGGTACTTAGCTGCTGGCTGGGGTTAAACCAAGACAACCATCAAGAAATTCATCAAGTACTAAGAAGATCACATCCATGCAAACATAAAAGAAAAATAATCCACGTTTGTGCATATTATGTTCATTTTGAATCTGCCTTTGTTCTATGATAGTCAAAGTTAAGATTAATATTATCACCAGTCTTGTTTATTTTACTTGCAGTCTTAGCTTTGAATATTCTGAGGATCAAATGGGTGTTTTAAACAAACATTCTATTCCCCTTGATTTTATTTATTCTCTTTGATAAGTGTCGTGGTTTCACCCCGGCTGTGGGCCGAGATCCACGCAGCTGCCTGCTTCTTAAAGAAAAAGAGCAGGGGAAGAGGGAAAAAGGGGGGAGGGGAACAAGGGAAGGGAAAAGGAAGGGGCAAATAACTCCAAAACCAAGAAACTAAGAGGCCCGTGGGTTGGGATAAGGATAGTTTACTAAGATAACAGAAAGATAAAATATAACAATGCTAACAGGACTTTAGAGCAAAAGAATATGAAACTATTGATCCACAACGCAGTTTCTCACCAAACCACACAACTCAGGCCGTACCACCCAGAGCTGTCCCGGAACCCGACCGTCCCCCCAAGAAGCACGCGTCCCGAGACCGCCCCTCTTCTTCCTCCCAACAGCCCCCCGTTATCCTGGGCAGGACGTAATTGTCATGGAATACTCTCTTTGGCCCATCTGGGTCACCTGTCCTGGCTTCGCCCCTCCTTTCTCAAGAATAGAGAAATACGAAGAAGCTGAGAAAAGTCCTTGACTGTCTGACTGCAACTAAGAACATCAGGGTGTTATCAGCACTGCTTTCATTTGAACTCCCAAACACAGCATTCCATCAGCTGCTACAAATTAAGTTAACTCTATCCTGACTGAAACCAGGACATTATCCACCCCTTATTCCATACCATTTACGTCATGACCAGGTCCAATCATTTCTTTTGGGTACAACCAATGTTTCAGACACACAATGTATTATTCCCTTAGTCTATGGACGATTCATCTGAGTTTTGTTGAGTAAATGATTTAGTCCATGATTTTCAGGCTCCATTCGTTGTAACAGTCTCTCATGGTGTCAGTATGCGCCATTGGATTGTTGCATGCTGCATCTCAGGCTCTCGACCGATGCATCTGACATGGTCCATGGTCATAGTCTGTGAATCAAAAGTGTTCATTTTCAAAGGGGAAGGGGAAAAAGTTCTTATGGTGGCAGGTCTTGGTCCCATCATCGTGGCAGTCTTCCTTCATTGACGTGTATGATTCCAGCTGTAACTCCATTGGTACAACACACAACAACATACAGCAATTATAGTAATAATGAATATACAGTAATGGGTTATTTAGCACTCATTATAATACAATTTCTACCTTACTAATTACATTGGCTATTCTCACCTAAAATCAAATCCCTTTGAGGTACACATCGAACTTCTCCATCCTTCTGCATTACCCACCAAGTACAACCAGGTCCTTGAGCAAAAACAATTCCCAACATAGGTTTACCTTTACCTGAAGCAGGGATGACCCAAACCGTCTTCCCTAATATGCTCTCCATATGCACCACTGGGACTCTGTCTCCTTCTACAGTACATGGAAATTTTGACTGGGCAGGGCCAGCCCGATTGGTAGAACCCCTAGAGTTAACTAACCACGTGGCTTTGACCAAATGTGTATCCCAGTGTTTGAATGTTCCACCACCCATTGCTTTTAGGGTAGTCTCTAAGAGTCCATTATATCGTTCAATTTTCCCAGAGGCCGGTGCATGATAAGGAATGTGGTACACCCATTCAATGCCATGCTCTTTGGCCCAGTTGTCTATGAGAGCATTTCGGAAATGAGTCCCGTTGTCTGACTCGATTCTTTCTGGGGTGCCGTGTCGCCATAGGACTTGCCTTTCAAGGCCCAGGATTGTATTCCGGGCAGTAGCATGGGATACAGGATATGTTTCTAGCCAGCCGGTGGTTGCCTCCACCATGGTAAGCACGTAGCGTTTGCCATGGCGGGTTTGTGGGAGGGTGATGTAATCGATCTGCCAGGCCTCCCCATATTTATATTTCATCCACCGTCCTCCATACCAAAGCGGCTTCAACCGCTTCGCTTGCTTAATTGCGGCACACGTCTCACATTCATGGATAACTTGTGCAATAGCGTCCATGGTTAAGTCCACCCCTCGATCTCGAGCCCATCTATATGTTGCATCTCTCCCTTGATGACCTGAGGAATCATGAGCCCATCGAGCTATGAATAATTCACCTTTATGTTGCCAGTCTAAATCTACCTGAGCCACTTCAATCCTAGCAGCCTTATCTACCTGATGGTTGTTTTGATGTTCCTCCATGGCTCGACTCTTAGGTACATGGGCATCAACATGAGCATCAACATGACGTACCTTTACAACAAGCTTCTCTAATCGGGCAGCAATGTCTTGCCATAAGTCAGCAGCCCATATGGGTTTGCCTCTACGCTGCCAGTTGTTCTTTTTCCACTGTTGCAACCAACCCCACAGGGCATTGGCCACCATCCATGAATCAGTATAAAGGTAGAGCATTGGCCACTTTTCTCTCTCAGCAATGTCCAAGGCTAACTGGATGGCCTTCACCTCAGCAAATTGGCTTGATTCACCTTTTCCTTCAGTGGCTTCTGCTACTTGTCTTGTAGGACTCCATACAGCAGCTTTCCATCTTCGCTGCCTTCCCACAAGGCGACAGGAGCCATCGGTGAACAGGGCATATCGCTTCTCATTCTCTGGCAGTTTGTTGTAAGGTGGGGCTTCTTCAGCGCGTGTCACCTCCTCATCCTCTGGTGACATCCCAAAATCTTTGCCTTCTGGCCAGTCTGTGATCACTTCCACGATTCCTGGGCGATTAGGGTTTCCTATTCGAGCCCGCTGAGTAATTAGTGCAACCCACTTGCTCCACGTAGCATCAGTGGCATGATGTGTAGAAGGGACCTTCCCTTTGAACATCCAGCCCAGCATCTGCAGTCGGGGTGCCAGGAAGAGCTGGGCTTCAGTTCCAATCACTTCTGAAGCGGCTCGAACCCCTTCATAGGCGGCCAGTATTTCCTTTTCTGTTGGAGTATAATTGACCTCAGATCCTCGGTAGGCCCGACTCCAAAACCCCAGCGGTCGACCTCTAGTCTCCCCTTGTGCTTTCTGCCAGAGGCTCCAGGTAGGGCCATTCTCCCCGGCTGCAGTGTAAAGCACATTTTTAACATCTGTCCCTGTCCGGACAGGCCCAAGGGCCACTGCGTGGACTATCTCGCGTTTGATCTGCTCAAAGGCTTGCTGCTGCTCAGGGCCCCATTGGAAATCATTCTTCTTCCGAGTTACGTGGTAGAGTGGGCTCACAATGAGACTGTAGTTTGGGACATGCATTCGCCAAAAACCTATAACACCTAAGAAAGCTTGTGTTTCCTTTTTGTTGCTTGGTGGAGACATAGCTGCTATTTTATTGATAATGTCCATTGGGATCTGACGACGCCCATCCTGCCATTTTATTCCTAAAAACTGGATTTCTCGTGTAGGCCCCTTGACTTGACTTTGCTTTATAGCAAAACCAGCTTCCAAAAGGATTTGAATTATCCTTTTTCCTTTCTCAAATACTTCCTCTGCTGTATTGCCCCATACAATGATGTCATCAATGTACTGCAGGTGCTCTGGGGCTTCACCCTTTTCCAGTGTGGTCTGGATTAGTCCATGGCAAATGGCGGGGCTGTGTTTCCACCCCTGGGGCAGACGATTCCACGTGTATTGGATGCCCCTCCAAGTGAAAGCAAACTGTGGCCTGCACTCTGGCGCCAGTGGTATTGAGAAGAAAGCATTTGCAATGTCAATTGTGGCATACCACCTGGCTGCCTTTGACTCCAATTCATACTGCAGTTCCAGCATGTCTGGTACAGCAGCACTCATACCTGGAGTGACTTCGTTTAGGCCACGATAATCCACTGTCAGCCTCCACTCTCCATCGGACTTCCGCACTGGCCATATGGCACTGTTAAAGGGTGAGCGGGTTCGGCTGATCACCCCTTGACTCTCCAATTGACGAATCAGCTTATGGATGGGGATCAGGGAATCCCGGTTAGTATGGTATTGTCTTCTGTGCACCGTCGTTGTAGCAATTGGCACTTGCTGTTCTTCAACCTTCAACAACCCCACAACAGAAGGATCATCTGAGAGTCCAGGCAAGGCACGCAATTGCTCAATGTCTTCTGTCTCCAAAGCAGCTATTCCAAAAGCCCACCGGTACCCTTTCGGGTCTTTAAAATAACCTCTACGGAGGTAATCTATACCTAAAATGCATGGAGCTTCTGGGCCAGTCACAATTGGGTGTTTCTCCCAGTCCTTCCCAGTTAAGCTCACTTCAGCCTCTAACACAGTCAATTGTTGGGACCCCCCTGTCACTCCAGAAATGCTGACAGGTTCTGTCCCTACATGATTCGATGGCATTAGAGTACACTGGGCACCGGTATCCACCAGAGCCTTGTACTCCTGTGGGTCTGACGTACCAGGCCATCGGATCCACACAGTCCAATAAGCACGGTTATCCCTCTCCTCCACCTGGCTGGAGGCAGGGCTCCTCTATTGTTGCTGATTGTATTGGCTGCTCACTGGTGCAGCCTTCTTCCTGACAAAATTGCGTTGTGCGGTTCTTTTACCTCGCAGCTCATTTACTCGTGCCTGGAGGGCTGAGGTGGGCTGCCTATGCCACTTCCTCATGTCCTCACCATGGTCACATAGGTCAAACCACAGCTGCTCTCGCAGCGTGTCTCGTGGTGTGCACCTTCTGTATCCTCCCTTCTGGGACGATGGACGCTTTCTCCCAGTAGCTGCAACATTGCCCCGTACGGGTTGGGAGTTGCACACATTTTTGTCAAGTCGTTTGACCAGTTTCTCTACCGCTGCAATCACAGAGAGGGAAACATTGTCCTGATATTTCTGGAGTCGGCAGGACACTTCATTTACAGTTGGTGGATACATATCATCCCAGTCTATTGATGCTAATGAATTGGTGTGCCCTGCTGGTGCACTTCGTACAACCTTATGCCACATATCTGGGGTGCATATAACTTCATCAGGATCAGAGGGAAACTGTGATTTGTCCAGATCATAATAAATGATCTCCCGTACAACTAATTCTCTCAGGTGCTGGATAACTGCCTCTATGCTGTTACACTTGGGTGACTGACATGTAATATATTCCTTTATGGGATACCTTTCCTCCACACTTGACAGTAGTCGCCTCCAGAGTCTGAGGATTTCTGGCTTTTTCCCAATTGCCTTGTCAATGCCTCCTTCTCTAGCTAGGGATCCTATCTGCTTGGCCTCCCTGCCATCTAATTCCAGACTACTGGCCCCTTGATCCCAGCATCAGCATCGGAGCAACCAAGTGATGATGTGCTCACCTGGGCGGCAGCTGAAATCTTTTCGAACCTCACGCAACTCACTCAGGGTCAGGGATCGTGTGACATCCTCTGGTTCTGCCTCATCCTGAGATGCCTGAGATGGCCCTGCTCCATCCTGAGGTGCTTCAGATGGCCCTGATTCATCCTCATCCTTCACTACAAGAACTGATTTCTTTGTGTGTTTCCTCTTTTGTATGGGAGCAACAGACACTGGCAGGGGTTGGTTTTTTGTTTTATCAGCAGTATCTGCTGTAGGGGTTGCAGTAGCCACAGCATCAGTTGGACAAGTTGCAGTAGCCACAGTGCTAGTCACAGTGGTTACAGTAGCTGCAGTGCCAGTCATTGGGGTTGCAGCAGCTGCAGTCTCTGCTGGTCTGTTTTCCTTCCTTTCCCTCTGACAGTGCTGACAGTACTGCCTGTTATCAAGCAGTGTTTGGTAAATAGTGGCCAGGGCCCAGCACAGTGCAGTAAGGTGTGCATCTCTGGTAAACTTACAGCAATTTCTTTTCAGATATGCAGTCACTTTATCAGGGTCCTGTAACTGCTCAGGAGTGAAACTCCAAACCATCGGAGGTGAGAAAGTGCCTAGGTACTTGCCCATGCTCTGCCACATGCCCTGCCACTCATGATTATCTGGCCTCGCAGAAAACTCTTGAGTGGTATTCATAAACCTCTGCTTAATATTTGACAACAACTGAACCATCTGCACCAAACCAAAAAGCAGCAAAATGCTAGTTTGAATATCCCAGGGAAACTGAAAGTTTTTAGACTGCTAGCAGAGCTGTTGTATTTAGCCCAAAGGAAAAGAAAGCAGTACTCCCACCATACCAGCTGCCGTTATTAAACCCTCCCTGTCCAAGGAATGGACAGGGCAACAAGCTCTCATACAAGTACCAGCACAAGTTCACGATCCTCGATATTACTGTATCATAGACTGTTATCATAAAAGACAAGAACTGGAACATGAGACGCGGCCTCGACATGGTAAAAAATCCTGCCAGGATTGCATACAGCATACGGTAGTTTTGCGGCCACAGCTGTGACCACAGCCATGTGAATAAATACCACAGCATCGTGATCGGAGACTGCTTAAACAACAGTACTTCTCACAACTTTGTCTTAATTACCATCGGGTCAGGGTCAGATCTACCATTATCCCAACCTTTCGGGCCCCACGTTGGGCGCCAAAAAGACTGTCGTGGTTTCACCCCGGCTGTGGGCCGAGATCCACGCAGCTGCCTGCTTCTTAAAGTAAAAGAGCAGGGGAAGAAGGAAAAAAAGGGGGAAACAAGGGAAGGGAAAAGGAAGGGGCAAATAACTCCAAAACCAAGAAACTAAGAGGCCCATGGGTTGGGATAGGGATAGTTTACTAAGATAACAGAAAGATAAAATATAACAATGCTAACAGGACTTTAGAGCAAAAGAATATGAAACTATTGATACACAATGCAGTTTCTCACCGAACCACACAACTCAGGCCGTACCACCCAGAGCTGTCCCGGAACCCGACCGTCCCTCCAAGAAGCACGCGTCCCGCAACCGCCCCTCTTCTTCCTCCCATCAGCCCCCCATTATCCTGGGCAGGACGTAAGTTTAAAACTGAAGGAACTGCTGCCCCAGTTTAGTCGCCGAGGAAGAGAGCTCAGGCAAGGGAGACCCGGCGGTGGAGCCCTCTGAAAAGCGGCAACCCCCGAGCATTGATCCTCGAGGGCAAATAAAAGAAGGAGAGGAGAAAAGGAGAGACCCCGCGACGCACCCGGCGGCAGCCATTGCCTCTCGCTGAGACTGCACGTCGGCGTGACTCCTCGGGGGCGGAGCTTAGCGCGGCAGCGGCAATCCGACTCCCTACAAGAGGCGCCTCTGGGAGCGCCAGCGACCAGGACGTGGCGCGTCAGAAGGGCGTGGCGCGTCAGTTCGCGCAGGCAGCGTAAGCCTTCCCTCCTAGCTCAGAGGGGAAATTGAGCACACCAGCTCAGAGTACACAGGTTGAGCCAAGGACTCCCTGTTTCTTGTGTCCAGACATTTGGACCATGGTGTCCACCAGGCGGAGACCTTCCCCCTACAAATCTGGGGCACCCCCAATGAGGGATGTGCCTAAGAACACCTTGGTCCAGGTCACTGGCTGCAGGGAATGTTTGAGTCTGCTGCTGCCAAGCGAAAGTGGCAAGGGCCTCACCTGTGTGAGGTGTGAGCAGGTGGATGACCTCCTCTGCTTAGTTGCCAATCTTGAGGATGAGCTCGAAAGGCTGAAAGCCATTCAGGAAAGGGAGCGAGAAGAGCTCGAAAGGCTGAAAGCCATTCGGGAAAGGGAGCTCAGCCTTGTTGTGGAGCTTAGGGAGGAGGTAGATAGACTGCGGACCATCAGAGAATGCGAGCGGGAGATAGACTGGTGGAGCGACTCTCTGCGAGAAAGGCGCAGAGATTGCACTTCCCAGACTGAGGGAGTATTGGGAGAAATGGCCCCTCTCTCTCACCATAGTCAAGCAGGGAGAGACAGCTTGAGAGGAGAGGAGGAATGGCAGCAGGTCTCAGCCCGGCGTTGCAGGCGACCCCCATCCCGACCTACCTCGGTTCCCCTGGTCCCTCTCTGTAACAGGTATGAAGCCCTGAAACCAGAGGGAGACGTGAGTGATGATGACATGGGAGCGCTGCCGCCAAGCTTGCCCAAGGTAAGGCGGACGGCTCCACGTTTGAAGACTGCTTCCTCCAGGAAAGAAAGGAGGGTGATAGTTGTGGGCGACTCTCTTCTGAGAGGAACAGAGGGCCCAATATGTCGGCCTGACCCTACCCATAGGGAGGTGTGTTGCCTTCCCGGGGCACGGATCAGGGATATTTCTAGAAAACTCCTCAGCCTTATCCGCCCCTCCGATTATTACCCTTTATTGGTAGTTCAGACTGGCAGTGATGGGATTGCTGATAGAAGCCTGAGGATTATAAAAAATGATTTTAGGAGGCTGGGGAAGTTAGTCGATGGAGCGGGCATACAAGTTGTGTTTGCCAGTATTCCTTTGGTGGCAGGGGCAAACACTGAGATAAGCAGAAAAGGCCATCTTATAAATGCATGGCTGAGAGGCTGGTGCAAACACAAAAATTTTGGATTCTTTGATCACGGGGCGGTCTACTCGGCACCTGGCCTGAGGACAGCTGATGGGAATTGCCTGTCTCCGAAAGGGAAATGGATACTTGCCCAGGAGCTGGCAGGACTTGTAGAAAGGGCTTTAAACTAGATAGGAAGGGGGAAGGGGATAAAGCCAGGTCTGCTAGAGATCGGCCTGGGGAAGTGGTATTGGGATTAGGAGAGAGGCAAGGGGCTCAGCTGAGGTGCGTCTACACTAACGCACGCAGCATGGGCAACAAGCAAGAAGAGTTGGAAGCCATAATGCGGCAGGCAAACTATGACCTGGTTGCCATAACAGAAACATGGTGGGATTGCTCCCATGACTGGAGTGCTGCAATGGATGGCTACAAACTCTTCAGGAGAGACAGGCAAGGAAGGAGGGGTGGTGGTGTGGCTCTATACGTTAGGGAATCCTTTTCTGCCACTGAGATTGTGACTAGGGATGATAACATTGAATCCCTATGGGTAAAGATCAGAGGAAGGGCTGACAAGGCAGACATCCTGGTGGGCGTCTGTTATAGACCGCCAAACCAGGATGAAGAGACAGATGAGGTGTTCTACAAGCAGCTGGCACGAGCTGCACGGTCATCAGCCCTTGTCCTCATGGGGGACTTCAACTTCCCTGACATATGCTGGGAGTACAGCACAGCACAGAAGAAGCAGTCTAGGAGGTTTTTGGAGTGCATAGAGGATGCCTTCCTGATGCAGCTGGTCAGAGAGCCCACAAGAGGAACTGCCCCGCTAGACCTGCTGTTCGTGAACAGGGAAGGTCTGGTAGGAGATGTGAAGGTTGGGGGCTGCCTTGGACAGAGTGACCATGAAATGATACATTTCTCAATTCATGGTGGAGCTTGGAGGGGGAATAGTAAAACTGCTACCTTGGACTTTCAGAGGGCGGACTTTGATTTGTTCAAGAGACTGGTAGGGGGAGTCCCTTGGCATTCAGTCTTAGCGAACAAAGGGGTACAAGAGAGCTGGTTGCTCTTCAAGAAGGAAGTCTTAAGGGCGCAGGAGCAGGCGGTCCCCCTGAGCCGCAAAATGAGCCGGCGGGGAAGAAGACTGGCGTGGATGAATAGGGAGTTACTCTTGAGGCTCCGGGAGAAAAAGAGAATCTACCGCCTGTGGAAGGAGGGACGGGTAACTGAGAATGAATTCAAGGAAGTTGTCAGGATGTGTAGAGGTGAAATCAGAAAGGCAAAAGCCCAGCTTGAATTTAACCTGGCCGCTGGGGTGAAAAGGAATAACAAACTCTTTTATAAGTACATTAACAGTAAGAGGAGGACAAAGGAGAATATCCACTCTTTACTGGATGAGGCTGGGAATGTGATCACTGAGGATAAGGAAAAGGCGGAGGTTCTGAATGCCTTCTTTATGTCTGTCTTTAAAGGTCAGACCAGTTATCCTCAGGGTACCCCTCTCTCTGACCTGGTAGTCTCGGCTAGGGAGCATGCTAACTCCCCTGTGATTCTGGAAGAAACGGTCAGAGACTTCCTACTCCAACTGGACTGCCACAAGTCCATGGGGCCGGATGAGATCCACCCGAGAGTGCTGAGGGAACTGGCAGAGGTGGTAGCCGAGCCGCTTTCCATTATCTATCAGTTCTCCTTGTTGACTGGTGAGGTCCCAGAAGACTGGAGGCTCGCCAATGTGACTCCCATTTACAAGAAAGGTTGTAAGGAGGATCCGGGGAACTACAGGCCTGTTAGCCTGACCTCGGTTCCAGGGAAGGTTATGGAACAGATAGTCTTGAGGGAGATCATGCGGCATGTGTGGGATGGCCGGGGGATCAGGCCTAGCCAGCATGGGTTCATGAAGGGCAGGTCCTGTTTGACCAACCTGATCTCCTTCTGTGATCTAGTGACCCATCTGCTGGATGAGGGAAAGGCTGTTGATGTGGTCTACCTAGACTTCAGCAAAGCCTTTGACACTGTCTCCCACAGTATTCTCCTGCAGAAGCTGGCAGCCCGTGGCTTGGATGGGTACACCCTCGGCTGGGTAAGGAGCTGGCTGGAGGGCTGGGCTCAGAGAGTGGTAGTAAATGGAGTTAAATCCAGCTGGCGACCGGTCACGAGTGGTGTTCCCCAGGGGTCGGTGCTGGGGCCTGTCCTCTTCAATATCTTTATTGATGACCTAGATGAGGGCATTGAGTGCACCCTCAGTAAGTTTGCAGATGACACTAAATTGGCTGGGAGTGTGGATCTGCCTGGGGGTAGCGAGGCCCTACAGAGGGATCTGGACAGGCTGGAGAGCTGGGCTGAAGCCAATGGCATGAGGTTCAACAAGAGCAAATGCCGAGTCCTGCACTTTGGCCACAACAACCCCAGGCAGCGCTATAGGCTTGGGGCGGAGTGGCTGGAGGACTGTGTGGAGGAAATGGACCTGGGGGTACTGATTGATGCACGGCTGAACATGAGCCGACAGTGTGCGCGGGTGGCCAAGAAGGCCAACGGCATCCTGGCTTGCATCAAAAATAGTGTTACTAGTAGGAGCAGGGAGGTAATTGTCCCCCTGTACTCAGCACTTGTGAGGCCGCATCTCCAGTACTGTGTTCAGTTTTGGGCCCCTCACTACAGGAAAGACATTGAGGCCCTGGAACGCGTTCAGAGGAGGGCTACTAAGCTGGTGAGGGGTCTGGAACACAGGCCTTACGAGGAGCGGCTGAGGGAGCTGGGATTGTTCAGCCTGGAGAAGAGGAGGCTCAGGGGAGACCTTATAGCTCTCTATAACTTCCTGAAGGGAGGTTGTAGTGAGCTGGGGGTCGGCCTCTTCTCCCGTGTAGGCAGTGACAGAACTAGAGGGAATGGTATCAAGCTGCGCCAGGGGAGATTCAGGCTGGACATTAGGAAGCACTACTTCTCGGCAAGGGTAGTCAGGCACTGGAATGCACTGCCCAGGGAGGTGGTGGAGTCACCAACCCTGGGGGTGTTCAAGGAAAGACTGGATGTTGTATTGAGGGATATGGTTTAGTGGGAGCTAGTGGTAATAGGTGAATGGTTGGACTGGATGATCTTCTAGGTCTTTTCCAACCTTGATAATTCTGTGATTCTGTGATTCTGTAATTTGCATGGAATACTCTCTTTGGCCCATCTGGGTCACCTGTTCTGGCTTTGCCCCTCCTTTCTCATGAATAGAGAAATACGAAGAAGCTGAGAAAGTCCTTGACTGTCTGACTGCAACTAAGAACATCAGGGTGTTATCAGCACTGCTTTCATTTGAACTCCCAAACACAGCATTCCATCAGCTGCTACAAATGAAGTTAACTCTATCCTGACTGAAACCAGGACAGGCACACAAAGAAATCAGTTCGCTTATTGAAGGATGATGATGAACTGAGGCCATCCCGAAAACAGGGAGGAAGAGGCACAACCATAGGTCATCACCTGATCCCTGTGTGTGAGTGAGCTCTGAGGTATGAAAAAGATTTTTGCTGCCTTACACGAGCACATTATCACTTGGCTGCTCCTGTGCTGGGATAACAGGGCTAATAGCCTGGAATTAGAAGGCAAGGAGGTCAAGCACATCGACAAGGTGATTGGGAAGATGTCAGCCTCTGGAGGCAACTTCTGTCAAGTGTGATGACAAGTATCCCTTAAGGGAAGACATTATATGTCAGTCATCCAAGTGGAGCACCATAAAGACAGCTGTTCAGTACTTGAGAGAACTAGCCATACAGGAGATGTTTTATTATGATCTGGACAACACAGTTACCCATTTTTCCTGATAAGTCTGATGCTCCCCAGCCGTGTGGCATAAGGTTGTATGAAACGCACCACCATCATATAATGGCTATAATGGACAGGAGTAGTACAGATGCACCAACAGTATATGAACTGGCCAGCCAACTCTGACAACATCAAGACCATATTTCCTTTTCCCTCATCTCAGCAGTAGAGAAACTGGTCCAGCAACTCCAGGACTATGCATCCAACTCCCAACCCATACAGCCTCTGACTAGACTGTTTCATTTATCACAATCCTTGGAGCTCTACCATCCAACCAGTTCTCAATCCAACTCACTGTCCGCTCACCTAACCCATACTTCCTAAGCTTTCTTGTTATGGGGGACAGTGTCCAAAGCCTTGCTGAAATCAAGACAGGCAACATCCACTACTGTCCCTTCATCCACACAGCCAGTCATGCCATCATAGAAGCTTACCAGATTGGTCAGGCATGTTTTCCCCCTAGTGAATCCATGCTGGCCACCTCGATAGCATTCTTTTCCTCCACATGCTTAGAAATGACCCTCAGAATGAGCTGTTCTATCACCTTTCCAGGGATGGAGGTGAGGCTGACTGGCCTGTAGTTTCCTGGGCCCTTTCTTGCCTTTTTTGAAGACTGGAGTGACATTGGCTTTCCTCCAGTCCTCAGGCACCTCTCCTATTCTCCATGAACTTTCAAAATGATGGAGAGTGGCTTAGCAATATGTGGTGGTTTGACCCTGGCTGGAGGCCAGATGCCCACCAAAGCCACTCTATCACTCCCCTTTCTCCTGGACAGGGAGAAAATATATATTGAGAGGCTCAGGAGTCGAGATAAGGACAGGGAGAGATCACTCTGCAATTAGTGTCACGGGCAGAACAGACTCAACACAGAATAAAGGAAAGAAAGCTCTCTAATTTATTATACTGCACTGCACACCCAGTGAAACCAGAGTTGGGTAATGAGAACCGCGACCAGGTCTTAAAGCACCTCCCCCCACCCCTCCCTTCTTAGCAGACTTTACTTTAGTCATGATTTTGCTCCCTTCTTCCTCCCCCCCACGACCCCTGTGGCACAAGGAGGGGCAGGGAATGGGGGAATGGGGGAATGGGGCTTCAGTCAGTTCCTCACGAGCTGTTTTCCTTCTTAGCTGCTGGGGTATTCCACACACTCTTCCCCTGCTGCACTGTGGGGTCCCACCCATGGGAGACAGTCCTCCACGAATTTCTCCAACATGAGTCCTTTCTGTCAGGGCGTCATCTCCTCACCAATTGCCTCAGCGTGGCTCCTTTCCGTGGGGTGCCGACCTTCAGGCCCAGACTGCTCTGGCCTGGTCCCCCACAGAGTCACAAGTCCCCCAGCAAACCTGCTCCGGCATGAGCCAATCTCTCCACAGGCTACAATTTTCGCTGCCAGGAACTTGGTCCAATGAGGGCTTCCTACAGGGTCACAGTGTCCTTCAGGTGTTTCCACCCGCTCTGGCATGTGGTCATCCACAGTCTTCTCTGCAGGGAGCAGGGAAGTCTGAGGCACCTGGAGAGCCTCATTCTCCCCCCCCTCCTTCTTCACTGACTTTGGTGCCCACACAGTTTCTTACATTTTCTTACTCCCTTCTCACCCATCTCACAGGGAAGTCTGCTGCCTCCCCGGGGCCTGGATTAGAGATGTTACAATCTGGTACAGCCCTCTGGTTACTACCTGCTGTTTGTTAAACAGGTTGGCAGTGATGAAGTTGCAGAGAAAATCCCAAAAGCAATTAAAAAGGACTTCAGGGCACTGAGACGATTAGCTGAAGGATCAGGAGCACAGGTAGTGTTTTCCTCAACCCATCAACCCAGGACAAAATACCTAGAGGAATAGGAAAACTCATCTGATTAACATGTGGCTCAGAGGCTGGTGTAACAAGTCAAATTTCAGTCTCTCTGATCATGGGGAGGATTACATAGCACTGGGCCTGCTGGCAACTGTCTCAAATGGGGGAAATTCTCTCATGAGTTGGTAGGGCTCATTGAGAGGGCTATAAACTAGGTTTGAAGGGGAAGGGGGATATTACTATGCTCACTAGTGATGAGCCTGTGTGTGGCATGCCAGTGCTGGGGGTGAAACTGATAGCCCAACTGATGCCTTGGTATGCCGTAATCAAAACTCAATAGCCTTGGTGACTAAAATCCAAAACTAATCTATTCTTAAAACCATGAAAATTCTTATATTAAAGTTATATTAATTGTCTCTTAAGCTATACCTACATCAATCTATTCAGCATGATTACATTTCATTGAATCACAGCTCAAGTGAATCTGCACCAATGCACACAGCATGGGCAACAAACAGGAGGAGCTGGAAGCCATTATGCAGCAGGATAACTATGATTTAGTCGCCATCACAGAAACATAGTGGGACAACTCTCATGACAGGAGTGCTACAATGGATGGCTATAAGCTCTTCAGAAGGGATAGGCCTAGAAAGAGAGGTAGTGGGGTGGCTCTGTATCTGAATTTGCTGTAACACGACTGTTAACCTAATGCTACCAAGTCCACCACTAAATCATGTCCTTAAGTGCCACATCTAGATATCTTTTACATACCTCCAGGAATGTTGACTCAAACGCTTCCCTGAGCAGTCTGTTCCAAGGCTTGCCAAGCCTGACACTCTTCCCCTGCTCCAGTGTGGGGTCCCACCCACAGGAGACAGTCTTCCACAAACTTCTCCAACATGATTCCTTTCCCACAGGGCTTCAGCTCCTCACTAACTTGAGGCCTCGCAAAGCCGGAACAGAAACTCACTAGCCTTGGTGACTATTAAGCAGGTATCCTTTATTGCAGCACTGGGCACACAGGGGATCACTCCTCCAAATGTGTGCACCCATTAAAGCCAAATTTCTCATATTTATACAGATTAACTATACATATTCGTTATAATTTCTAAGAAAAGGCATGCAATTTTTTGCCATGACGGAGAGATGGGAGACAGCTTGATGCAAGCAAAAGTCAATTTATTGTATAAAATCATTCCTTTAAATATGCTCAGAAGATGGCCTGCTTTAAACAGATTGGTCCTTTCATACATACACTGCTTGCGGGCTGCATCTGATTGGTCAGCAGTCTACCTGTCACACCAGCTTGTCATGCTAATACCTCACCAGACATCAGGCATACCTTTGCTTTCAAGACATGATTCTTAAAGCCTCTTCTGGCGCCTGACCCAGCAAGGGGCCTGCAACAATGTTGCCACCTCTGTTTAGTTTCCCCATGGTTTATGGCCTAAAGGCTCCATCGTTACCTATTAACCTAGCAGTGCTTGAGGCTTTGTTTTTCAAGCCCAATGCCACAATTTTTTTCCAGGAAGTCATTTATATTAATTCCTCCCAGATAGAGCATGCTCAGTGACACTCAGAGGGTCTTCCGGGATGAAGGCTGGATGTCTTCCTCTCTCTCTCTCAGCGCATGCTCTTTACGTTTCTTCTCCATAGTTACCAAAACACATTCCTGAGCTCAAAAACACATTCCTGCACAAACTAGTTAGGAACCCCTTTTCGCTGAAAACAAGATATACTCTGTCTCTTAATTGGTTGTTAGTCTCATTATTTATGACTCCCCTATCTTCACTTTCTTTAGTTTCAAGGCTGTTGCACTGTTATGGCTAAGTTTTGTAGCTGCTCTCACAAAGCAGCTCACACAGTTACAGCCATATTCTACTAAAATCCAAAACAAATCTATTCTTAAAACATGAAAATTCTTATATTAAAGTTATATTAATTGTCTCTTAAGCTACATCTACATCAATCTATTCAGCATGATTACATTTCATTGAATCATAACTGCCCCAGCGTGGATCTCTTCTATGGGATGAATATCTCTCAGTCTCTCAGGCCCAGACTGCTCCAGCCTGGCCCCCATGGAGTCACAAGCCCCGCCCTCAGCAAAACTGCTCTGGTGTGGGCCTCTTTCTCTCTGTGTCTCTATCTCTCTCCACAGGCTGCAAGTGCTTCTAGAGATGGGCTCCAACACGGGTCACAGTGTCTTCCATATGTCTCCACCTGCTCCAGCATGGGGCCTCTCCACACGGGCTTTAGGTGGGGTCTCTGTTCCCCATCCTCTTCCATGGGCTGCAGGGGGACATCCACTCCACCATGGTCTTCTCCACAGGCTGTAGGGGAATCTTTCTTTCTGGTACCTGCAGCATCTCCTCCCCCGACTTCTTCACTGACCTTGGTGCCTGCAGAGTTTCTTACATCTTCTCACTCCCTTCTCTGGTGGCAAAAAGCAGCTGCTTCCATTTTTTTTTTTCTCCTAAATGTGATTCCCAGAGGTGCTGTGACCATCACTGATTGGCTTGGCCTTGGTCAATAAGGACTCTGGCCTTGAGTCGGCTGGTGTTTGCTCTATTGGTCCTAGAGAAAGCTTCTAGCTGCTTCTTGCAGAAGCCACCCTTGCAGCCCCCCATCCTCCATCAGAATCTTGCCATGCAAAACTACAGCAAAGCATTAGCATAACTTTTGATGAACTTCATTTGATATTTGTGTTTGCAATAAAATACAGCACTAGGGAATTTTGCAGTCCTGGTTTCAGTCAGGATAGAGTTAACTTAATTTGTAGCAGCTGATGGAATGCTGTGTTTGGGAGTTAAAATGAAAGCAGTGCTGATAACACCCTAATGTTCTTAGTTGCAGTCAGACAGTCAAGGACTTTTTCAGCTTCTTTGTATTTCTCTATTCTTGAGAAAGGAGGGGCGAAGCCAGGACAGGTGACCCAGATGGGCCAAAGAGTGTATTCCATGCCAATTACGTCCTGCCTAGAAAAACGGGGGGCTGTTGGGAGGAAGAAGAGGGGCGGTCGCGGGACGTGTGCTGCTTGGGGGGACGGTCGGGTTCCGGGACAGCTCTGGGTGGTACGGCCTGAGTTGTGTGGTTCGGTGAGAAACTGCATTGGGTATCAATAGTTTCATATTCTTTTGCTCTAAAGTCCTGTTAGCATTGTTATATTTTATCTTTCTGTTATCTTAGTAAACTATCCTTATCCCAACCCACGGGCCTCTTAGTTTCTTGGTTTTGGAGTTATTTGCCCCTTCCTTTTCCCTTCCCTTGTTTCCCCCCTTTTTCCCTCTTCCCCTGCTCTTTTACTTTAAGAAGCAGGCAACTGCGTGGATCTCAGCCCACAGCTGGGGTGAAACCACGACAGTTTAATTGTGGATGTTATAGAAAGGTCTCAGAGTTGTGTAGTCTAGGGACATTTATGACGTCATTAAATGGTAATTCATCTACTGACAGTTTTGTATTTGGTGTGTGCTGCCTTTTCCCCTAAAAAAGTGGTGAAAATATAACTCAGTATTTAAAGTTTTCCTAAAGTTCAGAAACATTTTACTAGGGGATGTTTATTAATTTTCAGGGTTTTTTGTTTCCCCTAGCTGCATGAATCAGTGCTAAACACATAATTGATTTACTTTTTGGAGTGTTAAGAAATTTTTTTTCCCATAAAGGGAATTTTCTGGCAACATAAATATTTCTGGAGCTGAACTATGGTGTTATTTGCTTACAACTATGTCAATTATACTATAATTTGGCTGGTTTTCCAGTATAGCTCCAAATGGAGTAGTATACCTATATGCACGTATACCCAGAGAAAAATAGAGTAAATCAAATATCTTCAGGAGACATAGTTCTGCTGACCAAATATTTTCAGTTTAAGAAAATGGACGTCAGATTTGAAAGTTAAGAGTGAATTCTTCTTTTGAGCTGTTGAAGCACAAAATAATCTTGCATGGAGCCAAAGTTTTGTGGACTCAACTCAGATCAATGTGATCAAGTGCTGAGCTCGTTTATTGAAACACACACACAGCTTATATAGGTTTCTATATCAGTGCACAAGTTACATTACATTGCTATTGGTTAGATGCTCTGTTCACCTGCCTTACATGCATCTCACTATTGCTAATAATTGGTTGAGGCTATACAGTCTCGTCGTTCTTTTTCAAGGCAGTTGTTAATATTCTTGCAGTTTGTTATCTTGTTCTCAGACTTCTGTTCTTCTCCTACTGCATTCCAATTGTGCCTTAACATATCTTCACTCGACCCGCAGGCCTGATTTTATGGGAGTCAGAAATAAATCTGGATGGGCCATGAAACCCACTCCTCTCAAAATGCATTGCTACATAATCTAAACGGCTTTAAAGTACAAAAATGGCTTTAATTTCTTTCCATGCTTTCATAATTAGAAAGTTGCTTCACTGACTTTGTACAGTTTTATATATGTGTAATACACAAAAATGAAGACCACTCTCTTAAAAAAAGTTTGAAAGAGTTAAATCCTCTACCGTAGGATTTTAAAATATCATTTCCAGAATGTTGCAGAAGTGGTGAAATAAGAATATGCTATATTATTCAATATTTAAGTTGCTGAAGTGTACTGAGTATATATATTTCAATGTGCAGTCATTAGGTGAATGATTCTAAATGCCTTTATGAGAATGAATCCATGTTTACAAAGGGGACATTAAAGGAATAAAAAATTTATTGATGAGACATTGAAGAAGAGCCAAAATGCTATACTATAATCAAGTGAATAGTATTGTAGACATCTGAGGGTTTGGTTTAGAGGCAATAATTTGTGAGCTGATAAGTGTGATCCGATTGGGTAATATTCTGACAGATTTCAGTGGTGCTACACTTTGTGATGTGTAGTGGGAGTCAGGATGAGTCAGGATGTTTTTCTAATGTGCTAAAATAAAAAAAAAGTTTAATTGAAGAATAGGCTGGATATTCTTAAGGACAGGCAGGCAAATTGTGTTTCTCACCATCACCCACTTTAAGTTGGAGCTTTTACAGTATTAATGTTTGTTGATAAATAAATTAAACAGAATAACAGCTTCCCTTTGAAGTGTACAGCCACAGTCATTGTACTTCTTTCTTTCTCACTGATGTGAAATATCTGCAAAGCTTTAACTTTAAATAAGATTTGTTAAGCAAGGAAGGAAGCATAGGAGAACCTGACCTACTGGTGGTAATTTATATCTGTCTACTCTTCAGGGATTTCCAACTGTGTAAAATTTACGTTACTGTCATGTTCTGGACTAAGTGGGTGGTATACAAATGTATTGAATAACAGTTATTATTTTGAGTAATTTGATTTGTTGCTGCACTTAGCCAAAATTGCTCTGAGTCCCTACTTGAAGTATAGTTATGGAAAGTCAGAAATAATTTGTTATAAGCAGCCTAGTACCAACTCAGACTAAAACGGGGAACTTTCTTTTTGTTAGATTTTAAAGGGATTCAATAAGAGAAAAATAAGGGAGGAAAGATTATGAAATTATGGTGCTTCAGAATTCCAAATGTTTTCCCTTTGATTTGTTCCCTAACGGACCAATACTGATATCTTTACCTTTACCTTTATTTTTATAGATGGTCTGCTCATACTTAGATCTTAATCTGGTGTAAATAGTGGTTACTTCATTAACTTCAGTAGAGCTGAGCTCTTTTACACTGGTTGAGGTTTATCACAGAATGTAATACACATATATTTCTCTGTGACACTGTAAGTTATGTCAGTTTTGTGGCTTCTCATAGTGGGAAGTTCTGGTTAAATGTTTTTATGATTAAAATTGCAATGTCAGATCTGGATTTGTGATGAATGTGTTTAAGCAATGGAGCTGGGTTATGGTAGTGATTGTCAGAGAATCGTTGATGGCTACTGTAAACTGGTTTCTCAGTTTCTTCTCTTTTACTCTTCTGAGTCCCTTCTCCTGTTTTTCTGTCCATTATCCTTAAATCCTGCTCTTCTGCATTTGTCCTGTCTCCTTCTTGTCTTGCAGGGTACTCATTGGTTGAATACTGAAAACAGAGTGAGGAAGATACTGTTGCTTTTTCCTGCATAACTTTCTTTTAGCATTATGAGTTCTAAGTGACAGATAAAATGAGATTAATTAAATCCCCTGTTCTTCTTCAGGGAAAATTATCCATTTACAGGACTCTCAAATGGAAGGACTGATTGCCTTTACTAGACGACTTCATTGTTTTTACTTGTCAAAATACATAAATCAACCAACAAATGGGAGACATGGTTACCCAGGATATGGAGAAGAATGAGGCACTCAATGATTTTTTTTGCCTCAGTCTTCACCAGCAAGTGCTCTAATCACACCACTCAAGTCACAGAAGGCAAAGGCAGGGACTGGGAAAATGAATTAATAGCCCACTGCAGAAGATCAGGTTTGAGAAACCTGAAGGTGCGTGAGTCCATGGGACCTGATGACATGCATCCACAGGTCTTGAGGGAACTGGCGAACGAAGTGGCTACACCACTCTATCATATTTGAGAAGCCATGGCAGACTGGTGAAGTTCCCAGTGACTGGAAAAGGGGAAACATAACCCCCATTTTTAAAACGGCAAAACTGGATGATCCAGGGAACTACAGGCAACAGTCAGTCTCAGCTCTGTGCCCAGCGAAATCATGGAGCAAATACTACTGGAAATTATACTCAGGCACATGAAAAATAAGGAGGTGATTTGGGTCGTGGATTCATCCCAGCTGGGAGCTGAGCACCATGCAGCTGTTGTCTCTGGGGGAGGGGGAGAAGAGGGGGAAGGAAAAAGAAAAACAAAGGCAAACCTCGTGGGTTGGGATAAGGATAGTTTACTGGGACAGCAGAGAGAGAGAGAGAGAGCTAACAAAAATAGGAATTTATAGCAAAATATACAAAATTGGTGATACACAATGCAGTTTCTCACCGAACCACAAAACTCAGACCGTACAGCTCAGAGTCATCCTGAAACCAGACCGTCCCCAAAACTGCACATCATGGAGCTTTGTGCTTCTCCTTCCACCAGCCCCCCTTTATGCTGAGCATGAGGTAATTGGCATGGAATACCCTCTTTGGCCAGTTTGGGTCACCTGTCCTGGCTGTGTCCCCTCACAGCTTCCTGGGTGCCCCCCACCTTCTCCTTAGCAGGGCAGTGTGAGAAGCTGAAAAGTCCTTGACTGCTTGACACCTTGCTTGGAAACAACTACAAACATTGGTGTGTTGTCAACATTGTCCTAACTCCCAAACACAGCACTACACCAGCTGCTAGAAAGAAAATTAACTCTTCAGAAGGGATAAGGATAGAAAGAGAGGTAGTGGGGTGGCTCTGTATCTGAATTTGCTGTAAAATGACTGTTAACCTAACGCTTCCAAGTCCACCACTAAATCATGTCCTTAAGTGCCACATCTAGATATCTTTTACATACCTCCAGGGATGGTGACTCAAACACTTCCCTGTTCCAAGGCTTGCCAAGTCTTTCATTGAAGAAATTTTTCCTAATATCCAATCTAACCCTCCCCTGATGAAATGTGATGCCATTTCCACTTGTCCTATCCCTTGTTAATTGGGAGAAGAGACTGAAACCCATTTAGCTACAATTTCCTTTCAGATAGTTGTAGAGTGATAAGGTCCCCCCTCAGCCTCCTCTTCTCCAGGATAAACAACCCCTGTTCTTTCAGCTTGTCCCGTTCCGGAATAGCCCGGTCAGGGGCAAGATTCTTTATAATTCCCAGAGTGAGATTAAGACACAAACGAGGTCAAATGTCGCATCATAAGAAAGTTTAATTATTACAGCAAAGTTCGCGAAAGGTGTTAGAGAGAGAGAGAGAAGGAAGAAAAAGAGAAAGAAAGGTAAGAGTTTAAAGTTAAAGGTGTTAGAGAGAGAGAAAGAGAAGGAAAAGAGGAAGAAAGGTAAGAGTTTAAAGTTAGAGGAAAGTCATAGCTACCACCACGGGTTCCCGCGACGTCTCGCGAGTCCGGCTCGACTTCACTTCATGTCGGGTGGGGGAAAGTTCCAGTGAAATGCTGCTTTGCTCAACATTTTATAGAGGAGAGGTGTTAGGAATTCCTAACACCTATACATATGCATGACCTGTCCCGCTTTGCATTCAAATTAACTTCATCCATAAATTCCTCCTGATGGCGCAGGCGCAGTGATCTCTGGTGGTCGTGAGTTGGGGTCTTCAGGATGAAGGCCTGTAGTCTTCATCGGGCTAAACTTTTCACCTTTTGTCTTGACGCATGCGTAGTCATTGGCATCCCAGCTGGACACTGTCATGTTAATTGGTTGTCTTGTTAGCAGTCTCCAAGTGCCAAGTGGTCCTTTGTAATTGGCATCAAAGTTTACTCAGTCCTTGGTCCTTGGTCTTAAATCTTCTGTCTGCAAAGCATCAGTCAGAGACAGGTAACTCCTTAAATCTCCTGTCCGCAAATCATCTCATTATCTATGGATGCTTATTAGTCAGAGGCAGATTTGGAGACTCTGGCTTGCACCAAGGAATTTCCTTACACAGCTGTTCCTCATAAGATTTGTCCTCTAGACACTTCACAAGATTTCTTGCCCTTCTTTGGACATGCTCCAGGACCTCAATGTTTTTCTTGTAGTGAGGAGCCCAAAACTGAACACAGTATTCAAGGTACAGCTTCACCAGTGCCGAGTACAAGGGCACAATCATTTCCTTAGTCCTGCTTGCCACAATATTACTGATACAAGCCAGGATGCTGATGGCCTTCTTGGCCACCTTGGCACACTGCTGGCTCATGTTCAGCCGGCTATCAACAAACACCCCAGGTTCTTTTTCTGACAGGCATCTTTTCAGTTATTCTTCCCCAAGCCTGTAGCATCGCATGGGGTTGCTATAACCAAAGTGAAGGACCCAGCACATGGCCTTGTTAAACCTCATACAATTGACCCCAGCCCATGAATCCAGCCCGTTCAGATCCCTCTGCAGAGCTTTCCTACCCTCAAGCAGATGGACACTCCCAAACAATTGGGTGTCATCTGCAAATTTAGTGAGGGCACACTCAATCTCCTCATACAGATTATTGATAAAGATATGTGGCTACTCTGTTGGGGGGCTCATTATGTGTCTACTCCGATGCTGGGATAATGGGGCCAGCAGCCTGGAATTAGAAGGCAGCTGGGATCCCTGTCCAGAGAAGGAGGCATTGACAAGGCAATTGGAAAAAAGTCCCAAGCCCTCAGCCTCTGGAGGCAACTTCTCTCAAGCGTGATGGAATGGTACCCATTCATTGAAGATGTTGTGTGTCGGCCAGGCAAGTGGATGGCCATGGACCAAGTTATCCAGTACTTGAGCGAGTTAGCCATGTGAGAGATGGTTTACTACAACCCTGACAATGTGCAGAGGTGGAAGGCTGCTGGAGTCCCACACGACAAGTTGCGGAAGCTGCTGAAGGAGAAGGTGAATCCAGCCAGTTTGCAGAAGTAAAAGCCATCCATCTGGCTTTAAAGATTGCCAAATGAAAAAAGTGGCCGAACTTGTACATCTATACTGACTCCTGGATGGTGGCCAATGCCCTGTGGGGATGGTTGCAGCAATGGAAACAGAGCAACTGGCAACGCAGAGGTGTTGCGACGGAGGGAAGACAGGCGCACTCGATGCGAGTGATCAGCAAGCTTCGTTTATTGAATAGTACAGCAGTCTTTTATAATAACTCTAATTAGCTCATTACATATTGCAAAAGCCAAGCTTATCATTGGTTATTGTTTTTAAGGTTAGTCCTGCCCTTAGTTCTTCATCTGTGGTCAGCTAAATCCCCCTGTTCTCACGCCTGGACAGAGAGGCATCTTGCTGTTTGCAACTTATGTATCCAAGAATAGAACATCCTGGCCATATCAGCAGCTAGATTAGCTGTGTACGATGCCTCCCAAATTCCAGCTCGGCCAGCTGGTTTATGTCTGTGTGGCCTTTGTTAGCTAACCATTCCTCCACAAATCCCCCGTTTTTATTTTGTTTGAAATAAACCTGGTTGACCATTTTCAGAAAAAGGGCTTTGAGACAAGAGAATACACATCCTAAACAAAGCAATACTATTACAACTACAATTAAAATCAACAACCCTGTTTGAAAGATACCTTTAAGCCAGCCGCTCAATCCTATCCAGCTCCCTAGAGCTTCCAAGCCAAAAAACCCAGTATCTTGTTTGATCTTTTGAGAGTGTTGCATAAGGTCCTGAATCTCTTTGTGAATAGATTTAGAATGGTCATTCAAATCCATACAGCACAGTCCATCAAAATCCTCACAACCATGCCCATGAGCCAGCAATAAGAAGTCTATTGCGGCTCTGTTCTGGAGCACAGCATGCTGTACTGTAGACAGATCTTCTGCTAATTCTGACAAGACCCTGCTTGTTGCGTTGGCCTGCTTTACCACCCAACATGCCAGGTCTTTTAGATTTCTATGAGCCCGTGCTGCAGCAACACCCGGTGCGCAAAATGATGCAGATATAATTTCCCACTTATTCCAAAGGTTAACTGAGTCGCGACAGCTTGTCTCTAAGGTGATGGTAAGATCCCTTTTGAAACGATATCTGTGAGTTGAGTTGGGATGGTGAAGTGGTGCACCTAAACTGAGCTGACCTATGGTGCACGGTCCTCTGAGAGGGTTTGTGGGAATTCCTGCCCAGGCACGATTGCCACATATTAAAAAGAATCCTTTAGGTAAGCGCCTGGGTAACATAGTGCCAGGGGCCGGCCGGTGTTTAGTGTGGGCTATGTTCTGACACTACGTTCTTTCCCAGCTGATAGAGTCACCTATCGGAGTAATGATTGTGGGGCTTGACTTATTAACCTTGTGTCGTGGTTTCACCCCGGCTGTGGGCCGAGATCCCCGCAGCTGCCTGCTCCTTAAAGTAAAAGAGCAGGGGAAAAGGGAAAAAGGGGGGGAAACAAGGGAAGGGAAAAGGAAAGGGGAAATAACTCCAAAACCAAGAAACTAAGAGGCCCGTGGGTTGGGATAAGGATAGTTTACTAAGATAACAGAAAAATAAAATATAACAATGTTAACAGGACTTTAGAGCAAAAGAATATGAAACTATTGATACACAATGCAGTTTCTCACCGAACCACACAACTCAGGCCGTACCACCCAGAGCTGTCCCAGAACCCGACCGTCCCCCCAAGAAGCACGCGTCCCGAGACCGCCCCTCCTCTTCTTCCCAACAGCCCCCCGTTATATCTAGGCAGGACGTAATTGGCATGGAATACACTCTTTGGCCCATCTGGGTCACCTGTCCTGTCTTCGCCCCTCCTTTCTCACGAATAGAGAAATAGAAGAAGCTAAGAAAGTCCTTGACTGTCTGACTGCAACTAAGAACATCAGGGTGTTATCAGCACTGCTTTCATTTGAACTCCCAAACACAGCACTCCATCAGCTGCTACAAATGAAGTTAACTCTATCCTGACTGAAACCAGGACATTCCACCCCTTATTCCATACCATTTACGTCATGACCAGGTCCAATCATTTCTTTTGGGTACAACCAATGTTTCAGACACACATATATGTATTATTCCCTTAGTCTATGGACCATTCATCTGAGTTTTGTTGAGTAAATGATTTAGTCCATGATTTTCAGGCTCCATTCGTTGTAACAGTCTCTCATGGTGTCAGTATGCGCCATGGTCATAGTCTGTGAATCAAGTGTTCATTTTCAAAGGGGAAGAGGAAAAGTTCTTATGGTGGCAGGTCTTGGTCCCATCATCGTGGCAGTCTTCCTTCATTGACGTGTATGATTCCAGCTGTAACTCCATTGGTACAACACACAACAACATACAGCAATTATAGTAATAATGAATATACAGTAATGGGTTATTTAGCACTCATTATAATACAATTTCTACCTTACTAATTACATTGGCTATTCTCGCCTAAAATCAAATCCCTTTGAGGTACACATCGAACTTCTCCATCCTTCTGCATTACCCACCAAGTACAACCAGGTCCTTGAGCAAAAACAATTCCCAACATAGGTTTACCTTTACCTGAAGCAGGGATGACCCAAACCGTCTTCCCTAATATGCTCTCCATATGCACCACTGGGACTCTGTCTCCTTCTACAGTACATGGAAATTTTGACTGGGCAGGGCCAGCCCGATTGGTAGAACCCCTAGAGTTAACTAACCACGTGGCTTTGGCCAAATGTGTATCCCAGTGTTTGAATGTTCCACCACCCATTGCTTTTAGGGTAGTCTCTAAGAGTCCATTATATCGTTCAATTTTCCCAGAGGCTGGTGCATGATAAGGAATGTGGTACACCCATTCAATGCCATGCTCTTTGGCCCAGGTGTCTATGAGAGCATTTCGGAAATGAGTCCCGTTGTCTGACTCGATTCTTTCTGGGGTGCCGTGTCGCCATAGGACTTGGGTTTCAAGCCTTTCGAGCTCTTCTCGCTCCCTTACCTGAATGGCTTTCAGCCTTTCGAGCTCATCCTCAAGATTGGCAACTAAGCAGAGGAGGTCATCCACCTGCTCACACCTCACACAGGTGAGGCCCTTGCCACTTTCGCTTGGCAGCAGCAGACTCAAACATTCCCCAGGTCATTGCCATGGGGCAATGTTGCAGCTACTGGGAGAAAGCGTCCATCGTCCCAGAAGGGAGGATACAGAAGGTGCACACCACGAGACACGCTGCGAGAGCAGCTGTGGTTTGACCTATGTGACCATGGTGAGGACATGAGGAAGTGGCATAGGCAGCCCACCTCAGCCCTCCAGGCACGAGTAAATGAGCTGCGAGGTAAAAGAACCGCACAACGCAATTTTGTCAGGAAGAAGGCTGCACCAGTGAGCAGCCAATACAATCAGCAACAATAGAGGAGCCCTGCCTCCAGCCAGGTGGAGGAGAGGGATAACCGTGCTGATTGGACTGTGTGGATCCGATGGCCTGGTACGTCAGACCCACAGGAGTACAAGGCTCTGGTGGATACCGGTGCCCAGTGTACTCTAATGCCATCGAATCATGTAGGGACAGAACCTGTCAGCATTTCTGGAGTGACAGGGGGGTCCCAACAATTGACTGTGTTAGAGGCTGAAGTGAGCTTAACTGGGAAGGACTGGGAGAAACACCCAATTGTGACTGGCCCAGAAGCTCCATGCATTTTAGGTATAGATTACCTCCGTAGAGGTTATTTTAAAGACCCGAAAGGGTACCGGTGGGCTTTTGGAATAGCTGCTTTGGAGACAGAAGACATTGAGCAATTGCGTGCCTTGCCTGGACTCTCAGATGATCCTTCTGTTGTGGGGTTGTTGAAGGTTGAAGAACAGCAAGTGCCAATTGCTACAACGACGGTGCACAGAAGACAATACCATACTAACCGGGATTCCCTGATCCCCATCCATAAGCTGATTCGTCAATTGGAGAGTCAAGGGGTGATCAGCCGAACCCGCTCACCCTTTAACAGTGCCATATGGCCAGTGCGGAAGTCCGATGGAGAGTGGAGGCTGACAGTGGATTATCGTGGCCTAAACGAAGTCACTCCAGGTATGAGTGCTGCTGTACCAGACATGCTGGAACTGCAGTATGAATTGGAGTCAAAGGCAGCCAGGTGGTATGCCACAATTGACATTGCAAATGCTTTCTTCTCAATACCACTGGCGCCAGAGTGCAGGCCACAGTTTGCTTTCACTTGGAGGGGCATCCAATACACGTGGAATCGTCTGCCCCAGGGGTGGAAACACAGCCCCGCCATTTGCCATGGACTAATCCAGACCACACTGGAAAAGGGTGAAGCCCCAGAGCACCTGCAGTACATTGATGACATCATTGTATGGGGCAATACAGCAGAGGAAGTATTTGAGAAAGGAAAAAGGATAATTCAAATCCTTTTGGAAGCTGGTTTTGCTATAAAGCAAAGTCAAGTCAAGGGGCCTACACGAGAAATCCAGTTTTTAGGAATAAAATGGCAGGATGGGCGTCGTCAGATCCCAATGGACATTATCAATAAAATAGCAGCTATGTCTCCACCAAGCAACAAAAAGGAAACACAAGCTTGGATCTACTATATGATAGGAGTGTGCTTGGTGGACCATTAGGTGTTTTCTTGTAGGTAGAGGCTTAGCAGGAGGACGAAGACGTAAGCTTGGATTATGGCTACTGCTACTTCTAGGAGGGTTAATAGTAGTAGAATGGATGTTTTTAGGATGGAGATTGTCGGTATAATGGGGTAGAGTGATGGCGGCTGTGGAGATTAGTTGGATAAGCAGGTGGCCTGCTGTCAGGTTTACAGTTAGGCGGACTCCTAGGGCAAGCGGACGGATGAGTAGGCTGGTAGTTTCGATTATGATTAATGCGGGAATTAGTGGTGTGGGGGTTCCTTCAGGGAGTAGGTGGCCTAGGGATATTGAGGGTTGGTTATGTAGTCCTGTTAGGAGTGTGGCGAGTCAGAGGGGGAATGCTAGGGCTATGTTTATGGACAGTTGTGTTGTAGGGGTGAAGGTGTAGGGTAGTAAGCCTAGTAGGTTAATGATTAGGAGAAGTATTATTAGGGATGAGAGGATCAGGGCTCATTTAAGGCTTTTTTTATTTAGTGGGATTATTAGTTGTTTTGTGATAAGGTGGAGGAGTCATGTTTGTAGAGTAGAAAGATGGTTGGTAATTCATTGGTTGTTTGGTGATGGTAGTAGAAGGGCTGGGAAAAGTATAGAGATTAAGATTAGGGGGACCCCTCGGAAGGATGGGCTTGTGAATTGGTCGAAGAAGCTTAGGTTCATGGTCAGGTTCAGGGTTGGTTTTTAGTGTTTGAAAGAGGCTTATTGTGAATTGGGTTGGTGGGGAAGAATGATAGAAGTTCAGGTTGGATGATTAGTGATAAAGTGAGTCATGCTAGGAGTATAATGTAAAATCATGGGTGTGGGTTGAGTTGCGGCATGCCATTAAGGAGGTGTTGGTGGACCTCTATCTCTAGCTTAAAAGGCTAGTGCTGTTACATAGCTTCTTAATGATTAGGATGATAGTATTGAGGATCAGTTTTCGAAGTGGGCGAGAGATGTAGATTCTACTACGATTGGTATGTAGCTGTGGTTGGCCCCACAAATTTCGGAGCATTGACCGTAGAAGATGCCTGGGCGGGTGGTGATGAATGATGTTTGGTTTAGTCGTCCTGGGATTGCGTCAGTTTTTACTCCTAATGTAGGGATTGCTCAAGAGTGCAGGATGTCGTCAGCTGTGACGATAATTCGGATTGGGGATTCTATTGGCATAACCAGGCGGTGGTCTACTTCTAGTAGTCGGAAGTGTCCTGGTGGAAGTTCTGTTGTAGGGGTCATGTATGAGTCAAATGTAAGGTCTTTAAAGTCTGTATACTCATAGGTTCAGTATCATTGATGTCCGATAGCTTTTAGGGTTAGGTCGGGTTCGTCTAGTTCGTCTATTATGTAGAGGATTTGTAGGGATGGTAGGGCAAGTAGAATGAGGACAATGGCTGGTAGGATTGTTCAGATTAGTTCTACTTCTTGAGCATCTACGGTGTTTGATGATAGTTTTTCTATTAGTATAAGTGCGAGTAGGTAGAGGACTAGACTGCAGATTGCTAGTGCGACTATTAGGGCGTGGTCGTGAAATTCTACAAGTTCTTCTATGATAGGGGATGAGGCGTCTTGGAATCCAAGTTGAGAGGGGTTGGCCATGTGGGATGTGCTGGGGTTTCACCTGCTATTTAGTCTTGACAAGACTATGTAATTAATTTACTAACGTCTCATAAGAAAGAAGCATAAGTGGTTTATGCGGCCGGCTTGAAACCGGCATGTGGGGGTTCGATTCCTTCCTTTCTTGTACTTGGACGAAGGCGGGTTCTTCAAAGGTGTGATGTGGAGGAGGGCAGCCGTGGATTCATTCGATGTTAGTGGTTGTTATCTCTGGTTGTAGGACTTTGCGTTTTGATGAGAAGGCTTCCCATGTGATGAATATGAGTATAATTACGGCTACTATTGAAATTAGTGAGCCGATTGAAGATAGGGTGTTTCATATGGTGTAGGCGTCTGGGTAATCTGAGTATCGTCGGGGCATGCCTGCTAGGCCTAGGAAGTGTTGGGGGAAGAAGGTTAGGTTTACTCCTGTAAATATAACTCCGAAGTGGGCTTTGGCTCAGGTTGGGTGTAGTGTAAATCCTGTAAATAGTGGAAATCAGTGAGTAAATCCTGCTAGGATGGCGAAGACTGCCCCTATTGACAATACATAATGGAAGTGAGCAACTACGTAGTATGTGTCGTGCGGGGCAATGTCTAGGGAAGAGTTTGCCAGGACGATTCCTGTTAGGCCTCCAATGGTAAATAGGAAGATGAAGCCTAAGGCTCAAAGTATAGGTGGGTCTCATTTGATTGTCCCTCTGTGGAGTGTGGCTAGCCAGCTGAAAACTTTAATTCCGGTCGGGACAGCAATAATTATTGTTGCTGATGTGAAGTATGCTCGGGTGTCAACGTCCATGCCGACTGTGAATATGTGGTGGGCTCATACGATGAAGCCTAGGAATCCGATAGAAAGCATGGCTCATACTATACCCATATAACCAAATGGTTCTTTTTTTCCTGCGTAGTATGTGACTACGTGGGAAATAATTCCAAATCCGGGGAGAATAATTGAGGATATAGACTTCTGGGTGTCCAAAGAATCAGAAAAGGTGTTGATACCGGATTGGGTCTCCTACTCCAGCAGGGTTGAAGAATGTGGTGTTTATGTTTCGGTCGGTTAGAAGCATGGTGATACCTGCGGCGAGGATGGGAAGGGATAGTAGTAGGAGGACGGCTGTGATGAGGACAGATCATACGAATAAAGGGGTTTGGTATTGTGAGAGGGCTGGTGGTTTTATATTAATGGCTGTTGTGATGAAATTAATTGCACCTAGGATAGATGATACACCTGCCAGGTGGAGTGAGAAGATAGCTAGGTCTACTGAGGCTCCTGCATGGGCTAGATTGCCAGCTAATGGGGGGTAGACTGTTCAGCCTGTTCCTGCTCCTGCTTCTACTGTCGAGGATGCCAGGAGAAGTAGGAAGGAAGGGGGTAGGAGTCAAAAGCTTATATTATTTATGTGGGGAAAGGCTATGTCTGGAGCCCCAATTATGAGGGGGACTAATCAGTTGCCGAATCCTCCAATCATGATTGGTATTACTATAAAAAAAATTATTACAAAGGCATGGGCAGTAACGATTACATTATAGATTTGGTCGTCTCCTAGTAGTGTACCAGGTTGCCCTAGTTCTGCTCGAATAAGTAGGCTGAGGGCGGTGCCAATTATTCCGGCTCATGCCCCAAAGATTAGGTAGAGTGTTCCGATGTCTTTATGGTTAGTTGAGAATAATCATCGATTAATGAATGTCACGGGTAAGATGGCCGAGTGTTAAGGCGTTAGGCTGTAGACCTTTTTACAGGGGTTTGATTCCCTTTCTTATCGGTCTTATAGTGAAGTTCATGTTGAGTTGCAAGCTCATTGATGCACATTAAGATTGTGCCAGGGTCTGTTGGTTGTTTTTGGTAGATAGAAGGGCACCTAGCTGTTAACTAGGATATTTATGGGATCGAGGCCCATCTATCTAGGTAAGGCCCTAGCTTAATTAAAGTACCTGAGTTGCATTTAGGAGATGTAGGGTAATGTCCTGCGGGTCTTAGCAGAAACTAAGAGGGTTTAACTCTTGTTTAAGGCTTTGAAGGCCTTTGGTTTGGGTCTATCCTAAGTTTCTTAGAGTGTGGCTAGGATTATGGGGGATAGGGGGAGGAGGAGGGCCGATATTGATGTAAGGATAGCAATTAGGGTATTTGTGGGCTTATTAATATGCCAGTGTTTGATGCGGTTTACGGGATTAGGTGGGAGGATGATTGTGGAGTAGTATGCTAGGCTGAGATAAAAGAATAGTCCTAGCAGAGATAGTATGGCGATGATTGTGGCTGTGGGGGTTATTTCTTGTTTAGTTAGTTCTTGGATAATGAGCCATTTTGGTAAGAAGCCTGTAAGGGGCGGGAGTCCTGCTAGGGATAGTAATGTGAGTATTAGGGCTGCGTTTATTACGGGCACTTTTGTCCATGAAGTTATTATTGTTGTTAATTTGAGGGTTTTGTTTGTGTTGATAGTGAGGAAGATGGGGATGGTTGTTAGGCAGTAAAGGTAGAAAGTTAGTAGAGTTAGTTTAGGGTTGTAAATGATGATAATGGTGATTCATCCTAAGTGAGAGATGGAGGAGAAAGCTAAGATTTTTCGTAGTTGAGTTTGGTTTAGTCCTATTGCCTCAGCCCCCTAGGGCTGCTGAGAGGATAGCTAGCGTAGTTAGCAAGGTTGGGTTGAGTGAGTGGGATACTAGTATTAGGATAGAAATTGGGGGGAGTTTTATTATTGTGGAGAGAAGGAGGGCGGTGATGGGGGATGAGCCTTGAAGTACTTCTGGGAATCAGAAGTGGAATGGTACTAGGCCTAGTTTTATTGAGATTGCTACTGTTAGTAAAATAGAGGCTGTTGGTTGGGTTAGTTGTGAGATGTCCCACTGTCCTGTATGTCAGGCGTTGATTGTGCTGGAAAACAGTAGTAGTGTAGATGCAGCTGCTTGGACTAAGAAGTATTTGATTGCTGCTTCGGTAGCTCGCGGATGGTGAGATTTTGAAATGAGTGGGATAATAGCTAGGGTGTTGATTTCTAGTCCGACTCAGACTATTATTCAGTGGTTGCTTGAAATTGTAATTGTTGTTCCCAAGGTCAGGCTTGTGGAGAAGATTAGACTTGCATGTGGGTTCATTAGCGAGGGATGGAGTTGAACCGTCATTTTCGGGGTATGGGCCCGATAGCTTTTTTAGCTGACCTTGCTAGGAAATAATATAAAGGAAGTATAGGGAGTTTTGATCTCTCTCGTGTAGGTTCGATTCCTACTTTTCTAATCCTTTGTTAGGAAATGAGAGGGCTGGTGTACCTCTATGTTCACTTTATCATAGTGACCCTTTACGTTCAGGCACATTTCCTTAGGTAAGGAGGTAGGCCTGCGTAGGAGATTGGTATCCTCGTATGTCAGAGGCATAGTGCTAGTGTTAGGGGGAGGAAGTTTTTTCACAATTGGTGCATGAGTTGGTCGTAGCGGAATCGTGGGTAGGAGGCGCGGATTCATAGGAAGCCTGAAGATAGAAGTAGGGTTTTTGTTGCTAGAATTGTTGGGAAGAGTTCTATGGGGGTGTTTAAGAAGCTTGGATTTAGGAATAGGATGGCTGTTAGTGTGTTTATTAATATAATATTAGCACATTCTGCTAGAAAGAATAAGGCAAATGGTCCTGCGGCATATTCTATGTTAAAGCCTGAGACCAGTTCGGATTCCCCTTCGGTTAGGTCAAATGGTGCTCGGTTTGTTTCGGCAAGGGTAGAGATGTATCATGTTATTGCGAGGGGTCAAGAGGAGAAGATAAGGTAGAGTGGTTCTTGTGTGGTGGTTAGTGTGGCTAGAGTGTAGTTTCCGCTTAATAGGATTGTTGATAGGAGGATAATTGCGAGGGTCACTTCGTAGGAAATAGTTTGTGCTACTGCTCGTAGTGCACCAATGAGTGCGTATTTTGAGTTTGAGGCTCAACCTGATCATAAGATTGAGTATACTGCCAGACTTGATATGGCTAGGAGGAAGAGGAATCCTAAGTTTAGGTCAGTGAGGGGGAATGGGAGGGGGATTCAAATTGTTAGTGCTAAGAGCAGGGCTAGGATAGGAGTTGTGGTGAATAGGAGGGGGGAAGATGTACATGGGCAGATTGGTTCTTTTGTAAAGAGTTTTACTCCGTCTGCGATCGGTTGGAGTAGGCCAAAGGGACCTACAATGTTTGGCCCTTTTCGGGACTGTATATAGCTCAGGATTTTTCATTCAATTAGTGTTAGGAATGCTACGGCGACTAGGATGGGAATTATGTATGATAAAGATATAATGAGGTAGGTCATAGGGCTAGGGAGAGGATTTGAACCTCTGGGGAAAGGGCTTAAGCCTTTTGCATTTTACCAAGCTCTGCCACGCTAGCTGTCCTTGTTTAGGATTGGGGGTTTGTCCTTTTGGTAATTTAGATGTGTTCATTACTTCTAGGGAAGGCGTGCTTGAGGTATTGGCCTTACTTTTCCGGTCCTTTCGTACTGGGAAAGGTTTAATCATAGATAGAAACCGACCTGGATTGCTCCGGTCTGAACTCAGATCACGTAGGACTAGTTAATCGTTGAACAAACGAACCCTTAATAGCGGCTGCACCATTAGGATGTCCTGATCCAACATCGAGGTCGTAAACCCCCTTGTCGATATGGGCTCTTGAAGGGGATTGCGCTGTTATCCCTGGGGTAGCTTGGTTCATTGACCAGCTATGCTGGGTCTGGTTACTGTTAGTACTTTGAGTGGTTGATCTTGGTCAGGAGGAATGGTCTTATGTTTGGAGGATACGTTTTTCTCCAAGGTCGCCCCAACCGAAAAATGCGAGCCAATCATCTGTCTGTTAATAGTGAGCCTGGTAGGTTTTATTTGGTTTGTAGAGTGGCTGCTGGTTTTTAAGTTCCACAGGGTCTTCTCGTCTTATGGGCTTATCCCTGCTTTTGCACGGGGAGATCAATTTCACTGATTACCTGTAAGAGACAGTTAAGACCTCGTTTGGCCGTTCATACAAGTCTCGATTTATGAGACAATTGATTGCGCTACCTTTGCACGGTTAGGATACCGCGGCCGTTAAACTTAGTGTCACTGGGAAGGCATCACCTTCAATACTTAGTTTTGCTGAAGGCTATGTTTTTGGTAAACAGTCGGGCCTTGGGTTTGCCTAGTTCCTTTTACAGGTTTGAATCTTTCTAGTTGAGCACTCCTGGGTTGGTCTAACAGGGTATTAGATAGTCTTGTAGTGGTTGGGCTATTAGTAGGCCTGTTAATAATATGAGATGTAAGTTTGTGCTTTAGAAGGAAGGTCCTTAGTTACTTATTTTAGCATTAATGCTCCTATATTTGATAGGTTAGCCCGTTATGGGTGAGGGAGTCGCATAGGGTTTTGTATTTTTAGTATGGGGAGCTTTGACGCACTCTTTGTTGGTGGCTGCTTAAAGGCCTACAAGTTTGGAGGTGTTTGGCTTATCCTCTGGAGGAGGTTGTGTTCTGTTTTAAAGGAGCTGTACCTCCTTTAAATTACTCTTAATTTGCTACGAGCAAGTAGTCGAGTCTGAGGGGTAAAATTAAGGGAGAACTTATATTCATTTCACGGGCAACCAGCTATCACCCAGCTCGGTTGGCTTTTCACCTCTACTAACAAGTCTTCCCACTCTTTTGCTACAGAGACGGGTTTGCTCGAAGATAGCTGCTTGAGAGTAGCTCGCTTGGGTTTCGGGGTGGCAAGCTTAAAGTTCGTTTTGCTTGATTTTTCTTGCTAAATCATGATGCAAAAGGTACAAGGGTTCGTCTTTGCTGTTTGTTGCTTAAATTTTCATTATTATTTCAGCTTTCCCTTGTGGTACTGTGGGTCTATCGCTCCTAGTGTCTTTTCTATCGCCTATACTTAGACGGAAGAATGTTTTGGTTTGGGTTTTAAGTAGATTTTTTCTCTTAGAGTAATATAGTAGTCGGGCTAGAGGAGGCTTCAAGGCGGTCTAGGGTGGGTAGACATCTTTCAGGTGTAAGCTGAATGCTTTGGTGTTATAGCTACGCCTTGGTGCTAAGTGCACCTTCCGGTACACTTACCTTGTTACGACTTACCTCATCTTTTAACTTTTTGGTTTGGGTTAAATTACAAGTGCTTGGTAGTTGTGAAGAGGGTGACGGGCGGTATGTACGTGCTCCAGGGCCGAGTTTAAGGGGGTATTCTTTCCCCTCTTTACTGCTAAATCCTCCTTCTAGGGGCTATTTCAAGCCCCCTTTCGTTGGGTTTTCTATTTTAGAAAATGTAGCCCATTTCTTCCCCTTCATGGGCTATACCTTGACCTGTCTTGTTAGCGGGGGTGTTGTTGTGCTCACTGTTGGGCTTTCAGAGAAGGTGAGCTGGGGACGGCGATATGTAGGCTGCTTTGGGCAAGGAGAGGTTGGGTGCATCGTGGGTTATCGATTATAGAACAGGCTCCTCTAGGTGGGTTTGGAGCACCGCCAAGTCCTTAGAGTTTTAAGCGTTTGTGCTCGTAGTTCTCGGGCGGATGTTTTGGTAGGAGGAACATCTAGATTTAAGGCCAAGCATAGTGGGGTATCTAATCCCAGTTTGTGTCCTGGCTTTCGTGGTGCTTGGTTGATCATTAATGCTAAAATCGTCTTGAGGGTGGTCTTAGGTACAACATGGGCTTATGACAGCTTAGTTGGATTTCGGTTTTAGTTGAGCGATAGTATATTACCACTCTTTACGCCGGATGACAGTTAGTTTGGGCCTCTTGTATGACCGCGGTAGCTGGCACAAGATTTACCAGCCCTATGTATTGCCATAGCTAAGTCAAGTTTACACTTATTGCTTAATGTTAATTACTGCTGAATACCTGTGTGGGTGTGGCTAAGCAAGGCATCTTGGGCTACGTCAGAGGTGTGCCTGATGCCTGCTCCTGTTTCCTACCAGGTGAGAAGGAAATTAGGGCATTTACACTGGGGTGCGGATACTTGCATGTATATGTCTGGCAAAAATTAACTGTAAGGTTAGGACTAAGTCTGTTGTCCATGGGCTTAGAGGGCCATCTTAACATCTTCAGTGTTATGCTTTAGTTTTAAGCTACAGGGACTTGATTTTTATTGGTTTTTAAAGGCAGAATTTTTATTGGTTTTAAATAAATAAATGATAAAAAGAAAGAAAAAAGTATAAAAAGGTTAAATTGTTAAATGGAATTTCAGTGGTATTAGATCTGTTGTTTTAAATAAATTAAAAAAATATGTCTTTCGAGCATTAATTAATATGTCTAATATGAATTCATTGTTATAGTCCTTGTACATTGAATATAAAGAGTCTTGGGTTAATTTAAAGGGCGTCGGCGAAGAATCATCCGTACCCGATTAAGGTTTGATTGGGGTGATGGGCGAGATTGGGGTGTCAAGTTTGGGTGTTCACCTGTTCTGGACCATGGATGTTTTGTGGACGGGTCTTTTTCAGGGGAGGTATCTATGTGGGGCAAGCGGATATTTGGTCGTTGCAAGATTATGTGAAATTAAGCATTCTGATGGACTGTTACCAAGTTAACTGATTGCGGATGCAAGTGCATCAGTGTCAAAATGATACTGAGGATACTCACACCGTCTCATTCAGGTATTCTGGAAGGTGAGAAATTGGACGAGGGCCATTGATGCTCACGTAAACCAATAGTAAGCTCCCGTTGCAGCCGCCCCGGAGGGCCCGTTGAAGAAACCCTGAAGAGAACCAGTAGAGCAAGGATCTGTCGGTGATCCGAACAAGGATGAGATGCGCTCAAATAGCTTGAAAGTCTTCTTAAAAAGCAAGTTCCGAGGACTAATAGTTGTTATGGCCCTGAGTTAGGAACCAGAGGCGCAAAAGAGCAAGTTGTGCTAGGGGTGTAGGGGGAAAGAATGATCCTGAAGCTGGGCGTGAAAGGTCTTTCTTGCGCCGGGTTGCTGATCTCTCGTGAGGTGAACGATTAATAAATAACCTGGTCCGAAGATACCCGTTGGTACGGCGAGAGAGGAGGCAGTTAAGTCCTGAACCATGAATATTCTGTCTTTGATCATGGGTTTTATGTACTGGAGAATATCCGTATCCTTGAGTGTGGTTGTGTGAAATTAAGGAGTTTGTACCCTTAGTAAAAGGAGTGTTGTACTATGTGGTTAGTTCCAATAACTTAGGATCCTTGAAAGTAGGGGGTACGCAGACAGTAGGTGGAGTGATTACGTAATATGTATTATAACATGCATTAATTGTCTCAGTACATTAATTGTAATGTATAGGGGCATGGATGTTATGCACATGATTACATGCTGCGGCGATTTTTTGGGGTTGAGAATGGGTTGAGTGGGGGGGATGGGGGGTGGGGGGGGTTCTTGAGAGTCTTAGGCAGATGGAATTGAGGTTTATAAAAGAAAAAAAATAGTAAAATGAGTGAGGTTGTTAAGGGAAAAATGTTGCAATGGGTTTTTAGGTTGTAAGGTTGGGAAAGGTTAAGTAAGAATGTTAAGTTTTAGTGCACACGGATGCGTTTGAGGCGGTAGTTTTAGGCAGGTGGAATTGAGGTTTATAAAAGGAAAAAAATAGTAAAATGAGTGAGGTTCTTATAGTTGAAGTTTACAACGGCGGCTTTTCAAGTCGCAGGTCTTGGAGAGAGGCCAAGTGAGAATATATGATTTATTTGATGTATTTTTTAGGGGTGTGTTTTGTTTTAGGGGGGTTGGCGGTTGCGTCTAATCCTTCTTATTATGGAGTAGTTGGTTTGGTCTTGGCGTCTGTTGTAGGTTGTGGGTGGTTGTTGAGTTTAGGGTTGTCTTTTGTTTCATCGGTGTTGTTTATGGTTTATTTGGGCGGGATGTTGGTGGTTTTTTTGTACTCTGTGTCTTTGGTGGCCGATCCATATCCTGAGGGGTGAGGTGATTGGCGGGTTGTGGGGTATGTTGTGGGTTTAGTTTTGGTGCTTGTTGTTGGAGTGTTTGTTGGGGGTTTTATGGGTGGTTGAAAGTTTGGGGTGACTACTGTTGACAGTGTGGGTGCTTTGTCGGTTCGGTTAGATTTTAGTGGGGTGGCGATGTTATATTCTCAAGGTGTGGGTATGTTTTTGATTGCCGGGTGGGTGAGGCTTGTTGTTGACTTTGTTTACGGTGTTGGAGCTTGTGCGGGGATTAGCTCGGGGAACTATTCGGGCAGTTTAGGGGGTTCAGAGAATAGTTTTAATGTAAAATGCCAGCTTTGGGAGTTGGGGATAAAGGTTCAAGTCCTTTTTTTCTGAATATGTACTCTAAGAAGGGGTATAGTCTTCACTTTTTGGTTTACAAGACCAATGTTTTTAATAAACTATTAGAGTTTAATTTAGTGGTTTAATATTTTGTTTTCTAATGCTCCGATGGTTGGGAAGAGGATTAGGATGATGGTGAAGTAGGTGAGTGATGCTATTTGGCCGATTAGGATAAATGGGTGTTCTACTGGTTGGCTGCCGATTCATGTTAGAATGAATAGGTTGGCGACTAGGGTTCAGAATAGTAATTGGGAGAGTGGTCGGAAAGTTATTGCGCGCTGTTTGGTTTGATTTGTGAAGGAGTGGTGCTAAGAATAGGACTAATACTGAGGCAGCTAAGGCTAGCACTCCTCCTAGTTTGTTTTGATGTGAGGTGGTGTAACTAGGGGGTTTGCTGGGGTGAAATTTTCTGGGTCGCCTAGGAGGTTTGGTGAGAATAGTGCTAGGGCTGTGAGTGGGATGAGTATGAAGGTAAAACCTAGGGCATCTTTTAAGGAATAGTAGGGGTGGAATGGGATTTTGTCACAGTTTGATGTAATGCCTAGGGGGTTGTTTGAGCCTGTTTCATGCAGGAAAGTGAGGTGAATTAAGGTTATGCCTGCGATTATGAAGGGGAGGAGGAAGTGGAGGGCGAAGAATCGGGTTAGTGTTGGGTTGTCTACTGAGAACCCACCTCATGCCCATTCTACGAGTGTTTGTCCAATGTAGGGGATGGCAGAAAATAGGTTTGTAATGACTGTGGCACCTCAGAATGATATTTGTCCTCATGGTAGTACATAACCGACGAAGGCAGTGGCTATAAGGGTGAGTAGTAGGATAATTCCTGTGTTTCAGGTTTCTTTGTAGAGGTATGAGCCATAATAGAATCCTCGACCGATGTGCAAGTAAATGCAGATGAAGAAGAATGAGGCTCCATTAGCATGTAGGTTGCGAAGTAATCAACCATACTGCACGTTGCGACATGTGTGGGCGACGGAGGAGAAGGCCATGGTTGTGTCTGCGGTGTAGTGCATAGCTAGTAGTAGGCTGGTGAGGATTTGTGTGATTAAGCAGATTCCTAAGAGTGAGCCGAAGTTTCATCATGTGGAAATGTTTGGTGGGGTTGGGAGGTCGATTAGGGAGTTGTTGACTATTGCTAGTAGGGGGTGGTATTTTCGAGGGTTTGGGGCCATTGGGTTGTTTGGGTTAGTCTAGGAAAAATAGGATAATGAGGGTGGAGATGGCGAATGATTCTAGGTAGGCTTTAATAATCCCAGTGTGAGTAGTGGTGGAGGCCTTAGTTATTATGAGTTGTAGGCTAGCAAGACCTTCTGGGCTGATTTTTTTGTACCATGAGAGGTTAATTAGGTTGGTGGCGAGTTTTTGTCTGTTTTTAAGTAGTTTTATTGTAGTGAGACGGTGGGTTAGGGGGTTGAAGTAACCTAATGAGGAGGAGAAATTTTGGTAAGTGTTTTGTTTTGGCTGGGTTAGGGTTTGTGTTAACTTTGTGAGTGTTAGTGCTAGGATTATACCTAGAGCTGTGACAGTGAGGGCTGCGGTTTTTGTGGTTGTTGGTATGGTTATGGGGGGTGTTTTGGTTGGGAGAATATATGATGTAATAAGTAGTCTGGCTAGGATGCTTGCCTAAGGCAAGTTGGGTGATAGGGTTGATAATTGTAGGGTTGTTTTCGTTCATGGGTGTAATGACGGGTGTGCGGGTGTATCCTGTTTGTACTGTTAGGGTTATTCGTAGGGTGTAGGTTGCAGTAAATGTTGTGGCGAGTAGGGTGAGTAAGAGAGCTCAGGTATTTAAGTAGGAGGTGTTAAGGTTCTCGATAATGAGGTCTTTTGAGTAGAACCCTGCGAGGAAGGGGGTTCCTATAAGGGCTAGGTTGCCGATGGTAAGACATGTTGTGGTTGTGGGTAAGAGTTTTTGTAAGCCGCCTATTTTTTGAATGTCTTGTTCTCTGTTTAGGCTGTGGATGATTGAGCCCGAACATAGGAATAGTATAGCTTTGAAGAAAGCGTGGGTTGAGATGTGGAAGAAGGCTAGTTGGGGGAGGTTGAGTCCGATGGTGACTATTATTAGCCCTAGTTGGCTTGAGGTAGAGAAGGCGATGATTTTTTTAATGTCATTTTGTGTTAGAGCATATGTGGCAGCGAATAGTGTTGAGAGGGCCCCTAGGCATAGGCACAGGGTAAGGGCTGTTTGATTGTTGGAGAGTATAGGATGGGTGTGAACTAGTAGGAAGACTCCGGCTACTACTATTGTGCTGGAGTGAAGTAGGGCGGATACTGGGGTTGGGCCTTCTATGGCTGCGGGCAGTCAAGGGTGAAGGCCAAATTGGGCTGATTTACCTGTGGCGGCTAGGATTAAGCCTAGCAATGGCAGGGTTGATGTAGTTGTTTGGGAGAAGTTCTGCTGGATCTCTCAGGTGTTTGTGGAGGAGGCGAGTCATATTATGCTTAAGATAAGGCCGATATCGCCGATTCGGTTATATAATACGGCCTGTAGGGCAGCTGTGTTGGCTTCCACTCGGCCTTGTCATCAGCCAATAAGTAGGAATGATATGATGCCTACTCCTTCTCATCCGATGAATAGAAGGAACATGTTGTTGGCGATGGTTAATATTAGTATAGCAATTAGGAATATTATTAGGTATGAGAAGAATTTGTTGATATAGAGTTCTGAAGCTATATATCATATTGCAAATTGGAGAATAGACCAGGTGACGAAAAGGGCAATTGGAAAGAATATTATGGAGTATTGGTCCATTTTAAAGCTGAATGAGATTTTGAAGTTAGTAATGATTTTCCATTCTCAGTATGAGGTAATACATTCTGTATTTGAGTGCATAAATAGTAGTATTGGTAGAAGGCTTATCATGAAGGCTGTTTTGGTGGCATGGGTAACTGTAGTTGGAGTCAGTTTAAATTTTTTTGATATTATTGGGAGGAGCAGTGGTGTGATGAGTGTGGCTAATGTGGCTAGTATAAATGTGTTAAGTATTGCTTCCACTACTTTTACTTGGACTTGCACCAAGGTTGATGGCTCCTAAGACCAGCGGATTACTGCTATCCTTTAAAAGTAAGGGGACTGAGATTTTAGGCTCAGGGGCGAGAATTAGCAGTTCTTGTTGGATTTATCCTCCCCTCGGCAGGTAAGAAGGGTTTAACTTCTATTTTTAGGATCACAGTCTAATGTTTTTGTTAAAACTATACTTGCCTGTGAGGTCTAGAAATGAGTTCTGGTTTTAGAATAAGGAGTAATAGGGGAATGATGTGTAGGGCTATTAGTAGGTGTTCTCGTGTGGTTGAGTTTTGAATGGAGGTGAGGTGTGTTGGTGTCATATCTCGTTGGGTTATGAGTAGTATAGATAGAGTGTATGCGGTGGTTAGTAAGGTTGCTATGCCGGTTAGGATAAGTGTAATATATGATCAGTTGAATAGGGCTGTTATAATTGTTAGTTCTGCTATGAGGTTAGTTGTAGGGGGTAGGGCTATGTTGGTTAGGTTTGCTAGTAATCATCAGATTCCTATTAGGGGGAGGATGGGTTGTAGGCCTCGTGTTAGTAGGAGAATTCGGCTATGAGTGCGTTCGTAGTTTGTGTTTGCTAGGCAGAATAGTATAGAGAACGTTAATCCGTGGGAGATTATTAGGATTATTGCTCCTGAGAATGAACAGTGGGTTTGGATTGTGGTTGCAGCTACAACTAAGCCTATGTGGCTGATGGACGAGTATGCGATTAGTGCTTTTAGGTCCGTTTGGCGTAGGCAGATTGAGCTGGTCATTAGTGCGCCTCATAAAGCTAGAGCGAGGAATGGGTAGTGGACTAGGTTTGAGAGAGGGCCTATGAGGATGGTAATGCGCATGATCCCATAGCCTCCTAGTTTTAGGAGGAATGCAGCTAGTAGTATGGATCCTGAAATTGGGGCCTCTATGTGGGCTTTGGGTAATCAGAGGTGTAGGCCGTATAATGGGGCTTTTACTATAAATGCTGTTAGTAGGGCTAGGTTTGAGAACAGGTTGGTTCAGTGGGTTATAGTATGGGGGTGGGATAGTGTTAGCGTGGGTAGGTGGAGGGTTCCTATTTGTGTATGAAGGTAGAGGATTGTAATTAGTAGTGGGAGGGAGCTGATTAGGGTGTAAAATATTAGATAAATGCCAGCGCTTAAGCGCTCTGGTTGGTTTCCTCACCATGTAATGAGGATTAGGGTGGGGATCAGGGTTGCTTTGAATGCGATATAAAATATTGTTAGTTCTGTTGTTGAGAATGCTAGGATAATGAATGGTTGGACTATAATTATGGTTGTGATGAAAATTCGTTTTCGTGAGGTGGGCTCTTGTAGGTGGTTTTGGCTTGCTAGGATTATGAGTGGTAGTAGTCAGCACGAGAGGACTAGTAGAGGGGAGGATGTTTGATCAATGCCGGTTCATTGAGATAGGTTTTTGTGTGGGTAGTATGTTGGAGTTAATCATTGTAGGCTTAGTATGGCAATTATTATGCTGTGTGTAATAGTACTTGTTCATAGGAGTTTTTGTGGGGTTAAAAGGGTTGTAGGGATTAGTATGATTGTTGGGATAATGATTTTTAGAATTGTAGTAGGTTTAGGTTGTGAAGTTGATCTGAGCCGTGGGTTCGGGTAGTGGCAACTAATATAGCCAGACCAGTGCCTGCCTCGCAGGCCGAAAATGTTAATATGAGTACGGGTATTAGGGTTGATGAGGCTATTTGATTTTCGACAGGTCAGATGGATAAGGTGATATACATAGATAATATTATACTTTCTAGGCATAACAGGGCTGATACTAAATGTGTTCGATGGAATGCGAGTCCTAGGCTGCTTAATGTAAATGTTGAGTAGAAGCTTAGGTGTAAGGTAGACATAAAGAGAGTCATAGGTTTAGACTATGATTTGTTGAGTCGAAATCAGCTGTCTTGGTTAGACTAACTTTCTGTAGTTACTCTGCCCATTCTAAGCTGCCTTGTATTCACTCATAGATTAGTCCTAGGGTAAGCAGGATAATAATTAGGGAAGTTCAGGTTAGGATAGTGGTGGGGGATTGGAGTTGGGTAGCTCATGGGAGGGGAAGTAGCAGTGCGATTTCTAAGTCAAATAAGAGGAATAGGATAGCTACTGAGGAAGAATCGGATGGAGAACGGGAAGCAGGCGGATCCTAGTGGGTCAAATCCACATTCATAGGGCGATAATTTTTCTGAGTCTGGGTTGATTTGAGTTAATCAAAAGTTTAGTGTTATTAGGGCTGTGCTTAGGATGAAGGATAAGGTAAGTATAAATGTAATTATGTTGATTGCCTCTCTCTGGGGTTTTACCAGATTTTAAAGATTGGAAGTCAATTGTAATTATTATACTAGGGAGGCAGGATCCTCATCAGTAGATGGATATGTAGAGGAATAATCAGATGTGGTGATCTGAGGTGAAGTGGAATTTGATCAGGCGTATCAGGCAGACTAGTAGGAAGGATGATCCGATGATTACATGGAGGCCGTGGAAGCCTGTGGCAACGAAGAAAGTTGACCCATATACGCTGTCGGAGATTGAAAATGAAGCTTCGTGGTATTCTATTGCTTGGAGGGCCGTGAAGTAGAATCCTAGTAGGATAGTTAGGGCTAATGCTTGGATTGCTTGTTTACGGCTTCCATCTGGGATGCTGTGGTGGGCTCATGTTACAGTGATGCCTGAGGCTAGTAAGATAGCAGTGTTGAGTAGGGGAACTTCTAGGGGGTTGAGGGGGTTAATTCCTGTTAGGGGTCATTGGCCTTCTAGTTCTGGAGTAGGGGCTAAGCTGGAGTGGAAGAATGCTCAGAAGAAGCCCAGGAAGAAGAAGGCGTCTGATGTAATAAATAGGGCTATTCCATACCATAGGCCTTTTTGGACGGGCAGGGTGTGGTGACCTTGGAATGTGCTTTCTCGGATGATGTCTCCTCATCATTGAAGGGGGACTAAGGCTATAGAGGCTACTCCTAGAGTAAGAAGTAGTGAGGAGTTGTGATGGAATCATATGATTAGACCTGAGGTGGTGAATAGGGCTGCGGCTGCTCCGAAGATCCGGATTTTGGGATGTCACCAGAGGATGAGGAGGTGACACGCACTGAAGAAGCCCCACCTTACAACAAACTGCCAGAGAATGAGAAGTGATATGCCCTGTTCACCGATGGCTCCTGTCGCCTTGTGGGAAGGCAGCGAAGATGGAAAGCTGCTGTATGGAGTCCTACAAGACGAGTAGCAGAAGCCACTGAAGGAAAAGGTGAATCAAGCCAATTTGCTGAGGTGAAGGCCATCCAGTTAGCTTTGGACATTGCTGAGAGAGAAAAGTGGCCAATGCTCTACCTTTATACTGATTCATGGATGGTAGCTAATGCCCTGTGGGGGTGGTTGCAACAGTGGAAAAAGAACAACTGGCAGCGTAGAGGCAAACCCATATGGGCTGCTGACTTATGGCAAGACATTGCTGCCTGATTAGAGAAGCTTGTTGTAAAGGTACGTCATGTTGATGCCCATGTACCTAAGAGTCGAGCCATGGAGGAACATCAAAACAACCATCAGGTAGATAAGGCTGCTAGGATTGAAGTGGCTCAGGTAGATTTAGACTGGCAACATAAAGGTGAATTATTCCTAGCTCGATGGGCTCATGATTCCTCAGGTCATCAAGGGAGAGATGCAACATATAGATGGGCTCGAGATCGAGGGGTGGACTTAACCATGGATGCTATTGCACAAGTTATCCATGAATGTGAGACGTGTGCCGCAATTAAGCAAGCGAAGCGGTTGAAGCTGCTTTGGTATGGAGGACGGTGGATGAAATATAAATATGGGGAGGCCTGGCAGGTCGATTACATCACCCTCCCACAAACCCGCCATGGCAAACGCTACGTGCTTACAATGGTGGAGTCCCAGTGGTGCATATGAAGAGTATATTAGGGAAGACGGTTTGGGTCATCCCTGCTTCAGGTAAAGGTAAACCTATGTCGGGAATTGTTTTTGCTCAAGGACCTGGTTGTACTTGGTGGGTAATGCAGAAGGATGGAGAAGTTCGATGTGTACCTCAAAGGGATTTGATTTTAGGTGAGAATAGCCAATGTAATTAGTAAGGTAGAAATTGTATTATAATGAGTGCTAAATAACCCATTACTGTATATTCATTATTACTATAATTGCTGTATGTTGTTGTGTGTTGTACCAATGGAGTTACAGCTGGAATCATACACGTCAATGAAGGAAGACTGCCACGATGATGGGACCAAGACCTGCCATCATAAGAACTTTTCCTCTTCCCCTTTGAAAATGAACACTTTTGATTCACAGACTATGACCATGGACCATGTCAGATGCATCGGTCGAGAGCCCGAGATGCAGCATGCAACGATCCAATGGCGCATACTGACACCATGAGAGACTGTTACAATGAATGGAGCCTGAAAATCATGGACTAAATCATTTACTCAACAAAACTCAGATGAATGGTCCATAGACTAAGGGAATAATACATATATGTGTGTCTGAAACATTGGTTGTACCCAAAAGAAATGATTGGACCTGGTCATGACGTAAATGGTATGGAATAAGGGGTGGATAATGTCCTGGTTTCAGTCAGGATAGAGTTAACTTCATTTGTAGCAGCTGATGGAATGCTGTGTTTGGGAGTTCAAATGAAAGCAGTGCTGATAACACCCTGATGTTCTTAGTTGCAGTCAGACAGTCAAGGACTTTCTCAGCTTCTTCGTATTTCTCTATTCATGAGAAAGGAGGGGTGAAGCCAGGACAGGTGACCCAGATGGGCCAAAGAGAGTATTCCATGCCAATTACGTCCTGCCCAGGATAACGGGGGGCTGATGGGAGGAAGAAGAGGGGCAGTTGCGGGATGCGTGCTTCTTGGGGGGACGGTCGGGTTCCAGGACAGCTCTGGGTGGTACGGCCTGAGTTGTGTGGTTCGGTGAGAAACTGCATTGGGTATCAATAGTTTCATATTCTTTTGCTCTAAAGTCCTGTTAGCATTGTTATATTTTATCTTTCTGTTATCTTAGTAAACTATCCTTATCCCAACCCACGGGCCTCTTAGTTTCTTGGTTTTGGAGTTATTTGCCCCTTCCTTTTCCCTTCCCTTGTTTCCCCCCTTTTTCCCTCTTCCCCTGCTCTTTTACTTTAGGAAGCAGGCAGCTGCGTGGATCTCAGCCCACAGCCAGGGTGAAACCACGACAGTGCCGGAGCCAAAGTTGCGGACTCAACTTGGATCAATGTGATCAATGCTGAGCTTGTTTATTGAAACACACACACAGCTTATATATATTTCTATATCAGTACACGAGTTACATTACATTGCTATTGGTTATATGCTCTGTTCACCCGCCTTACATGCACCTCACTATTGCTAATAATTGGTTAAAGCTACACAGTCACGTTATTCCTTATAAGGCAGTTGTTAACATTCCTGCAGTTTCTTATCTGTTTTCATAGGCTTCTGCTTTCTGTTACTGCATTCAGATCGTGTCTTGACATGTCTTTGCTAGCTTCCCCAGGCCTGATTATATGGGGGTTGAGACATGTGGCGATAAGTCTGGATGGGCCACAAGCCCACTCCTCTCAAGATACATTGCTACAATTCCCCCTTCTTGTTTATGGACCAGCCAGACCTTGCAAAAAGCATTATCCATCCTGCAAGACAAACACTGTGACATACACAGCAAAAATAACACTAAGGCAAAAATAACTAACAAAAACATAAGTCCTTATTTAACTAAATCTAAAAGCCATCCCATAAACGGAAAGCCATACTATAAAATGTGACAAGCTAAAAATTGCTAATTGGCTACACACACTGTTCACACCAAACTGATTAATTAGTAATTATAACGAGTTCTGATAAGCATATCTTATAGCTAAACATTGTTAGTTTACCTTTGATGTCTAAAAGTTATCTGCACACCTTCTGTGTTGACCATTTATTATGGATGGTTCTTGACATGTTCACTTATTTCCAAACACCTTCCCACAACTCCTTCTTGGTTTAAGGCAGTCTGTACCCCTGTCTTCAAGACCGCTATGTTTTGAGAATGTGATTACTAAAAACCTCTCAGCATGAGCAACTTTCCTGTTTCATGGGAATTCACGGATATTGTCAGGGTCTATGTCTTTGTGAGGAGAGCCAGGCTGCTGGTAGGCCCACTGTCCTCCCCGACAATTTTTTCCTTTTAGCATCTGTGTTACAAAAACTGCCTGTAGAGATTTCTGCAAGGGCAGAAAGAGTAAGACATGTACTATAATTACCAAAACAAATAATCCAGATTTGACCACAGAATCCACATCTGTACCTTTGCTGTTGTATTTGTTTGCTTTGCCAATCAGGAGTGTCAGGAATGTAGATAACACCAGCCTCATGTTTTTGTGCAGACACCCATTGTAGTCTGTGATCTTAGGCTTCATTTACCACAAACACATGCATATTTCAAAGACTGTTAGATGGTTCAATGGTGTGATGTAATTGGCACGGAATACCCTCTTTGGACATTTCGAGTCACCTGTCCTGGCTGTGTCCCCTCACAGCTTCCTGGGTGCCCCCCACCTTCTTGTTAGCAGGGCAACATGAAAAAACAAAAATTCCTTGACTTCTTGGGAACAACTAAAAATATTAGTGTGTTATCAGCACTGCTCTCATCCTAACTGCCAAGCATAGCACTACACCAGCTGTTAGAAAGAAAATTAACTCTATCATAATCAAACCCAGGACAGGCATGTAGCTAGTATTGTTCCCCAGGGGTCAGTACTGGGTCTGGTCTTATTCAGTATATTCATCAATGATCTGGATGAGTGGACAAAGTTTATGGCAAGTTTGCTGATGATACAAAACTGGGAAGAGTGGCTGTACTGTCATTCAGTAAGACCTGAACATGCTAGACTGTTGGGTGGAGAGTAACCTAATGAGTTTCAACAATGGCAAGTGTACCTGGGACAAGAAATTAAGCTGGGACAGAACACAGCCAGGACAGGTGACCCAAACTAGCCAAAGGGGTATTCTCTACCATATGACAGCATGTTCAGTGTAAAAGGGGGCTAGTCAGGGAGGAGCAGCGGCAGTTGTGTCATGGGGTGAGCAAATTGCACTGCACATCACCCACTTTGTATATTTTGTTATAAGTACTGTTGTTGCTTCCTTTCTTGTCCTAGTAAACTGTCCTTATCTCAACCAATAAGTTTAGCCTTTGTCTTCCCAGGCACAGAGGTGAGGCTGACAGGTTGGTAGTTCCCAGGGTCATCCTCATCTTAAGGGTCTTTTCCAACCTAAATTATTCTATGATTCTATTAGAGGCACAGGATTTTGAAAATGTGTCTTTTATCCATCAGAAGATAAAAACTTCAAAAACAACTAGGAAGGAGAAGAGTGAGGAAGATAACTAAGAAAAACACCAGGCAGAATTACTCCTATGTCCTCCCATACCAAGTTTCAGAAACTGAGTTGCAAAAGTGCTCTGGATGTCTTTCTGCTGATTTCAGTGGATTTGGATGGTGATCCAACTAGGAATAAAGTAATACCCGGACTGGAAAGAGAGTGTTTATTAAGCTCTAATGTGCTATTTATCTATGGGTCAAAATAAGCCAAGGCACTTAGATACCAAGTGATGGAGGCTGTTCAATGCATGGGAAACAGAAGTTGTTATTCCTACCAGCACCACCCCAGCTTTCTCTCCTACTTCTTGGAGCCAAGGGGAAACCCTTGCTGCCCACTCTTACCCTGCTTGCTCAGTGTCATCCTTTGTCTCACAGCCAACCCTCTGCCCCACCATGAGTTTCAAATGTCCGACCCAACCGTGCAGTATCCCACCTGCAAAATTCTCAGTGCACATGGCCTTCTTCCCAGATTAGTATGTTTACTCAAGCAACATTCCAGGGAGTCAGTGGATGTTTTGCCTAGGACTGTAGAACCCACTCCAATCAAGAGCAGGACTGTCCTGGTTTCAGTCAGGATAGAGTTAACTTCATTTGTAGCAGCTGATGGAATGCTGTGTTTGGGAGTTCAAATGAAAGCAGTGAAAGCAGTGCTGATAACACCCTGATGTTCTTAGTTGCAGTCAGACAGTCAAGGACTTTCTTAGCTTCTTCTATTTCTCTATTCGTGAGAAAGGAGGGGCGAAGACAGGACAGGTGACCCAGATGGGCCAAAGAGTGTATTCCATGCCAATTACGTCCTGCCCAGGATAACGGGGGGCTGTTGGGAGGAAGAAGAGGGGCGGTCGCGGGACGCGTGCTTCTTGGGGGACGGTCGGGTTCCGGGACAGCTCTGGGTGGTACCTGAGTTGTGTGGTTCGGTGAGAAACTGCATTGTGTATCAATAGTTTCATATTCTTTTGCTCTAAAGTCCTGTTAGCATTGTTATATTTTATTTTTCTGTTATCTTAGTAAACTATCCTTATCCCAACCCACGGGCCTCTTAGTTTCTTGGTTTTGGAGTTATTTGCCCCTTCCTTTTCCCTTCCCTTGTTTCCCCCTCTTTTCCCTTTTCCCCTGCTCTTTTACTTTAGGAAGCAGGCAGCTGCGTGGATCTCGGCCCACAGCCGGGGTGAAACCACAACAAGGACATAAGCAATAAATGAAGGATTGATCTCAAAAGACATTCAGGAAATATAAAGGAATATAATACAAAAACTTAAGTGTCTTATGCTCTTCTCACTCTCATATGTACCAATAGTAATTCTATCAGAGATCAATGGAATTGTGTTCCTGCAACTATAGAACATATAAAAATCAAGCCCGAGGCTTCCTAAATAAAATGCTACCGCTTCTGGTTACTTAGGTAGAATAAACAAGATATGCAGTGTTAAAAAATACATTTTCACATTCTGTATCTACCATATTAAAATGCTTTCTTGCATATTTATTATTTGCTGAATTTCCACAATGAAATGATGTGGCAGCTGCTGGAGTCTGATTTTTAATTTATGTCTACAAATTAATTAAAGGGCCTTCATGCTTTATGTTAACAAAAGAGCATCTTAAATATGTGCAATAGCATCTCCTGAGAAATCCAATACTCCAAAATATTTTTAGATCATCAAACACAACATGCAATGTCAAAGAATGATTCAGTAAAAATTTAAAAGAAATGTAAAAATTTAAAAGAAATGTAAAATAAACAGTGATGCTGAACCCCCCCCCCCGTAAAAGAATGAAATGCAAAAATATCATTGCAAAATGACTAGACATGTCTTAAGTTGATCACATCTAGTATATATATTTATGTATGCATTTTTTTCTCTGATCTTTTAAACAGAGCTTAAGTTCTAGGGGGAAATTGCTGAGTTACCTCCAAATTGATCATACTGGATAGCAAGGCTTATAAAAATGAGCAGTGATGCATAGTTTGAAGCAATTTTTTTTTTAAATTAAGCAATCCACTGAATATTTAGCAAACGTGAAAAAATAACCGCTGTAACAGCTTAGAAAGATTTTTTCATTCTCTTATGTCCTAAAAAATCTACTTTCAGTAGGCCCTATATGAAAAGAAATCAATGTCTCCAGGTTTCCCCACACACATAAATGGGAAAATGCAGCAAAATGACTATAAGAAACTGCAAAAAGGTAGCCCAAGAGCTAGAATTAATCTGAAGTCACAATAAATTTAATGACATTTTCACCCTGTTTCTAGAGGAAACTGAAAAAGAGAAGAAATAAGAAAGGAGTTAGAAATCTGTATATATTTTGGAAATAAGTATTCTGTTATCTTTCAAATTAAGAATAAAACAATGCAGAAACAGTAGGTGCTGGGGAAGATGGAGGGGTTTTTTCCCCATATCAATCATCTACAAACTTGGTATCCAAAATTTTTGCTCAGAAAGTCTTTGCAGCTTTTCTCAGGCAGCGTATGTAGATTCCACAGAGCTGTAAAAAGGATGAAGGACTGAACACAAAAAGCTACTGGATTCGTTTACTGAAATCATTTGCAGCCAAACAAAGTTGGAAAGGACACATAGGTAAGAGGGGAAAAAATCCCCAACACAACAAGACCAAACAAAACCCACAAAATAAAACCCAAAAAACCCACACCCCTTTCACTTTCCTCACTATTTATAAGGATTTACTAATGCTCCAACACTTGCTGAAAGACAGTGCAATGTTTATTCTCCTGCAGACAGTATTTTCTCCTTCCAGAAACCTTATAGGGAAGGGCAAAGCAGGCTTGTGTGCCTATGTCCAGGAAACTAGTTTGCTCTTTCCTCTATCAAAATGTTCTGCATCGCTTTCTCTCCCCACGCCCCACACACACCACCCCCTTTTTTTTAAATAGAAAAAAATATAAAGAGGAGATCTGTGTGGGAAGGCCACCCATGAAACTCTCCATTCACAGGAATAAACGGATGTAGCAAAAATTAAAAACCAACAACAACAACCAACAAAAAGCCCCAATTTTTTCCAAAACTGTTGCCGAAACAGAAGCGAAATTTGGGTAATGCACACTCCACCCCCACCCCCCAGCAGATACATGGACTGGAGGCTACATGCTTCTGCAACCCCAGGTATTTCCACTAACCTATGACCTACATGCCGACCTTCCTTTACACTGCTTCGTTGCCCATACAACTCCCTGGAAATCATATCGTCAGCAACTAGGATTTATAATCTAAATGGGTTTGAAATTGTATCTTTGGGAAGTCCAAATTAAATCACACCAGACTTTTAGACTTCCAACTAGAACATCAAGCAACATGGAGCAAGTGCATTTCAGCACAAGGAAATTCCCCCCTGACCACCATCCCCATGTTTCTCCAGCAGCTCCATCCCCACCACACCCATGCCCGGGTCTGGGGCCAGATGGTACTCACATCTCAGTGACATTGTTGCCCTCGGTGCTCCACTGAGGCACGGGGAAGGAGATGATGCCTGGTGACGGCTCCACGCACAAGATCCTCCAAGAGCTGCAGCGGCAGGATGCAGGGCAGCCCATGACACTCCACCAGGATCCCAGCACCAGGCAGCAAAAGCCCCACAGTCGTGCAAAGCTGAACCCCAGTAGTCTTCGTTGCCAGGGTGCCATGCTCTGCCTCAACGTCCTCCACCAACCACCACTTCAGAAGAGCACAACCAGAGGGTGTGCAGCTTTTGGGTGAGCACCCTGCTGCTAGGGTTCAATGTGAACACAACGAAGCAGCCCTGGAGGCTTTGTGGTGCAGTGGGAACCGGCGCTGCTGTGAGACAGAGACAGAAAGGAGTGATGAGAGGCAAGAGTGGCCACCAGCATGGCATGGCAGGGCATGGCGTGGCACGGCACACCCAAACACCTGCCATGGCCCCGCGGGCGGGCAGCGGCGCCGTCTGACCTGCGTTGGTTCCTGATGATGCAGAAAAATACACGGAGCGTCCGAGACAGGTGGCAGAGACAGCAATTCTACCTGCAGGGCTCAGATGACCGCTGAGAAGGAATGGAAGAAACAGCGCAGGTCACGGCGGAAGCAGAACGCAGGGTGTTGTACTTGCTGCTTTGCACACCGTGTCCTCCTCCCTCCAGCTAATAATAAAGCAGACGCAGGTCTTGCTCCAGCCCAAGCCCAGGAGCTGCTGGCAAAGTGACGTGAAGCTGACATAAAAACGGGCAAAAACATCGCAAAATGAGCCTGAAATCTAAAAAAAAATCCCCCAAATGCAAGCAAACTAAAAAAACACAGAAAAACAAGGATAGAGAGAGACAAAAGCAACAGGGCAGGGAGGAGGGAGGAACTGAGAGAGAGAAGAAAATGAAGCGGGGGGGGAGGGAGAGAGACATGGAGACAAAGCAGGAGAGACAGCTGGAGAGACAGAGGGACAGAGAGAGGGAAGGATGGAAAGATGTCAAGGAAGAGAGACAGAAGGAGAGAAACAGAAAGGGAGAGAGAGAAAGGGAGAGAGATGACGCAGAGAGAGGAGCAGAGAAAGATGGTGGGAGAGAGATGGAGAAAGACACAGGGGAAGAGCGCAATTGAAAGAGGGGGGAGAAAGAGATGGAGGAGGGGGAGAGACAGCTGGAGAGAAAGAGAGAGAGAGGTGGGGAGAGATTAAATGGGATACAAAGTGAGACGGGGAGAAAGACAGAGGGGAGACAGGAGGGAGACAGGCAGAATGGGAGGGAGAGGAGGGGAGACAAAGAGGGAGAGAGGATTGGGAGATAAAGAAGAGAGAGACGGAGAGAAGGAAAGAGAAACAAATTAAAAGGGAGGGAGAGATGGAGAGACACTGACACATTAAGAGTGAGGGAGGGAGAGAGAAAGATAGGGAGATAGAGAGTGGGGAGAGAGATGGGGAGAGAGTGAGACAGAGATGGAGAGACAGAAACAGTGGGGGAGAGAAGTGTAGAGGGAGGAAAAACCCAACAAGAGAGACAGAGACGGATCTAGAAAGGGAGAGATTAAGTAAGAGAGGGAGAGAGACAGGGGCAGAGAGAAGAAAGAAGGAAGGAGAAAGGGAGGGGGAGAAAGACACTGAGAGAGAGGAAGTGAGATGGGGGAGAGAGACATGGAGAGCAAGAGAGGAGGGGAGAGGGAAGAGAGGGGGGAAGGGGAGAGAAGAGGAGGAGGAGGCAGAAAGGTGGAGAGGGAAATCAAGAGAGATGGAGAGAGAAAAAAGGGGAGGGAGATAGAGATGGGGAGAGAGGGAAAGAGGGAGATGGGGCAGAGAAAAAGAAATGTAGGGGGAGAGAGTCAGAGAGCGAAAGAAGATTAGGGACAGCAGGAGAGATATAAAGACACACAAGGGGACAGAGAAAGGGATGGAGAAAGATAGGGAGAGAGACAGGGACAGAAAAGGATTAAGGAGGAGAACAGAAGGAGGAACAGACAGGGAGAAAGTGACACACACTTCAGGAGCTCCCTGAAGGCTCCTCTGTTAAAATGATCTAGCTACGTTTCTCCTTCAGCCAAGGAATCTGTGCAGAACAATGCAGGCCTGAAGACCACACTGCACATGCAGCACAGCCTAAGCCTGGGCCTACTTAGATTAACAGTTATTAGGATCATTAACTCCTTGATGTACAGCGGTTGGCCAACAGTGACAATTCCTTGACACAAATGATAGAAGGTCCAATGCAGGAGTACCCCTCCCCACCAGCCCCACCAAAGTCGCTCTATCACTCCCCTTTTACACTGGACAGGGGAGAAAATGAAAACAGAGTAGGATAGTGAGAAGTAAAACCAAATCTTAAAACACCTCCCCCCACCCCTCCCTTCTTCACAGATTCAACTTTATTCATGATTTCTTTCCCTTCCCCCCCATGTGGCACAGGGGAGACGGGGGAGGGGGGGAATGGGGGTTTTGGTCAGTTCCTCACGAGTTGTTTTCCTTCTTAGTGGGGGGGTGTGTGTGTGTGTGTTTCCTCACACTTTTCCCCTGCTCTAGCATCCTCCACAATCTTCTCCAACGTGAGTCCTTCCCAGCAGTGCATCAGCTCTTCACCAACTACCCCAGCGTGGGCACCCTATGGGGTGCAGTCCCTCAGGCCCAGACTGCTCCAGCCTGGTCCCCCATGGAGTCACAGGTCCCCCCAGCAGACCTAGTCCAGTGTGGGCCTCTCCACGTGCTGCAGGTCCTGCCAGGAGCTTGCTCCAATACGGGCTTCCCACAGGGTCACAGCGTCCTTCATGTGTCTCCACCCACTCCAGCGTGAGGTCCTCCTCGGGCTGCAGATGGGATGCTCCCCATCCTCTTCCATGGGCTGCAGGGGGACAACCTACTTCACCATGGTCTTCTCCATGGGCTGCAGGGGAATTTCTCTCCAGTGCCTGGAGTGCCTCCTCCCCTCCTTCTTCACTGACCTTGGTGCCTGCACAGTTTCTTACTGGTCTTTCTTACAGGTCTTTCTTCTCACTCCCTTCTCTGGTGGCAAAAAGCATCCCCTTACCTTTTTTTCCCCTCTTAAATATGATTCACAGAGGCGCTATGACTATCGCTGATTGGCTCAGCCTTGGTCAGTGGCAGGTCCGTCCTTGAGCCAGCTGGTATTTACTCTGTCGGACCTGGGGGAAGCTTCTAGCAGCTTGTTGCAGAAGCCAGCCCTGCAGCCCCCGCCTGCTAAGAAGGAAAACAATTCGTGATGAACTGACTGAAACCCCCATCCCCGTCTCCCCCTGGCAGAGGAGGAAAGGAGAGAAATCATAATTAGAGTCCAGGAAAAAGGGAGGGCTGGGAGGAGGTGTTTTAAGATTTAGTTTTATTTCTCATTATCCTACTCTTTTTTTGTGTGTGTGTGTGTGTGTGTGTGTGTGTGTAATAAATTAGCAACCTAGCTCCTGGGGCAGGTAGAAAAGTTTAACTCTACATGTACCCATCTTCTGGGACGGGACAGACAGGTTTGAGAGAAGGATTGGATCCAGCCGCACCTAGAGTCCTCTCTGAGAAGGAGTTTAGAAAGCAAGGGGGTCCAGTCAGAATCTCCCTCGTTTGCCCGCCTGGTGGGACGTGACAGTGCCCTTGTAGCAAAGGTGGCTAATGGTATCCTGGGCTACATTAGGAGGAGTGTTGCTGGCAGGTGATCTTTCTCCTTTACTCAGCACTGGTGAGGCCACACCTGGAGTACTGTGTCCAATTCTGGGGTCCCCAGTACAAGTTGAGATATGGATATACTAGAGAGAGCGCAACACAGGGCCACGAAGATGTCTGAGCGACTAGAGCATCTCACAGGTGAGGAAAGGCTAAGAGAGCTGGAACTGTTTAGGGTAGAAAAGAGAAGCCTCAGGGATGATCTCATTAATGTCTATAAATACCTGAAGGAAGGGTGAAAAGGCAACAGAGCCAGGCTCTTTTCAGTGTTGCTTAGTGACAGGACAAGAAGCAATGAGCACAAACTGAAACACAGGAGATTCAGTATGAATATCACTTTATTGGGTTTATGTGGCAGTCGTCATAAGGGAATGCTTATACATACAGTCTTCATAAATTATTTTTCTTGGAATAAACCAAAAGAATACTGTAATTTGATGTATATTCCCTAAGGCAGTGGTGATTTTGGCAGAAACGTTTTTTCTTCAGTCTCCAAATGGAGATAACTTCTGAGGAAAAGTCGTATCTGAAAATAGGAAGAAGTATTGTGTCCCGCGTCAAGTCAGGATGGAGTTAACTTCCCCAAGCAGCCAGCACAGGTGAGCCGAGCATGGCCTAGACTGTTTTCCACACCACGTGACATCACACCCCCATAAAAGGGGCTATTCGGGGAGGGGAGGGTCTGGTCTGCAGGGCTCCGGGACAGGCCGATTGTGGCCCGGTGTCAGGTCGGTCCTCTCACCCTCACACTGGTGAAGTGCTCTGTGTTATCACCCTGTGTGTATTCTGTCACAGGCTTGGTTGTTGTTCCCCTTCCCCTTTCGCAGTGCTTCACCAGCGTGGTGGTTCAGCCCCAAGCAGTGGCTGAGCACCACAGCCCACTTGCTCACTCTGAAGGAGAAACAGAGCTCCCATGGGCTGGGATAAGGACAGTTTACTGACAAAAGCACCGTGAAAGGGGAACAATAACAGCCAAAGGCAAATTCGTGGCAGTGTTACCACCACTCATGCTCCGTGGTAGCACAGAGTACTTGACCAATCCAAGGATAACACAGAGTACTGCACTGATGCAAGGACCAACCCCACACCTCATCTGTGCTCAGACTGCCCTGGAAGCACCCCTCCCCACCAGCCCCTTTTATGGGGGAGTGATGTCAGGCGGTGTGGAAAACAGCCCAGGCTAACTCAGCTCACCTGTGCTGGCTGCTTGGGGAGGTTAACTCTGGCCTGTCCAGAACCGGGACAATCAGTAATCTGTCCTTATCCCAACCCTCCGGGCTTTGTCTGTTTCTCCTCCCAGGGGAGGTGTGAGCGAGTGGCTTGTGATGCTCAGCCACTGCCTGGGGCTGAACCACGACATATTGTTGCAGGATGTGGTGGGTTGACCTTGGTTGGCTGCCAGATTTCCACCAAACTGTTCTTTCACTCCACCTCCTCAACAGGACAGGGGAAGAAAATGGAATGAAAAAGTTTGTGGGTCAAGACAGTGACAGGGAGATTACAGAATCACAAAATCGGTGGGGTTGGAAGGGACCTCTTGTCACATCCCACTAGGTGGGCAAACCAGAGAGATTCAGACCTGTCTGTCCCATCCCAGCAGATGGGTACATGTAGAGTTAACCTTTTCTACCTGCCCCAGGGGCCAGGTTAACCCTCTCTTAGCTAGTCTCTTTTAACAACCACACTGGTGAGATTAGCTCCTATAATCTTCTGCCCCGTACTCAAGAGTAACAACAATTACCCAGGAGGTCCAAGCAAAGCACAACTTTACTTAAAAGCCAGTAGAATTATAAAGCTTGCAAACCAAACCACACCACACTATATGCTCGGAGCAACGCATTACAGTTAGCAGAATTTAGCAAAACTGGAAACTCTGTTACTATTACGTGCTGAAAATAAGGTTAGAATTTGAGAGAGAGAGAGAGATTGAGAAAGAGAGTAAAAGAGAAAAAAAATAGGAAGATATCACCACCCAGGGATCCAGCGTAGATTGTCATAAAGTTGTAGTCCTTGGATGGCAGGCGCGCACCAGGTGTCCCAAATCTGCATCTTTTATGCCCCACCCTTCAGGGAGGCCTAGAATATTGTGCGCAGACTCAGTGTTGTGTTGTAGAGTGTTCCGGAAATGAGTCGGTGGGGAATGGGGATCCCAAGTGGTCATTTGACCCCCCCCAACCGGGCTGATGGAGCAATGACCCTGTTCAGTGGCCTCACACGGGATTTTAGCAAGAAGGCGCTCTGCCTCTGCAGGGCCTCACTCACCTGTCCCTGTTCCTTATCGGATAAGGACAGTATCCTGTTTATCAGGGTGGCTACTGAATGAGGGGCTGCCCTTGCAGGGACAGTGTCCAGATGGTTTATTGGATGAGGACCCCACCTAAGCATAATGTCCAGTTTGTCAGAGCAGCTGCTTTGAGATCCAGAGTCTAAAGGCCCTTCCAACCTTTGGAAGATGGAGGCCACAGTCCAACATTCTGCAGATGCTTGAAGGATCAAGCCCCTTGTGAGGTGAGAGCCAGTCCACAAAACATTACCCTGCCTCTGCAGGTTCTGTTATCTTGCAAGACAGATTGTTTGAGACAAACCACTCATTCCAGTTCCCTGAAAAATGGTATTTGGAGCAATACGCCTCTGGAGATCATCTAGTCCAACTCCCCTGACAGAGCAGGATCACCTAGAGCAGGCTGCACAGGAACACATACAGGTGCATCTTGAATGTCTCCAGAGATGGAAACTCCACAACTTCTCTGGGCAGCCTGTTCCAGCGCTCTGCCACCCTCACAGTAAAGAAGTTCCTCCTCGTGTTTAGGTGGAACTTCCTATATTCAAGTTTGCACCCATTACCTCTTGTCCTGTCACTGGGCACCACTGACAAAAGACTGACCCCATCAATCTAAGTTTATCCTTCGTCCAAGGAATCTGTGCCACTCCCAGAGATGGCAAACAACACTGCAAGGAGTATATACACTGAGTACTGGTCTAAAGTACCACAGCCAAGTGATCAAATACAACAGCATTGTGACCAGCGACTGTTTCAATAAAAGAGTGAATGCTTATGACAATTTTGGTTTTAACGCAATTGGGTCAGATCTACCATTATCCCAACCCTTCATGCCCCGTGTTGGGCAACAAAAACGGACTTGATGTTTAGGCCCAGCCAGCAGCTGAGCACCATGCAGCTGCTCTCTCTGGGGGAGAGGGAAGGGAAAAAAACAAAGGCAAACCTCACGGGTTGGGATAAGAATAGTTTGCTGGGACAGCAAAGGGAGGGAGAAATAACAACAGGACTTTATAGAAAAATATATGAAACTGGTGATACACAATGCAGCTTCTCAACAAAACTGCACAACTCAGACCATACAGCTCAGAGCCGTCCCAAAGACAGACCGTCCCCAAACGTGCATCCTGGAGCTTTGCGCTTCTCCTCACTAGCCCCCTTTATGCTGAGCATGATGTCCTCAGTACGGAATACCCCCTTTGGTTAGTTTGGGTTATCTGTCCTTTCTGTGTCCCCTCCCAACTTCCTGGGTGCCCCCCACCTTCTCGTTAGCAGGGCAACATGAAAAGCTGAAAAGTCCTTGACTGCTTGACAGCAATTAAAAACATCCATGTGTTATCAACATTGCTCTCATCCTAGCTCCCAAACACAGCACTACACCAGCTGCTAGAAAGAAAATTAACTCTATCATAGCTGAACCCAGGACAGTGTACCTGGATAGCTCCACTTAACATGCGTACCACACAATTAAAAGCATACAGATTGTATAGAATAAAGATATACATATGCATTTTATTTTTTAGAAAAAGACGTCTTAAGATAATGGTTTCTTGGAAGTTATCTGCATGTTCTCCCCATCACACGTCCTCAGTGGCTTGAGTTGGTGGTCCTTGAGGACCCCTGGTGGTCGATGGTGGTTGCACACCTGTGTTTGCTAGATAACCCTTTTTATCGTGGGCATGTGCAATATTACCAACCTTATGTAATATAATTCACCTGTCCAGAATGACTTACTCTGTGATTAATGATCCTTGACCTATTGTCAAGATGGGGTAGGACTGTACAAGAAGTGCAGCAGCATTGCTCATTGTCATGGTCATTTAGCTACACCATCCATTACCTCATCCATAACCGTCTATTACCTTGGTTACAAAATTACACATCAAACAAGCTAATTTTGATTGTTTTGGTTACATTTCCCCTCCTTGGAAGTTTTGAAATAACTTTTTTCAATGCTTCCATCCTGTCCTGGTTTTGGCTAGGACAGAGTTAATTTTTCTTTCTAGCAGCCAGTGCAATGCTGTGTTTGAGAGCTAGGATGAGATAACACAGTGATGTTTGCAGTTGTCGCCAAGCAGTCAAAGACTTTTCTGTTGTTCATATTGCCCTGCGAACCAGAAGGGGGGGTGGGGGGGGGGGTGGGGAGGGGGAGGGGCATCCAGGAAGCTGGGAGGGGACACAGCCGGGACAGGTGACCCAAACTGGTCAAAGAGGGTATTCCATACCAATTACATCATGCTCAGCATAAAGGGGGGCTGGTGGGGAGGAGATGCACACAGCTCCAGGACATGCGGTTTTTGGGGATGGTCTGGCTTCGGGATGGCTCTGAGCTGTACGGCCCGAGTTGTGCGGTTCGGTGAGAAACTGCATTGTGTAGCACCAGTTTTGTATATTACCCGAATCTCTGGACTCAGCTCCTTCCAACTTCTGAAGTTTTTTTCTGATATCTGGGGTCAATTGTCCCACGGAGGCCAATTGTATTGCTGCTTCTGTTTTTTCCAGGTCCAAATTAGTGTATTTTCTAGCAATCACCTTTAATCTTTCCATAAAGGCTGAATGGGACTCATTTAGTTCTTGTCTTCTTTCATAAAGTTTAGACCAATTTATTGCTTTTGGCATTGCATGTCTAGCACCAAACAAAATCCACCTCTAATATCTAGTCAACATCTCTCTGTGTCCCGGTTGATTAGAATCACAGAATCATTAAGGTTGGAAAAGACCTCCAAGATCATCTAGTCCAACCATCCTCCTACCACCTATATTACTTACTAAACCATGTCCCTAAGTACCTCATCCAATCTTTCCTTGAAGACCCCAAGGGACGGTGACTCCACCACCTCCGCGGGCAATCTGTTCCAATGCCTAACCACTCTTTCTGAGAAGAAATTTCTCCTAATTTCTAACCTGAACCTCCCCTGGCGCAACTTGCAGCCATTCCCTCTTGTCCTATCGCTGCTTATCTGCGAGAAGAGGCTGACCCCCAGCTCACCACAACCTCCTTGTAGAGAGCAATAAGGTCTCCCCTCAGCCTCCTCTTCTCCAGGCTAAACAGTCCCAGTTCCCTCAGCCGCTCCTCATAAGACTTGTGTTCCAGACCCTTCACCAACCTGGTTGCCCTTCTCTGGACACGCTCCAGGGCCTCGATGTCTTTCTTGTAGTGAGGGGCCCAAAACTAAACACAGTATTTGAGGTGTGACCTCACCAGAGCTGAGTACAGGGGCACAATCACTTCCCTGAACCTGCTGGCTACGCTATTCCTGATGTGAGCCAGGATGCCGTTGGCCTTTTTGGCCACCTGGGCACACTGCTGGCTCATGTTCAGGCGAGTGTCAACCAACACCCCCAGATCCTTTTCCTCTGTACAGCTTTCCAGCCACCCTGCCCCAAGCCTGTAGCATTGCCTGGGGTTGTTATGACCAGGGTGCAGGACCCGGCACTTAGCCATGTTGAACTTCATCCTATTGGCCTCTGCCTATCGATCCAACCTTTCTAGGTCCCTCTGGAGGGCCTTCCTACCCTCCGGCAGATCAACACTTCCCCACAACTTGGTGTCATCTGCAAACTTACTGAGGGTGCACTCAATCCCCTCGTCCAGATCATTAATGAAGATGTTAAACAGGATGGGCCCCAGTACCGACCCCTGAGGAACACCACTTGTGACCAGTCGCCAGTTGGATTTAACTCCATTCACCACCACTCTCTGGGCCCAGCCATTCAGCCAGTTTTTAACCCAGCAAAGAGTATACCTGTCCAAGCCATGGACCGCTATCTTCTCCAGAAGAACACTGTGGGAGACTGTGTCAAAGGCTTTGCTGAAGTTGAGGTAGACTACATCAACAGCCTTTCCCTCATCCACCAGGCGGATCACCTGTTCATAGAAGGAGATGAGGTTGGTCAGGCAGGACTTGCCCTTCATGAATCCATGCTGGCTGGGCCTGATTCCCTGGTTGTCACATACATGTTCTGTGATTGCCCTCAGGATGACTTGCTCCATAATCTTCCCTGGCACCAAGGTCAGGCTAACAGGCCTGTAGTTCCCTGGATCTTCCTTACGACCCTTCAGTTCTAGGAGAAGTCATGAGGGGGGTCAGTAGAATCGCCACCTTGGATTTCTGTAGTGCAGACTTTGGACTATTCAGAAGGCTGGTTGATAAAGTTCCTTAAGGGCAAAGGACCCCAGGAGGGATGGACGCTCTTCAAGAAGGAAATCCTGGCGGTACAAGAACAGGCTGTCCCTATGTGCCAGAAAAGGAGCCGTCAAGGGAGAAAACCAGCTTGGCTGAGCAGAGAGGTCTGGGTGGACATCAGAAAAAAAGAGGAAAGTCTATGAGCTTTGGAAGAAGGGGCAGGCGTCTCGAGAGTACTACAGTGATGAAGTAAGATCATGTAGAGAGAAAATCAGAAGGGCTAAAGCCCAACTAGAACTCAGATTGGCCAATTCTGTGAAAGACAACAAAAAATCTTTCTATAGATACATCAACAGTAAAAGGAGGGTCAAGGAGAATCTCCAGCCCTTACTGGATGCAGGGGGAACATTAGTGACAAGGGATGAGGATAAGGCTGAGGTATTCAACTCCTTCTTTGCCTCAGTCTTTAATAGAAAGGTAGGATGCTCCCCGGGCATTCAGCCTCATGAGCTGGCTGACAGGGAGCAAGAGCAGAACAAAGCTCCCATGATTCAGGTGGAAATGATTAGTGACCTACTTGGCCAGTTAGGTATCCACAAGTCAATGGGGCCAGATGGGATCCACCTGAGGGTATTGAGGGAGCTGGCAGATGTGCTTGCCAAACCCCTTTCCATCATCTACCAGCAGTCCTGGAGGACTGGGGAAGTTCTATTTGACTGGAGGCTGGCAGATGTTACGCCCATTTACAAGAAGGGTCGGAGGGAGGATCCAGGGAACTACAGGCCTGTCAGTCTAACCTCAGTGCCGGGGAAGATCATGGAATGGGTCATCTTGGGTGCTATCACACAGCACACGCATGACAACCGGGTGATCAGGCCCAGTCAACATGGGTTCATGAAAGGCAGGTCCTGCCAAACTATACCGATCACCTTCTGTGACAAGGCGACCCGCTTAGTGGATGAGGGAAAGGCTGTGGATGCAGTGTACTTAGGCTTCAGCAAAGCCTTTGACACCACTTCTCATAGCATTCTGCTTGAGAAACTGGTTACCACTGGCCTGGACAGGTGCACCCTCTGCTGGGTAAAAAACTGGCTGGGTCCAAAGAGTTGTGGTAAATGGAGCTAAATCCAGCTGGAGGCCGGTCACAAGTGGTATTCCCCAGGCCTCAGTCCTGGGTCCAGTTTTGTTCAATATCTTTGAAGTGTCGATCTGCTTGAGGGTAGGGAGGCTCTTCAAAGGGATCTGAACAAGCTGGATCGATGGGCTGAGACCAACGGGATGAGGTTCAACAAGGCCAAGTGCAGAGTCCTGCACTTGGGACATAACAACCCTGTGCAGCGCTACAGGCTTGGAGAAGACTGGCTAGAAAGCTGCCTGGCAGAGAAGGACCTGGGGGTCCTTCCAGGCTGGTAAAGGGTCTGGAGAGCAAACCTTATGAGGAGCGACTGAGGGAACTGGGACTCTTTAGCCTGGAGAAGAGGAGGCTGAGGGGAGATCTTATCACTGCCTACAATTACCTGAAAGGAGGTTGTAGAGAGATGGGTATTGGTCTCTTCGCCCAAGCGACAGGCGATAGGACGAGGGGGAATGGACTCAAGCTGTGCCAGGGCAGGTTCAGATTAGACATTAGGAAAAAGTTCTTCACTGAAAGGGTTATCGGGCATTGGAACAGGCTGCCCAGGGAGGTGGTTGAGTCACCAACCCTGGATGTATTTAAAAGACGGGTCGACGAGGTGCTTAGGGATATGGTTTAGTAGAGGACAGGTACGCTTGGACTTGATGATCTCAAAGGTCTTTTCCAACCTAGTGATTCTGTGGTTATAGATGGGCGTCACATTAGCAAGTCTCCAGTCATCTGGTACCTCTCCAGTTGCCCATGACTGCTGATAGATGATGGAGAGTGGCTCAGCAATCACATCCGCCAGCTCCCTCAGCACACTCGGGTGGATCCCATCTGGCCCCGTGGACTTCCAATGGTCCAGGTGGAATAGTAGGTCTCTAACTGTTTTGACCTCAATCGTGGGGGGTTTATTCTGCTCCCTGTCCCAGTCTTCCAGGTCAGGAGGCTGAGTACCCCAAGAATAACCGGTCTGACTAGTGAAGACAGATGTAAAGAAGGCATTGAGAATCTCCGCTTTTTCTTTATCCTCAGTAGTCACATTCCCCACCAGATCCAGTAAAGGAGGGAGATTCTCCTTGGCCCTCCTCTTACTGCTAATATATCTGCAGAAACATTTTTTGTTATCTTTTACCGCAGTTGCCAGGTTGAGCTCATGCTGGGCTTTAGACTTTCTGATTTTTCCCCTGCATATGCTAGCAACTTCCTTGTACTCTCCCCCAGTTGCCTGTCCCTTCTTCCACTGGATGTACGCTTCCTTTTTCTCACGGAGACTCAGCAAAAGTTCCCTGTTCAGCCACACCGGTCTTCTTCCCCAGCAGCACACAGGGACAGCCCGCTCCTGTGCCTTTGAGACTTCCCTCTTGAGAAGCGTCCAGCCATCCTGGACCCCTTTGCCCTTCAGGACTGCCTCCCAAGGGACCCTCCCTACCAGTGTCCTGAACAGTTCGAAGTCTGCCCTCTGGAAGTCCAAGGTAGCAGTTTTACTGACCCCTCTCCTGACTTCACCGAGAATAGAGAACTGTACCATTTCGTGGTCACTCTGCCCAAGACAGGTCCCTACCGCCACATCTCCCACCAGTCCTTCTCTGTTTGCAAACAGAAGGTCTAGCGGGGCACCTGCCCTGGTAGGCTTGCTAGCCAGCTGAGTCAGGAAGTTATCTTCCACACATTCTAGGAACCTCCTAGACTGCATTATATTTCCAGCAAATGTCTGGGAACATGAAGTCCCCCATGAGAACAAGTGCTGGTGATTGGTTGACTTCCACCAGTTGCTTGTAGAACACCTCATCTGTCTCTTCATCCTGGTTCGGCGGTCTATAACAGACCCCCACCAGGATGTCCACCTTGTTGGCCTTCCCCCTGATCCTTACCCATAGGGTAAGGTGCCCCAGGTGCCGAAGAGAAAGATGCCCCTGCAGCCCGTGGAGAAACCCATGGTGGAGCAGATGTTCCCCTGCAGCCCATGGAAAAGGCTGAGACCCCACCTGCAGCCCGTGGAGAGGCCCCACGCTGGAGCAGGTGGAGACATATGGAAGACACTGTGACCCATGTTGGAGCAAGCCTCTGACAGCACTTGCACCCCATGGAGAGAGATAGAGACACAGAGATGAGCGAGAGCTATCCACGCCAGAGCAGGTTTGCTGGGGGGAAGGCTTGTGACTCCATAGAGGACCAGGCTGGAGTAGTCTGGTCCTGAGAGACTGAGCGACATTCTATGATGCTATGACTGCACCCCATAGCAGTGACCCACGCTGGGGCAGCTGGAGAAGAGCTGAAGCCCTGTGGGAAAGGACACATGTTGGAGAAGTTCATGGAGGACTCCATGCCTGAGCAGGGGAAGGGTGTGAGGAATGCCCCTCTCCCCCCCCAGCCAAGAAGGAAACCAACTCCGAGGAACTGACCGAAAACCCCCATTCCCCAGTCCCTGCCCCTCCCTGTGCCACAATGGGGGGAAGAAGGGAGAGAAATCATGACTAAAGTTAAGTCTGCTAAGAAGGGAGGGGTGGGGGGAGGTGCTTTAAGATCTGGTCGCACTTCTCATTATCTGACTCTGGCTTCACTGCGTGTGCAGTGCGGTGTAATAAATCAGAGAGTTTTCTTTCCTTTATTCTGTGTGGAGTCTGTTTTGCCCGTGACGCTAATTGCAGAATGTTCTCTCCCTGTCCGTATCTCAACTCCTAAGTCTCTCAATATATATTTTCTCCCCTGTCCGGCTGAAAAGGGGAGTGATGGTGGGCATCTGGCCTCCAGCCAGGGTGAAACCACAACAATTGGGGTGTACAAGAGGTTGGGAGGGGACACAGTCAGGCAAATTACCCATACTGCTCAAAGAGATATTTCTTGCCATGTAACATCAAGCTGAGCAATAAAAAAGAGAGGAGGGGATTTGGGAGGTTAACCATCTTTTGCTTGGGAACTGGCTGGGCATCAGTCTATCCGTAGTAGATGGTGAGTTATTGCCTTTGCATCACTTGTTTTGTTGGCCTTCCCCCTGATCCTTACCCATAGGGACTCTACCTTATCATTCCCAGCCCCAAACTCTACCACATCAAAACACTCTCTATATTAGAGAGCCACGCCACCACCCCTCCTATGCTGCCTGTCCCTTCTGAAGAGCTTATAGCCGTCCATGGCCGCACTCCTGTCATGGGAGTGGTCCCGCCACGTTTCAGTGATGGCAACTAGTCATAGTTTGCCTGCTGCACAATGGCTTCCAGCTCTTTCCGTTTGTTGCCCATGCTGCGTGCATTAGTGAAGATGCACTTCAGTTGGGCCATTGCCCTCACCCCCAGCCGTGGCACTGTTCCCCCAGCCTCATCTCTAGTGAGCCTAGAGGGTCCCACTCAGGGTTTGCAGATGGAAAATTCTGGTCCACTGTGCCCTGAAAATCCTCATTAGCATGCGCTCCTTCCACTTGTTTCCTAGCAGCATTTAATACCATTCCTTTTTCAGTATCAGCCTACAAAAGTATACAAAATCACCTGTAAATCATTCCAATCAGGATCTTGAGTTCTAATTATTGTTTCAACTACCTTGGTAACTCTTTTGGGATCCTCCTGATAAGTGCCTGCAGTTTCCTTCCATGCTCTTAAATCAGTTGCTGAAAAAGGGACTTTTACCACCACAGGACCACCATTACCAGCTGCCCCTAAGAGGGGCCTGGAGGGGAGTTAATCCACTCCCTCCCCCTCTTCTCATTGTCCTTCCCGCAACCAGGCTGAATCTTTCTGCCTCGCCTTCCACAGGAGGAGCAGAAGCATTATTAGCCTCTAAGTTTTGATCCCCCTTAATAATTTCCTAGCCTTCTACGAGGTGCAACCAATAATTCAACATCATGTTCTTCAAACTCACATTTGAAACACTTTTACCAATCTCACAAGCTGAACACCAGTTTTTCAAATTTTTATCAGATTTTTGCCCTTTCAAAAGCATTACCATATAATTTTGCGGAGATATCCCATGCTGCTTTTGCCACTCCAGATAGTTTCGTAGTGTGAAAAACAAGTCCACATATGTCATTTTATGCCATTTACCTTCTCTCTTGCAATACAACATTAATTGCAAAATGGTGTTATATCACAATGTCCCATTTTCTGGCCATATTTGTCTAAGGTGGCCACCAATGACTGCGATACTCAATCAACTGCACTATATCACAAGCACTAGTCAGAGGGACTAGAGGGACCCTTGTTAGAGCTCCCTCTGGGATTCCAGCCCCCTGACAGAAACCCCAACCTTGGAGACTTCAACCCCTTGTTGAAGACTCCCCTTTTTGGCCCAGCTCCACAGGCTTTTGCCTAGCAGAGACTTACCATCTGAGACATCTCTTTAGTCCAACTCTGCACAGCTTTCGCTGTACCTTACAAGCAGGCTTCAGTGGGACCCTATCCCACTGGTGGGGTTCTAACCCATTTTCCAGCGCTCTATTACTTAAAGAAAAGGATGCCTTATTATTCAGTTCTAGGGAATCCTTTGACTCGGGGATCAGAGGTTCTTCTTGAGAATCCCTCGATGCCATGGCCCTGTATGGCTCCAGGGGGGCTGGGTATCAGGTCAGTTGTCTGGTAGGGAACGTACTTTGTGTTATCACCATTTGTGTATTCTGTCAAGGGTTCTGTTGTTGTTTTTCATTCCCTCTCCCTGTGCTGTATTAGTAAACTGTCCTTATCCCAGCCCTGAGGATGCTTTTGTCTGTTTCTCTGCCCTGGAGGAGGTGTGGTGCTTAGCTGCTGCCTGGGGCTGAACCATGACAGTGTCCTCAAGGGTCCCTGGTGGCTGCACACCTGTGTTTGCTAGATGACTCTTTCTTTGTGGGTATACACAATATCACCATCCTTATGTAGCATAATTCACGGGTCCAGAATGACCTGCTCTGTTCCCTGACCTATTGTCAGGATGGGGTAGGACTGCACAAGAAGTGCAGCAACACTGTTCATTGCCACGGTCAGTTAGCTTCACCACCCATTAGTTCATCTACCATTACCCTGGTTACAAAATTTCACAAACAAGCTAATTTTGATTGTTTTGGTTACACTGGCAGCTGGCTCCCTAGGGCCCATGCTTCTCCAAGCTTGGCAAGCATAATTGCGAATACGCATACTCAAATGGGAGAGCACTGCTGTTGCATTAAACACTTAAAGGAATTTGACAGAAGATAAGCCTCCTTGCGTTCCAGCTTGTCATTGGATATCAAAGGGGCTAGGGACAGCTAGGATTTTGAGTTATTTCCAATTCTGTACTACAAGTCCAGTCATGTTATGATAGCAATACTGCGCTATCACAATTGCAGATTCACAAATAGCGCAAGCACCATTCAGTCTAGCTGCAGTTGATGAACTACCACAGCCAGACTCAAGCAGCTTGGTTGCATTCAATTAGAAACTAGCTAGATTAATGAATGGTGCTGTTAATTAGGATAACAGAGTGCAAATTCTTTGGATTGCTGGTGATGATGCACTGCCTACAAAAGCAGGTGAAATAATATAGCAACATAAGCCTATTTGAGCAATGTAGCAGCATAATTACATATAGAGATTTCTAAGTTTCCTAGGATAGTTAAATGTTCAAATCTCACCTAGGGCATCGGGAAGGGGTGGGGGAAGGAAAGAGGAGGAGGCAGCTCAGTCTGACTGGTTCCAAAAGGCAGCAATAGTTCGGGATGGTACCTTCCCTAAAATGCATCTGGTTTTGGGCTGCTACTATACTATTTTTACCTATCAGGTGGAGATTGAGTGACTCTAGTCACGCATACCTTGGTTGCAATTAGTTTAAATTTTCATTGCTCTGTGTTTAAAGGTATAGGCTAACAAATTCAGAGTGCACGCTCAGTGAGTGATGGCTGCACCTTAGAGGTGGGTAGCTTTTGGGGCAGGGGTGTGTTTTTGTATTATAACGATGATACTCTGAAGAGCATGATCTTGACAGGAAAATGATCACCTGCTAGCTCAGATCTGTTTCAGTTTTCATTCAGCACAGAAACAGTGCAGGTGCTTAGTACCATAGTACATGAGGTTCCCCCATAGATCACAGAGTTTAGCTGTAGCGCCTCCACTGTGGCAGTTCAGCCCCAAACAATGGCTGAGCACCACATGCCACTAACTCCTGGAGGAGAAAGAGACCGAACCTCTGTGGGTTGGGATAAAGACAGCTTACTGACAAAAGCACCATGAAAGTAGAACAATGACAGCCAATTACACCCACACCCGGTGATAACACAGAGTGCCTTACTGACCTGACAACTACAGAGTGTTGTGTGATGCAAGGACTGACCTGACACCCCAGCTGCAGTCAGACTGCCCTGGAGAGACCCAGGGGTCAGGAAGGTCAGAGCTGAATTTGGCAAGTGATGCCAAGAAAAACAGCTTCTACAGGTATATAAACCAGAAAAGGAAGGTTAAAGAAAGCATACCCCCCCATGACCTGCTTAATGGACGAGGGGAAGGCTGTGGATGTGGTCTACCTGGACTTCAGCAAAGCCTTTGACACGGTTTCTCACAGCATTCTGATTGAGAAACTGGCTGCCACTGGCCTAGACAGGTGGACCCTCAGCTGGGTTAAAAACTGGCTGGATGGCCGGGCCCAAAGGGTGGTGGTAAATGGAGCTAAATCCAGCTGGAGGGCCGGTCACGAGTGGCGTCCCCCAGGGCTCAGTCCTGGGTCCAATTTTGTTCAACATCTTTATCAATGACCTCAATGAAGGGATTGAATGCTCCCTCAGTAAGTTTGCAGATGACACTAAGCTGGGAGGAAGTGTTGATCTGCCTGAGGGTAGGGAGGCTCTTCAGACGGACCTGACCAGACTGGACTGATAGGTTGAGACCAATGGGCTGTGGTTTAACAAGGCCAAGTGTGGAGTGCTGCACATGGGAGATAATAACCCCGTGCAGCGCCACAGGCTCGGGGGAGACTGGCTCGATAGCTGTCAGGCAGAGAAGGACCTGGGGGTGTTGGTTGACTGCAGGCTGAATATGAGCAAGCAGTGTGCCCAGGCGGCCAGGAAAGCCAATGGCATCCTGGCTTGTATCAGAAATAGTGTGGCCAGTAGGTCTAGGGAGGTGATTGTGCATTGGTGAGGCCGCACCTCAAGTGCTGTATCCAGTTCTGGGCTCCTCACCATAAGAAGGACATTGAGGTCCTCGAGTGAGTCCAGAGAAGGGCAACCAGGCTGGTGAAGGGGCTGGGGGGAAAATCCTATGAGGAGTGGCTGAGGCAGCTGGGGATGTTTAGTCTGGAGAAGAAGAGGCTGAGGGCAGACCTTATCACTGCCTACAACTACCTGAAGGGAGGTTGTAGAGAGGTGGGCGATGATCTCTTCAGCCAGGTAACAGGTGATAGGACAAGAGGAAATGGAATGAAGTTGTGCCAGGGCAGGTTCAGATTAGACGTTAGGAAAAAATTTTTCACTGAAAGAGTCATCGGGGCCTGGAACAGGCTGCCCAGGGAGGAGGTTGAGTCACCATCCCTGGATGTGTTTACAAAAAGGGTAGATGAGGTATTTAGGGATATGGTTTAGCATAGGATGGGAATGGTTTGACTTGATGATCTTTAAGGTTTTTTCCAGCCTAGTGATTCTGTGATCAAACATAAAAGTTAACCATGAGTCTGTGTTACAATGGCTCCATAATTAAGACTGATTGTAGATACTTGCTAAGAAAAGGATCAAGGGAATTATTTAAAGGAACACCTGTAAACTAACTGTCCTGGAACACTAAGAACATCTAAACAAGATCTATCCACACACAGCCAGTTTGACATGAAAACCAAAGTCCAGGCATCCCTAACTGAACTGTCTTCATTATAATACTAAAAACTACACCCATGGGTCAAGAAGACCTGAATAAAAATCTCCCCTGTGTGTGAATTGCCTTGTTGCACACCAGGCAATGGATTGGCTTTTTGGACAACGCTAGGAGGCCTGCCAAGGGGCCCCTGGCACAAAGCCTTACATGCAAACAAGAAGCCAATCTTGTACACTGGAATGAGAGGTCCCTGCACCTGGGTCTGGTACAAAAAGATGTCAGGATTACTGGGGAGGACTTTGGGCTTTGTGTGGGGCTGCAAGACACAGGAAATGCTGTCTGAAAAATGGAAAAACAGTTTGCATTTGCAAATGCAAACTTCAGAAGAAAATGTGCATAAGGACAATAAGGAAAAGACCCAAAGGGGATCTCCCAAAAAGGCAATGCAAACCAGAAGAACTGGCCAACGGGTCTGTGAACCACAACCTAGATTGAGGTATCACACAGAGAGAGCAGGTGGTGATGGGGGAGCTCCTTTTCCCCACAGTTGTGGGATTTTGTACCTGTAGGACCATTGTGAGGTGCAGACTGGTGCTATATGTCCTTAAGTCAATGCTGAAAACAAGAGGCACAGGACCAAGCATGCAATCAGGACTATCCTGTTAGACTGAACTGACAAAAATCTGCAAGACCCAAGCTTTGGGACGCAGACTGCAGCCCCATGCTCTTAGAGACCACAGCTACTGCAGAAAAAGCAAGCAGATCAGTAAGCACAATGGGAGCGTTTCAGAGCTGAAAGACCATGTTTATTATCAGGCACAGAAGAGCAGCTCTATGATGGTGATAAAAGGGCTGGTGGTGGTGCTATGACAGATGCTGTTGGAAGTCAGGTGGGAGGTCATACAAGTGCTAGCTGTGGTGATAAGGCTGTGGCTACTTTTCACAGGACACTGAAGCAAAATACACAGACATTTTTCAGGGAGTGACACAATAATCAAATAGTTTTAGCACACAAAGGCCATATTTATTCTTGGGCAGAGAGGATTAGCAGGCAGTATGGTGGTGATAAAAGGGTTGCTTGGGCTGTTGATTCAGAGGATTTGGCCCAAAGGCTAGCAAAACAGAAAAAAAAAACCCTGTTAGAACGAAGATTGCTAATTAGGAAAGCTAAATTAATTTTGCCCTGTAGCAAGCATCTGACTGCCAAGGGGTCATGGGGACCACAGGGGCCCTTATATGCAAACTGTTTTTATGAACATCGTGGGCCAGTGATCAGGTCTCCCACAAGGGTAGATGACCCCCTGAAGGGACTTGCTGGTTACTACAGCCTCCTGCAGAGGAGGATCCCACTTCTTCCATGGCTATGTGGTCATTGACGGTGTGCCGACAGCTTTCTGAATTTAATGGATGCTTTTCCCATTGCTGTATAAAGTGCTACCATGAAAATGACTGGAATCCTTTGACAAGGCCACCTTTTGGATATTTGTATTACACAGCACAACAAAAGATGGACCATGGAAACAGAGCAGGTTTTAACAGCAGCTCTCTATGGGAACATAAACGAGTCACTATGACAAAATCAGATGGGGAGCTTGCAGAGTTCTTAGCAAAGATCAAACTGCCCACAGCACCGGGCCCCAGAAACATGCTTTTTGGTGGCAGGAAAAATGCCATTTGTCTGTATTTACAAAGCAGCCCCTGATGAAAAGAAATCACAGAATGTTAGGGGTTGGAAGGCACCTCAAAAGATCATCTAGTCCAACTTCCCCTGCCAGAGCAGGATCACCTTGAATAGGTTAGAGAAACACATCCAGGTGGGTTTTAGAGAAGGAGACTCCACAACCTCTCTGGACAGTCCGTTCCAGTGCTCCGTCACCCTCAGAGTGGAAAAAAGTTTTTCCTTATGTTTACATGGAACCTCCTGTGCTCCAGCTTGCACCCATTGCCCCATGTCCAATCATTGGGCATAACTGTGAAGAGCCTGGCTCCGTCCTCCTGAATACTCAACCTTTACATATTTATAAACATTAATAAGGTCACCCCCTCAGTCTCCTCTTCTCCAAGCTAAAGAGGCCCAGCTCCCTCAGCTTTTCCTCATAAGGAAGGTGTTCCACTCCCTTATTTATCTTGGTGGCCCTGTGCTGGACTCTTTCCAGGAGTTCTATGTCCTCCTTGAACTGAGGGGCCCAGAACTGGACACAATATTCCAGATGCAGTCTCACCATGGCAGAGTAGAGGGGGAGGAGAACCTCTCTTGACCTACTAGCCACACCCCTTCTAATACACCCCAGGATGCCATTGGCCACCTTGGCCACGAGAGCACACTGCTGGCTCATGGTCAGCCTGCTGTCCACCAGGACCCCCAGGTCCCTTTCCCCTATGCTGCTCTCCATCAGGCCAGTCCCCAACCTATACTGGTACCTGGGGTTGTTCTTCCCCAGATGCAAGACCCTATGCTTGCCCTTGTTGTTTTTCATTAAATTTCTCCCCGCTCAGCTCTCCAGCCTGTCTAAGTCTCGCTGAATGGCAGCACAGCCCTCTGGTATGTCAGCCAAGCCTCCCAGTTTTGTGTCGTCAGCAAACTTGCTGACTGTACACTCTATTCTCTCATCCGGGTCATCAATGAATATATTGAAGAGTACTGGTCCCAGTACCGACCGCTGAGGGACTCTACTAGATACAGGCCTCCAGCTAGACTCTGTCCCATTGACCACAACTCTGACTTCTTTCCTTCAGCCAGTTCACAATCCACCTCACTACCTGATCCTCCAGACCACACTTCCTTGGTTTAGCCGTGAGGATGCTGTGGGAGATGGTGTCAAATACTTTACTGAAATCAAGGCAAACCCCATCCACTGCCCTACCATCATCTATCCACCTGGTTATATCCTCATAAAAGGCTTCCAGATTGGTCGAACATGACTTCCCCTTGGTAAAACCGTGTTGACTGCTCCTAATGACCCTCTTATCCTTGACATGCATAGAGACTGCACCGAGGATAAATTATTCCACCACCTTTCTGGGGACGGAGATGAGTCTGACAGGTCTGTAGTTATCCAGGTCCTCCTTCTTGCCCTTTTTGAAGACTGGAGTGACATTTGCTTTCCTCCAGTCCTCAGGCACCTCTCCTGTTTCCCAGGACTTACAAAAGGTGATGGAGAGTGGCCTAGCAATGACTTCCACCAGCTCCCTCAGCACCTGCAGGCACATCCCATCAGGACCCATGGATATACAGATGACCAGATTGCTTAACCGATCCCTAACCCCGTCCTCATCAACCAAGGCAAACTCCTCGTTCATCCTGACTTCCTCTGGGGCCTCAGGGGTCGGGGGCTCCCGAGGACAGCCTCTATCAGTATAGACAGAGACAAAGGTGGCATTCGGTAACCCTGCCTTCTTACTATCCTCTGTCACCAGGGCACCCACCTCATTCAGCAGAGGGCATGCATTGTCTCTAGCGTTAGTTTTGTCTGCAGTGTATTTGAAGAAGCCCTTACTGTTGTCCTTGACCTCCCTTGCAAGGTTTAACTCCAAGGAGGCCTTTGCTTTCCTAGTTGCCTCCCTACATGCTCTGACAACAGTCTTATATTCCTCCCAAGTGGCCACCCCCTCCTTCCCCTTCCATGACCTGTAGACTCTCTTCTCCCACTCTCTTGAGTTTGCCCAGCCGTCCCCTGTTTAACCATGTGGGTTTTCTGGCTCCCTTTCTTGATTTCCTGCCCGATGGGATGCTCTGATCCTGAGCTTGGAAGAAGTGGTCCTTGAATATGGCCCCTTTTCCTTCCAGTACCCTGTCCCATGGGATTTCCCCCAGTAATTGCTTGAAGAGGCCAAAGTTGGCCCTGCTGAAGTCCAGGGTTGTGATCCTGCTTGGCGTTCTGTTCTTACCACACAAGATCCCGAACTTCACCATCTCACGGTCACTGCAGCCAAGGCTGCCCTCAACCTTCACCGCTTCAACCAGACCCTCCCTGTTAGTGAGTATAAGATCCAGCAGCGCTCCTCTACTATTTGGCTCATCCACCATTTGCATCAAGATGTTCTCATCGATACACTGGAGGATCCTCCTGGACTGCGAATGGCTGGCTGTGTAAGCCTTCCAGCAAATATCTGGGTAGTTAACACACACACACACACACACAAGAACCAGGGTCTGTGACTTTGAGGCTGCTATCAGCTGCCTGTAGAAGGCCTCACCTACTTCCTCATCCTTATCAGGTGGCCTGTAATAGACACCCACAAGAGTATCACCCATGCTAGCCTGTCGCTTAGTTCTTACCCACAAACTCTCAACTCATTCCTCATTTGCCCCTGGACAGAACTTGATATATTGTAGTTGCTCTCTCACGTAAAGAGCAACTCCACCACCTCGCCTTGTTGGCCTGTCTTTCCTAAAAAGGATGTAGCCATCCACGACCACATTCCAGTCCTATGAGCTGTCCCACCATGTCTCTGCAATTGCCACCAGATCACAACCCCTCCACCGCACACAGATTTCCAACTCCTCCTGTTTATTCCCCACGCTGCGCGCATTGGTGCGCAGGCATTTTGGGGAGCAAGCCGAGCATGCTGCTTTCACCTTAGGGTGAAATCATATTAATATGATTTTACTAGCCTCTATACCTTCATCAGCAAAACAAAATCCTCTTGGTCACTCCAAAGTTATTTTTGAGACTGTTGATGCCCTGACGGCCTACTTTGGGATGGTCAATATAAAGGTGTACCTGCTTTGTGGGCTCATTTTCCCTGTGCTTCCCATGAGGGTAAATGGAAAGTTACTGTTTCCCCTGTGCCACACCTGTGCTGAAACCTAGTGGGCCCTCTACACCCATAGTGATAAAAAAGCTTTTGTGGGTACCTGGTGTTCCACAGAACTGAACAAGGTTCTGGAGAAGGTCTAGAGGGTTTATGAAATCCATGAGGTTTGGCATTTTGAACAGAGGGCTAGCAGTCTTTTCTCAGATTATGTAAAGCTCCACTTCTGCCAGAAGCAGGAAGCTTCAGGCCACTCAGCCTGATTCGCAGATGGTGACTAAAAAGCTTTGTCTTCCAAACCAACTGCTATATTTACTGAGGGCCTGCTGAGGGGAAGTTAAAAAAAAATGGGTTTTTTTGCTTCCGTACGTGGCCTTTGTTTTTTCTTTATTAAACTGTCTTTATCTCTACCCATAAGTTTTTTCATCTTACTTTCTCCCCCCCAGACCTGCTGAGGGGAGGGAATGAGAGTGGATTGGTGGGTACCTAGCAGCCAGCCAAGGTCAACCCACCACATCACCCAAGTCAAAAACTGTGCATGTCTGATCTGCCAGTAAAATTGCTAGCCAGTTGTGGAAAAATAGCTGGAGGTGACTTAGAAATTAAGCTTGCGTTCACACTTTAAGAAAAGGTTCAGCATTAAAGAAACTTTCAGGGTGAAGAGCAACTGATATGCCGAGACTTCATTTCACCAAAGTTCCCTAGGCAATCTTAGAGGTTGGCAACATCAGGGAAGCTTGATGTGCTAACCGTAAGAGAACAGTACATAGAGTGGAGTGTCCTGGTTCCGGCCAGGCCAGAGTCAACCTCCCCAAGCAGTCAGCCCCGGTGAGCTGAGTTAGCCCAGGCTATTTTCCACACCACCTGACATCACTTCCCCATAAAAGGAGCTGGTTGGGGAGGGGCACCCCTGGGTCTCTCCAGGGCAGTCTGACTGCAGCTGGGGTGTCAGGTCAGTCCTTGCATCACACAACACTCTGTAGTTGTCAGGTCGGTAAGGCACTCTGTGTTATCACCGGGTGTGGGTGTAATTGGCTGTCATTGTTCTACTTTCATGGTGCTTTTGTCAGTAAGCTGTCTTTATCCCAACCCACAGAGGTTCGGTCTCTTTCTCCTCCAGGAGTTAGTGGCATGTGGTGCTCAGCCATTGTTTGGGGCTGAACTGCCACAGTGGAGGCGCTACAGCTAAACTCTGTGATCTATGGGGGAACCTCATGTACTATGGTACTAAGCACCTGCACTGTTTCTGTGCTGAATGAAAACTGAAACAGATCTGAGCTAGCAGGTGATCATTTTCCTGTCAAGATCATGCTCTTCAGAGTATCATCGTTATAATACAAAAACACACCCCTGCCCCAAAAGCTACCCACCTCTAAGGTGCAGCCATCACTCACTGAGCGTGCACTCTGAATTTGTTAGCCTATACCTTTAAACACAGAGCAATGAAAATTTAAACTAATTGCAACCAAGGTATGCGTGACTAGAGTCACTCAATCTCCACCTGATAGGTAAAAATAGTATAGTAGCAGCCCAAAACCAGATGCATTTTAGGGAAGGTACCATCCCGAACTATTGCTGCCTTTTGGAACCAGTCAGACTGAGCTGCCTCCTCCTCTTTCCTTCCCCCACCCCTTCCCGATGCCCTAGGTGAGATTTGAACATTTAACTATCCTAGGAAACTTAGAAATCTCTATATGTATATGTCTCACTGGTATATATATATATATATACATATATATGTATATGCCTCACTGGTAGAAACCCATCAACAACCCCATCCCCTTTTTAATCTAGTTTATTGCCCTATGAATGAGGCTTGATAATTCCTTTCCTAGAACCCTTTTTCCCCTGGAAATAAACCTTTCCCATGTACTCCTGTCAGGCCTGTTGTCTTACTAAGCCAGCCATGACCAAAGAAACCAAAGCCCTGTCTGTAGCACCAGCATCGGTGCCAGGTATTTACAGACTGGATCCTTCTATTCCATCCCATGTCATCACCTGCAACAGGAAGGAGTTCCTGTTGCAGGAGATAAAATAACTTGCGCCCCAGAGTCACCAACTGTCCTACAGCCTTGAAATCTGTTTTCATTCTCTTCAGGCTACAGGATGCAGTTTCCTCCCTTCCACCTGAAAGTTGAGCAGCGGGTAATCACAGAATCACAGAATCGCAGGGGTTGGAAGGGACCTTGAGAGATCATCAAGTCCAACCCCCCTGCCAAAGCAGGCTCCCTAGGACAGACCGCACAGGTAGGTGTCCAGACGGGTCTTGAATATCTCCAGAGGAGATTCCACAACCCCCCTGGGCAGCCTATTCCGGTGCTCTGTCACCCTTACTGTGAAAAAGTTCTTCCGCATATTGGTGGGAAACTTCCTATGCACCAACTTGAAGCCATTGCCCCTTGTCCTGTCTCCACAGACCATTGGCTATTTCCCCTTGTGTCCCACACTTGCCCTCCTTTGGACTTTTTCCAAGAGATCCCTGTCTTTTTTATACCAGGGAGCCCAGAACTGTACACAGTAATACTTCAGGTGGGGTCTGACCAGGGCAGAGTAGATGGGGAGGATCACCTCCTTTGACCTGCTGGCCACGCTCTTTTTAACGCAGCCCAGGATCCCATTGGCCCTCTTAGCCACCAGGGCACACTGCTGGCTCATGGCCAATCTGTCATCCACCAGGACCCCCAGGTCCTTCTCCGCAGAGCTCCTCTCCAACAGGTCACCCCCCAGCCTGTACTGATACAAGTGGTTATTCCTTCCCAGGTGCAAGACTCTACACTTGCTTTTATTCAACCTCATCTGGTTTCTTACTGCTCAGCTCTCCAGCTGAATGGCAGTGCAGTATTCCTGCGTGTCAGCCACTCCTCCCAGCTTTGTATCGTCGGTGTACTTGCTGAGGGTGGACACTATTCCTTCATCGAGGTCATCGATGAAGATGTTAAACAAGACCAGACCCAACACTGACCCCTTGGGAACACTGCTAGTCACAGATCTCCAGCTGGACTCTGCTTCACTGATCATGACCCTCTGAGCTCGGCCCGACAGCCAGTTCTCAACCCACCTCACTGTCCACTCATCTATCCCATACTTTCTCAGCTTTGCTATGAGGATGTCATGGGAGACAGTATCAAAAGCCTTGCTGAAGTCAAGGTAGATGACATCCACTGCTCTCCCTCCATCTACCCAGACGATGATGAGATCATAGAAGGCTATGAGATTGGTCGAGCACGATCTCCCCTTGGAGAATCCATTCTCTTCCAATTGCTTGGAGATAGCATCCAGAACAAGCTGTTCCATCACCTTTCCAGGGACAGAGGTGAGACTGACTGGCCTGTACTTACTCGGATTCTCCTTCTTGCCCTTTTAGAAGATCAGAGTGACAGTGGCTACCCTCCAGTCTTCAGGTACCTCTCTAGTTCTCCAAAACTTGTTGAACATGATAGAGAGCGGGTCTGCCAGCTCCCTCAGCACACATGGATGCATCCCATCAGGGCCCATGGATTTGTGTGCATTGATCCCTCTGAGGTGCTCCTGGACCACCCCCACCTCAATCAGAGGAAAACTCTTCATTTCCCAAACTCTCTTTCTTCCAGGGTCCGTGAGTCCTGAGGGGGAGTCTTTGAAGTGAAGACTGAAGCAAAGAAGGCATTCAGTATCTTCAGCTTCTATACCAGGACACCCCCCTCGTTCAGCAGGAGACCCATGTCTTCCTCTTACTGTTCACATACCTAAAAAAAACCCCTTTTTATTATCCTTTATGTCCTTCGCCAGCTTCATTTCCAGGTGGGCTTTAGCCTTCCTTGTCACGTCCCTGCAGGCCCTGACAACATTCCTATATTCTTCCCAAATGCTCCGACCCTTTTTCCACAATTCATAGACCTTTTGCTTCCCTTTGAGTTTATGCATGAGCTCCCTGCTCATCCACACAGGTCTTCTGCCACCCTTTCCTGATTTCTTATTCAAAGGGGTGCACCGATCCTGGGCTTGGAAGAAGCAATGTTTAAATGCTACCCAGCTCTCACAGGCTCCCTTACATTCTAACAGCGTAGCCCATGAAATAGCTCCTATTAGGTCCCAGAAGAGATCAAAGTTTGCTCTTCTAAAGTTCAGGGTAGCAATATTACTTTTTAGTTTGCTTCTTCCACTCAGGATCTTGAACTCTACCATCTCATGGTCGCTTTGTTCCAAATAATATCCCCGACTCAAGCTCCAGGAAGACTACAGACCTCCCTGTGACAAGGGTAGATTCCTTCCCAGAAGTTAAAGTAATGGGGAATCGATGCTGAAGTCTAACCAAAAATTACTTCTGATCATAGACTGAATGTCGCAGTTTTGCGTAGCAGGTGCAGCAGGGGGAGGGTTGGAATGAATACCGCCCGCCCAGCCGAGAAAGAAACCAACTTGCAAGGAACTGACTGAAGCCCCCATTTTTCCAGTCCCCAGAAGGGAGTGAAATCATGACTAGAGTGAAGTCCGCTAAGAAGGGAGCGGGGCGGGGAGGGGGAGGTAGAGGTGTTTTAAGATCTGGAAAAGGAAAACAGCTCGTGAAGAAGTGACTGAGAACCCCATTTTCCCAGTCCCTGCCCCCCCTGTGCTGTTGCCCTCCCGACTGGGGGGAAGAAGGGAGAAAAATTCAGACTAAAGTCTGCTAAGAAGGGAGCGGTGGGTTGAAGGTGTTTTAAGATCTGGTTGCATTGTTTTAAGATCCGGTCACGCTCCCGACTCCAGTTTCACTGTGTGTGTAGTGTAGTGTAATAAATTAGATAGTTTTCTTTCCTTCACTCTGTGTTGAGTCGGTTTTGCCCATGTCGTTGATGACAGGATGATCTTTCCCTGTCCTTACACTGATTTCTAAGCCTCTCAATATATATTTTCTCCCCTGTCCAACTAAAAAGGGGAGTGATTGACTTTGGTGGGTGTCTGGCCTCCAGCCAGGGCTAAACCACCACACTGAATTTGCTTTGTTTTGCTGAATCATGCTGAGATTCTGTTTCAATATAGCCACTAAACATTTCTCTGCAACTGTGCCCCTTAACCAGTAATTTCTAGTTCTGCATTTCAGGTCAGTGCATAAAGAATCATAGAATCATAGAATGGCATGGGTTGGAAGGGACCCCAAGGATCACAGAGTTCCAACCCCCTGACACAGGCAGGGCCACCAACCTCAGGCCTGGATCTACACAAGGTTTCCCAGGGCCCCATCCAACCTGGCCTTGAACACTTCCAGGGACGGGGCATCCACCACCTCTCTGGGCAGCCTGTTTCAGCACCTCACTACTCTCTCTGTAAAAAACTTTCCCCTAATATCTAATCTAAACCTTCCTTCCTTTAGTTTTAATCCATCCCCCTTGTCCTCCCATTGTCTACCCTTTTAAAAAGTTGATTCCCCTCCTGTTTGTATGCTCCCTTCAGGTACTGGAAGGCTGCAATGAGGTCCCCCCACAGCCTTCTCTTCTCCAGGCTGAACAAGCCCAGGTCTCCCAGCCTCTCTTCATAGGGGAGGTGCTCCAGCCCTCTAATCATCTTCGTGGCCTTCCTCTGAACCCTCTCCAACAGTTCTACATCTTTCTTGTATTGGGGGCGGCCCAGATCTGGACACAGGACTCCAGATGGGGCCTCACGAGGGCAGAGTAGAGAGGGGCAATCACCTCCCTGTCCCTGCTGTACACTTGACTTTATGCAAATTCATCCTATACAATCATAATTCACCAGGAAATTTGCACACAGGTATACATACAAACTCATTCTGGAATATACTTCCCTCATTCATCAACTGATTATAGTAAAAGCAATTTATTAAGGACTGTATGAAATACTTTGCAACCCTCATAAGCCAGTGGTATCTGTTCATACTCTTTCAGTATTTGCTCCACATAAAGGATAGGAATTACTGTGTAGGAAAATTCAGGTATTCATGCCCATTTCTTTACATGAATTATTTGTTATTCCTTGTAAAACACAGACACAGCAAGTGAGTCTGTTTTATTAACAAAGCAATCAGTCCTAAGCCAAATTCAACAATTCTTCCATATTACAAGAAAACATTTGGGCATTTTACAATCCTGAAGCTTGGTGTTTTTCTTGATTTTATTAGAACTTATAAAAGCAAGGGTTTAATTAAGTGATAAACATATCTAAAAAAGACTGATGGACTTAAATGCACACTTGATTATTTACTTGGCTAA